>JACDJE010000380.1:1507655-1532895 GCA_016647715.1 Pavo muticus
AAAAAAAAAAAAAAAAAAAAAGGAAAAAAAAAGCTGCATGATAAATTGTTGCTGAGTAGACAGCAATGATCTTCTGACCACTATGTGGACATATTGCCTTTAATACAGGAAAACATAAGCATGATACATTGTTACAGCTGAATCAAGAGGGCAACATCTTGTCAGCTCACCAGCAATTCCAACAAATAAAATGCTTCTGTCTCACTTTCAGAGAGATTTCTCTTTACTCTATGGAAGACATTAAAGATCTTTATGAAAGGAGCATTAGATAGAAATAGAGCCCCAAGCTTCTGAACTGTGACTGCCAGTAAGTACATGCTCAACAACTAGAAAAAAAATAATCTGTTTTATTATCCTGAGTAGTTAACAAGAATTTTCCAGTTGTACCTAAGCCCTGTCCCTACATATTTTTGTTGTTTTGATTCACAATAATATTTTCTACTCTGTAAATTTTTTTTAGTTATGCTTAGTCACACTGATCCCAGAAATTTTGCTTCTCCAGGTCTGCTCAGTACATACCCTGTACTTTGCTTTCTGTCTCTCCTCCATGCTGTTGGTCACCTTAACCTGTTGTAGAGAGCTTTTCTTTTCTTTGGGCAAAAACATCTCAGTTTCCTTTACTTAAGACCTTTTTTTCCCTGAAATTAATTCCTAATTTCAGCACAAGAAACTTCCAGATGTAAAATTTTTTTAAACATCTATCATAAAAGTAGTACAGAACCTACTCAGTGAAAGCACGTTCAAAGAACAGGAGCCTTTTTCTCCTTCTTGTACCTTTATCACCTCACCTTTGCTTAAATTCTGATTAAGTGAAGCTTAAGTGAAGCTATCTAATTCGAAAAATTCTACAGAAGCAAGAATTCAAACACAGAAATGCAAGAGTAAGTTTTATTGAATGATGAAAAACTAATGGCATTACAATTAAAGTTTAAGCTTCGCCAGAATACTAGTTTTCTCACTTTTCTTTAGCAGAAAGTGCAACAATCAAGTTTTCAGAATGTTAATTAAACTAGTATTTATTAATTTTTCTTCAAAAACTGCATAGTTGAGCAGTTGTACAACAAATATATAAATTTCTGAAAACCCTGAAAAAAGATTTACTTTTTTTTTTTTTTTTTTTTTTGCATTGAATCTGGTGGCAAAGGAGATCACTGGTCAGATTCTAAGTGCTTTTTCCCTCTTTTTCCACACTGTAAGAGAATAAAAACAAGCATTTAGTTAATATAGTAGACATGACACTTTCTATTTTCAGTTATTTTTTATAGTAAACTAGCATCTATTAGTAAGGCAAAAAAGGTAGTTTTGTTAAACTATACAAATATTATGGGACATGAACCCATCTGAACACCAGATAAACAAATGAAAACAGTCAAGGTACTTAAATGATAGAAAATTGGCAGATTAGGTGAAAGGGACCTAGTTCAAGCACACCTGCTGTGGGGCTAGGAGCCCATCCAGCCTCCCCTTGAATGACTCCAGGGATGGGGGCATCCACAGCTTCTCTGGGCAGCCGGTGCCAGGGCCTTACCACCCTCTGAGAAAAGTATTTCCACCTTACATCTAACCTAAATCTCCCCTCTTTTAAAGTGCTCCCCCTTGTCTTACTATTGTCTGCCCATATAATAGTTGCTCTCCAAATGACTGAAGATGAGAGACTGGAGTAGCACTAACATCAGCTGGCTTCTTCAGCTTCTCTGCAGGCATCCTGTCTGGTCCTATATAGCTGTGTATGTCAATTTTGTGCAAGTGAACCACAACTTATGCTTTCTATACCTTTGGTAGCACATCTTTTTTCCAAACTCTGCCAGTAGGCACACAGGCCTTTAACATCTGGTGATAAAAAAATACACTTGTTTATTTCTTATTTCTTAGTATTTTTTCTAATTTTTAACCTACTCATTTTTGGTTTATTATTTTTTTAAATGTGTCCTCCTGATTCAGACAATTTTCAATTAAGAAAGTGGGCACAGTGTCATCAAAAGACAATATCACAAAAATAAGAAGTGTCATCCTGGTCTCCATGCAGAGATTACAGTGGAGAATAGTAAAAGCAGAAACAATCCCTGCATGGCAGATAAAACTGTTTTCTTAAAATAAACAAATTAACAAGAAAAACAGGGGGAAGGGGGAATGAGAAAAAAAAAAAAAAGGAAAAAAAATGATGGATAAAGAAAGAAATACAGCAAGATGTGGAAAGATTAAATCATATTATAATAGCGGTGAGCAGAGATAAAAAGTGGCTGGTAAGATGATTTTGGAGTTATAACAAAGCACAAAACAAAGACCACATTTTGTAGTAAAGTCTCTGCTGTTACTCTGTTAATCCTGCTTATTATAAGTAATCAAAAAATAAATTCTTACTGAAAATTGTCTGGTTACAAAAAAGTACTAAATGCAAGCAAAATACAATTGTTGTAAGAACAGCGATATGAATAAATTTGACAATAACAAATTTACTTTATTTACTGTATTATTTTCAATTAGCAGAATGTGCACTCAGCTTCACCATAAAGCTTGTCTGTAGGGGGCTGAACTACCTACATTTGGCACCGCTGCAGGACAGTTGTGAGAAGTACCTTGCTTACTTATGGTAAAGTGACAGGAGGGGGAAAAGTCAACAGAAAAAGAAAGGATACCTACAAACCAACGTCATTCCAGACTATTTGTGCAATTGGAGAAGACGAGCTACTGAGGCTACAGGACTATCTTAAGAGCTTCTATCATATAATAAATGCAGGCTGTCCCTGTAACCTACGCAAAAGGTCACAGCCAAAGAAAAACACTAAGATGTGCCAAGCCATGGCCAAATACACATCCTCAATCATGGGATCAAATATTTGCTGTTTTCAAAAAAAGCCAGAATGCTAAGCATCACACTATTTATACAGCAGTTAACAGAAATTCACTAAACATCATATGCATTAGTTATGAAGCTGAACATGCACAGTCAGCAAGACTCCTAACACTCAATTTCAACATAACTTGGTATGAATTTCCTACAAACATTTGTCTAGAGACAGAACTGTAATACAGAAATGAGGAAAGAATGTGGCAAAAAAAGCCACATTTATGAAGTCTATAGTTAGTGCACACAGACAAAGAATGGGAGAAGAACATCTTGCTTTTGCTATTTACCAGCACAGTTCAAGTTTTAAAGTACAACACAGAATTCTACTTGCCAAAACTCTATTTGTTTTGCTACCACATCCCTCTCCCCACCCCCTGTCCCCAACTACAGCTTGAACTACTAATTATATTTTAAATAAAAAAAATCAGAACTAACAGGTTAGTTCACAGTAAATTACTTCATCATAGTCTCAGTTAAATCAACAAAACAAAGTTATTAACATACTTAACTGTATGTAAAATAACAATACCTGATATTTTGTTAATTCTGCCTGCAGCAGCTTCACTTTGGACCTTTCTTGCTCTAATGCAGCATGAAGTGTAGTTACCTAAAAATGTACAGAATACTAATTTATAAAGCATACTTTACAATTTTAAGTCAACGTAATTAAGTCAGTGTGGTCCTCCATTAGTACTATGTGGACAAATCAGTAATACATGCTGTATTTGAGGGGAAAAGCAAGTAAACGTGTGTGTGATTGCACACGAGCTAAAGTACAAGCAAAATATTCTTTAACAACCATTATTTCCCACACAACATTTACTAGTTTATGTTATATGAACGCCATAAAGTCAGAAACTGTTCTGACTTTTGGACTTCGCTTTAATTTCCTCCACAGAACACTTAACTGATGCATATGACACAGTAGAGATAAGATTAATACATCACCCTTAAAAATCAGTACCATGTTATATAATAATAAGTTTACATAGGCTAAAGGCTTAAAAGTTCTAAAGTAGCTGCAAACCAAAACTACGCATAAAAATCTTGAGTGCTCTTCAGTATGATGGCTTGCCAACAGTCACGTCTACAAGTCACCCCTAGCTCACTTTTGTTCATAGACCAGCATTTTTCAAACTAGAGATAGCAAACAAAAGCAAAGAAAAAGAAAGAAAGAAGGAAAGAAAGAAGGAAAGAAAGAAGGAAAGAAGGAAAGAAGGAAAGAAGGANGACTTGCTGTCATACAACTAGCTTTTATAACAGAGGCCGAGTTTTAACTTTTTAATAAATATTTTATTGAGGTGACAGACTTTTTTCAGTCCCAGTACTTTGTCTTTACAAAGCATTCCTTGATACGTGTCAAATTCAGCAGCATGTTTCTGCATGTAATATCTTTTCAAATTGCAATCTTTGAAAACTGACACAATCTGCTTGCAAATTAAGCACAGTGCCATCCCCATGTCCCAGGGCCAGCCCGCTCAGTGGGGCAGAGCTGCTGCCATGATGACACAGCAGAAGGGAGAGCGGCTGCAGGGTGAGCTGTGCTGGGCTGCCTGCAGCCCGCTGCTGATGTGTCTGGTCTAAAGGGATCACTACAGTCATCTGTGTGCTGTGTTGCCAAATGGAGTCTCCTCACCATAGATTTCTCCTCTTTCATGTCCATAAATGAAGTGCTATTTAATAACAACTACTTTAATTAAACAGAGTGGTTTGTGGTTTTTTTGTTCTTTGTATTTTAAATTAAGGTCTTTTACACTAACTCTACCATAGACTATGAGAGCTGTTAGAGTCAAAAATGACTTAATTTGCCTTAGTGTACTTCAACCAAGCTGAACTGACTGGTGTACACTAGCTATTTAATCTATAAGAGCTTATGAATTGTCATATGCTTAAAAGAAATTTATTTATTACATGGTGTAAGCACAGGTATTCTTTGAAACTCTTATTCAACAATTCCTATAATCAGTCTTGTACAAGAGAAAAGTGTCTTCTAGGGCTTTTCATTGTTGTTGTGTTTTGTTTTTATTACCAGAGTAAACTTAATATTTAGAAAAGAGACGGTTAAAACAAAGATCTCTCAAAAGAAATTGTTACATGGTTTAATAGGCTTCAGGATGCTGTCACTCCTAACTTTGAGCCTCGTTTGTGGTTCAAGCTTAGTAACAACAGTACTGGGCCCAGCTGGGAAGATTTTGATAGTGGAGGAGGTAAGGAAGGACTTGTGAGGTGGCACCTGCAAGAGAAGGTGAGGGGCTGGACTGTGCCTGACACTGCAGCCACAGCTGAGCCTGTCAGCCCAAGCTGGTGGTGCCGCTGAACCAGCTGGAGGAGCTTAGCACCCCTGTGAGAACAGCTTAAAAAAAGGGTGGTGAGTACTAGACAAGTAAACCATTGTCAGAGGCATAAGAGGAAGAGTAGAGCAGCAGCTTGGTTGGGAGCCTACAAGTACGGTTTTCACAGGATTGCCACACCCTAGTCTCCCATCTTCTGCACTGCTCATACCAAAGGGACTGAGTCCTGCATGCAGCAAGGAGAATGGAAAGCAAAGAGTGGGGATGAGATGTTTCATAGCGGCAGAGTGAGATTTCTTCTGGTTTCTTTTTGAGGATTTTTTTCCAGAGTGAGGTATTCTGTTTGTTTAAAACTTGCCTGTTTTCTTTCAATACCAGAATCAGTAATGACAAGCTTGTTAACTGGCAGTAAATAAACTGATAAAAATTCCTCCAAAACTTGTGGACTGCTTTTGCCCACAGGAATTGCTGGATTCAATCTGACTATGGTAGTTATCTACCAAAAATTAGTAATTTCCTTTTACACTGAAAAGATCCATAGGAGCACAAAAAGAGAATGGGGATGGAAAAAAGTACCAAAAACAGAACAGTTGACCTGAAAAAACATGGTAAGCTCACACTGAAGACGAGCTTGGCATTTATCACTTACTGTGTTTAGGCACACGAGATCCTAAATTATCAAGCATTTGTACTACCACAATGTTGTTACAAGTATTAAACAATTGTATAGTGGAATCTCTAGTACAAAAATAATCCTATCAATTTACCTAGTAGTCATTCAATTCAGGACAGAGCTGAGTGAAGCTGGCTGTGTGTAGAACAAAGATTACTAACTACTTCCAAAGCTGAGCTGCAGCATAGACCTGACTTTTCTCAAAGCCAGCCATCAATGCCAAGGCCTTCTAAACGCTTTCAGTCTTGCTTCTATACGCACAGACCAACTGTCTCTAAATAGACAGCTACAGGCCCACTATCACTTAAGCCTATCGGAAGTCCAGAAACCACATTCCTTTTCTCACGTACTGGAGATACCACGCACATTTGATACCAATTTCTGGGTACATGTAAAATCCCTCAAACTGAGATCAATGCACAAAGCTCTTAAAGCAACTCTCTCTAAAGCACTGAAGATGACAGACTAGTGTTGTGGATCGTATGTATAGAATAGCTCTGTGGTTCAGACAAATCTAACTTTTGACTTCATCTAGACATCTAGAAAAGGAAAGTGTCAGCAGTATGATTATTTGAAGCGTAAATATACCAAAAGGAACACTTTGCAGAGTAGAAGATGCAGCATCCCTTTCCACAGTATCTCTATGGAAGTAGGGAGCCATGGTTTCTCATCTGGTGTTGAATATCACCTTTATTACAGTATATCATTCAAATTTAACCCCTTCATCGATATTGCATTATTGGACAACAGAAACTGACTGCTAGTTCACGCCTTCTGAATATGAAGAATTTGAATCCATACCTCCTCACTCCAATAAGCATGTAAATTGCAATTTGAGCCTACATGTCAATTGTGTTCTTTATCACAGAGATTTTTACCAAGTCTTACGATACAGTTTGTGTAACTTCACAAAAAGTACATAAGGAAATCAAAAGTTAATAACACTAACCAACATATGATGCAAGCTTGACTAAACTAAGATAGTTGGGCAAACATCTTTTTTTAAAGTGTTACAGATGTGCCATTTTGCTTGGGAGTTCTACATTTTTAAGTCTGCTGAACTCCCTTTGCAGTCAGGCCCCAGGCTTTCCTCTAATAAAATGTAGTTTTCATATGCTTCAAACAGTTCTCATTTTCATCAACACAGCATGTGCACAATGTTAGATTTTAATACATATAGCTGTTCTAGAAATAGACTGGCAATTCATGGAAATTGTATGTAGATTCACACATTAAAATGTTTGATATCTGTGTGCTTTACATCCTGGGTGTGCATGCTAGGACAACTGATCCCCCATGTGCCCAGCTCTGCAATAAAGAAATGCCAACTTTCTAACTTGTCAATTGGGTTGATAAGTTTTGTTCCTCAATTCTGGTGACATTACTATTATGGTAATTGCTCTACAGTTATTTTATTAAGAAAAAAAAATCAAAGGCAACTTCACAGTAGCATATATGCCAGTAGGATCTAAATGAATAAAAATTGACTCTTTATAATTTAAATTACTTTGTCTGACCATTTCGCCATCCAATAATTAGACTAATATTCTCCTTTTTAACTGAAATAATTGCTTCATAGCATGCAGAATATAAAAACATTTAAGGTACAGGTTTGTTTTGTTCAGTACATAAAGTAATTCTGAAGTTAATTAGCTCCGAAAATTTTCAAAGGAAATATTAGAACATTACTCCACCAATAGGACAATCATCCAGAAGCCTGCAAAGCTGAGATCTTTACTATATTTAANTTCTCAAAATATGCTTACTCATTTAGGAGGAGTTAAGAGCTATTAGTGCACAGCAATGCTCTATCAGTTGACTTTATCTCCTATTAAAATCAGACAGGCTGCTAAATGATATCCATTTGAATCTGAACACCACCTCCCCCCACAACTGCATGAATATTTTTAGCAAACTATCACTGTCCCAGATGTACATAAGAAAACAGCACTTTAAAGAGTGATTTACTTTACTTTTAAAACTCAATCTTCAAACTTCTAATGTTTTCTAATTAGGATGAATCCTATAAATACCTTTTTGTGCTCTTCATATTCCAGTTTGCTTAGCAGCAATGCTTTTTCAAGATCAGCTTCAAACATTTCAGATGTCAGCTGAAGAAAAGAATTAACATTGTGACTAGTTTGTTAACAGAAAAAAAACCTCTAAGACCACATTAAAATTTCTGTTCTGATACGTATATTGGCAGAGTTGACAAAAAGCTTTGCTGATGCGATACATGGCATCATCAACAATAAAATAACTTGCTCTGCAAAACTGCATAATGGATGTACGACTTGCTGTATGCTACAAATATCTACGGAATATAGTGTCCACCCTGAAGATTTATTTATATTAGATTTCTTTAAAATCTTTTCTGGATTTAGTCTAAAAGGAAAATCAGATGTTGTTAAGGGATGAAAAGTGTCATCATAAAAGAAAGTCTGTGTTCTTTCTTTGCACAGAAATGAGTAAGCATCCTCTATTGTTTTTGTTGTTTGAAACATAGCACAGATAAGGTGATTTTCACCTTGAAGATGCATGTTTAACTCATTTAAATGAGAGGTCAAATTCACCAAAAATGCTAAATCGGAGAGCCATTTTTACACTTCAAATTCTGGCACAATTTATCCTTTTGATTCCATAAAGGACTTCATTTCACTTTACAAATCTAAAGTCTTTCTCAGCATTCTACCCTGACTCAGCCACCTTCTTTTGGAAAAGTAAATGATGTCCCCATAATCAGCATCCATACTTTTAAGGAACTCCTGGAATTGGTGATGATTCAGTCCCTTGAACTTCATGAAATTCACAGCTTTGACGACGGTTTGCATCTTTTTTTTACCAACCACCACTGAAGGCACCATCAGTAGCTATACCAGATACGTTGACAAAGGTTAAAGAAAACTGCTTTAATTTAATTTTTTACTGCTTTGTACGAATCAAGAGATTTAGCTGTATCTTTGAATGGCACCAAAGAAGCCGTTTCTTCACTGACATAATATTTGTTATCAGTAACTCTAATGAAAATGGTAAGTTGAACCATACTTGTAGCATCTGTACGTTCATCTGTTGCCAAATAAAAAGATTTGAAGATAACAGTTTTACTCTCCAAATTTTTTTTTTAATATAAATTTTGCTGTTTTTTCAGTTCACCTGGCAGCATTCTGGTGAGACAAACTGATTTTTAGAAAAATCCACCTTTTTTTTTTTTAAACCANACTTTTTAATAAATATTTTATTGAGGTGACAGACTTTTTTCAGTCCCAGTACTTTGTCTTTACAAAGCATTCCTTGATACGTGTCAAATTCAGCAGCATGTTTCTGCATGTAATATCTTTTCAAATTGCAATCTTTGAAAACTGACACAATCTGCTTGCAAATTAAGCACAGTGCCATCCCCATGTCCCAGGGCCAGCCCGCTCAGTGGGGCAGAGCTGCTGCCATGATGACACAGCAGAAGGGAGAGCGGCTGCAGGGTGAGCTGTGCTGGGCTGCCTGCAGCCCGCTGCTGATGTGTCTGGTCTAAAGGGATCACTACAGTCATCTGTGTGCTGTGTTGCCAAATGGAGTCTCCTCACCATAGATTTCTCCTCTTTCATGTCCATAAATGAAGTGCTATTTAATAACAACTACTTTAATTAAACAGAGTGGTTTGTGGTTTTTTTGTTCTTTGTATTTTAAATTAAGGTCTTTTACACTAACTCTACCATAGACTATGAGAGCTGTTAGAGTCAAAAATGACTTAATTTGCCTTAGTGTACTTCAACCAAGCTGAACTGACTGGTGTACACTAGCTATTTAATCTATAAGAGCTTATGAATTGTCATATGCTTAAAAGAAATTTATTTATTACATGGTGTAAGCACAGGTATTCTTTGAAACTCTTATTCAACAATTCCTATAATCAGTCTTGTACAAGAGAAAAGTGTCTTCTAGGGCTTTTCATTGTTGTTGTGTTTTGTTTTTATTACCAGAGTAAACTTAATATTTAGAAAAGAGACGGTTAAAACAAAGATCTCTCAAAAGAAATTGTTACATGGTTTAATAGGCTTCAGGATGCTGTCACTCCTAACTTTGAGCCTCGTTTGTGGTTCAAGCTTAGTAACAACAGTACTGGGCCCAGCTGGGAAGATTTTGATAGTCGAGGAGGTAAGGAAGGACTTGTGAGGTGGCACCTGCAAGAGAAGGTGAGGGGCTGGACTGTGCCTGACACTGCAGCCACAGCTGAGCCTGTCAGCCCAAGCTGGTGGTGCCGCTGAACCAGCTGGAGGAGCTTAGCACCCCTGTGAGAACAGCTTAAAAAAAGGGTGGTGAGTACTAGACAAGTAAACCATTGTCAGAGGCATAAGAGGAAGAGTAGAGCAGCAGCTTGGTTGGGAGCCTACAAGTACGGTTTTCACAGGATTGCCACACCCTAGTCTCCCATCTTCTGCACTGCTCATACCAAAGGGACTGAGTCCTGCATGCAGCAAGGAGAATGGAAAGCAAAGAGTGGGGATGAGATGTTTCATAGCGGCAGAGTGAGATTTCTTCTGGTTTCTTTTTGAGGATTTTTTTCCAGAGTGAGGTATTCTGTTTGTTTAAAACTTGCCTGTTTTCTTTCAATACCAGAATCAGTAATGACAAGCTTGTTAACTGGCAGTAAATAAACTGATAAAAATTCCTCCAAAACTTGTGGACTGCTTTTGCCCACAGGAATTGCTGGATTCAATCTGACTATGGTAGTTATCTACCAAAAATTAGTAATTTCCTTTTACACTGAAAAGATCCATAGGAGCACAAAAAGAGAATGGGGATGGAAAAAAGTACCAAAAACAGAACAGTTGACCTGAAAAAACATGGTAAGCTCACACTGAAGACGAGCTTGGCATTTATCACTTACTGTGTTTAGGCACACGAGATCCTAAATTATCAAGCATTTGTACTACCACAATGTTGTTACAAGTATTAAACAATTGTATAGTGGAATCTCTAGTACAAAAATAATCCTATCAATTTACCTAGTAGTCATTCAATTCAGGACAGAGCTGAGTGAAGCTGGCTGTGTGTAGAACAAAGATTACTAACTACTTCCAAAGCTGAGCTGCAGCATAGACCTGACTTTTCTCAAAGCCAGCCATCAATGCCAAGGCCTTCTAAACGCTTTCAGTCTTGCTTCTATACGCACAGACCAACTGTCTCTAAATAGACAGCTACAGGCCCACTATCACTTAAGCCTATCGGAAGTCCAGAAACCACATTCCTTTTCTCACGTACTGGAGATACCACGCACATTTGATACCAATTTCTGGGTACATGTAAAATCCCTCAAACTGAGATCAATGCACAAAGCTCTTAAAGCAACTCTCTCTAAAGCACTGAAGATGACAGACTAGTGTTGTGGATCGTATGTATAGAATAGCTCTGTGGTTCAGACAAATCTAACTTTTGACTTCATCTAGACATCTAGAAAAGGAAAGTGTCAGCAGTATGATTATTTGAAGCGTAAATATACCAAAAGGAACACTTTGCAGAGTAGAAGATGCAGCATCCCTTTCCACAGTATCTCTATGGAAGTAGGGAGCCATGGTTTCTCATCTGGTGTTGAATATCACCTTTATTACAGTATATCATTCAAATTTAACCCCTTCATCGATATTGCATTATTGGACAACAGAAACTGACTGCTAGTTCACGCCTTCTGAATATGAAGAATTTGAATCCATACCTCCTCACTCCAATAAGCATGTAAATTGCAATTTGAGCCTACATGTCAATTGTGTTCTTTATCACAGAGATTTTTACCAAGTCTTACGATACAGTTTGTGTAACTTCACAAAAAGTACATAAGGAAATCAAAAGTTAATAACACTAACCAACATATGATGCAAGCTTGACTAAACTAAGATAGTTGGGCAAACATCTTTTTTTAAAGTGTTACAGATGTGCCATTTTGCTTGGGAGTTCTACATTTTTAAGTCTGCTGAACTCCCTTTGCAGTCAGGCCCCAGGCTTTCCTCTAATAAAATGTAGTTTTCATATGCTTCAAACAGTTCTCATTTTCATCAACACAGCATGTGCACAATGTTAGATTTTAATACATATAGCTGTTCTAGAAATAGACTGGCAATTCATGGAAATTGTATGTAGATTCACACATTAAAATGTTTGATATCTGTGTGCTTTACATCCTGGGTGTGCATGCTAGGACAACTGATCCCCCATGTGCCCAGCTCTGCAATAAAGAAATGCCAACTTTCTAACTTGTCAATTGGGTTGATAAGTTTTGTTCCTCAATTCTGGTGACATTACTATTATGGTAATTGCTCTACAGTTATTTTATTAAGAAAAAAAAATCAAAGGCAACTTCACAGTAGCATATATGCCAGTAGGATCTAAATGAATAAAAATTGACTCTTTATAATTTAAATTACTTTGTCTGACCATTTCGCCATCCAATAATTAGACTAATATTCTCCTTTTTAACTGAAATAATTGCTTCATAGCATGCAGAATATAAAAACATTTAAGGTACAGGTTTGTTTTGTTCAGTACATAAAGTAATTCTGAAGTTAATTAGCTCCGAAAATTTTCAAAGGAAATATTAGAACATTACTCCACCAATAGGACAATCATCCAGAAGCCTGCAAAGCTGAGATCTTTACTATATTTAAGGAAGCATTAGCAATATTAAAAAAAAAAAAAAAAAACAAGGATAGCATCTATATGTCATTTTTTGTCAGTATAGTTTTCTACATTTTTCTCTTGTATGGGAACTATTGAATCATGGCCTGAACCTCTGATTGATCACCTGAGGTGAGCACTGAGTCAGCCACAAGAGCACAGGTGAAGGCAATTCACCTATGTGACCGGAAGGGGCAGAGCCAGGCTCCACCTCTCCTAGACCCCATTTAAGGGCTGACTGCCACTGAGGAAGGATCTCTCTCTGGAGATTGCTCCTCGTGGAGTTTTCTTGCAAGCCTATGACACCAGTGAGCATTTTCTATTTATTTCCAATTATCCTTTTCCAACGCGATAATCTTTCTAGCTTTATGGTCTTTGGATACTAATCTGACCACACCATTTGTATGTTTGTTAATTATACAGCACCATTCTGTGTATTTGGTGATTATACATCTCCCAACTACAATAGGAATCTGTTCAAGACAATATTTTCCGGAGAGATCTGAGCTGAAAACCTCCATAAGTGAAAACAGCATCCCAGTAGCTGCTAGCATGCCAGAAGTTGAATAAAAAAGTTTCAAAAATGCTTTTTAATAATTCCAGTTTCTGTTACTTATTCACAATTCTTCTTAAAGTCTGTGCAAAGTTAAATGCTCTTAAGGCAAAACCAAGGCAGTCAAAACTGCACTATCCACAGTGAATTGTTATGTTGGAAGATTTACATAATGAATTACATTAAAAGAAAACAAATCTACATAGCAGACAACTTCATTGATTAACATACTTCAGGGAAGCCACAGACAGTTGAATATAGTAAGCTGTACCTGTTCATCTCTTTGCCTCCACTCTTGCCAATTTTCTTCCTGAGAGTCCTTCTGCACTGCAGCGTGCAGTTTTTGTTCATGCTGAGATAAACAACCTCCATGGGAGGATTTCTGAGGAATCTTTTTAAAAGCAAGGTTTCTGAGCTGAAAACAAAATTCCATTTCACGTTAATCAAAGTGTTACTAAGAAAGAGCGTTAACAGACTAGTAAAGGCATTCAGACACAGGCCAACAGACTTCATTTGCTTTACTCTATTCTATAGCCTGGTCTACATTTTTGTCTAATCAAATACAGCACATACCATAATACAGAATTTTTCTTAGTAGTAGATTAGAAACACCAGTCACACAACATAAAATAAATATATCTTGCCAGGTGAAAATACTCTGAACAGATCTATGACATGCTTCAGTTTTCATGTTGGTTCATATATTACAGTGGGCTTGCACTGGAACCAGATTAAATACAATACCAATGAACATGTGGTATACAGTCCTGGTATCAACCAACAGAGGAACTAGAGGTTCTGGTAGGAAAAAGAATTAGGTAGACAGTCTTTGAAGTTTTTCAACACTCTAAACTTGGTCTTATTTAAGAACCTATAATAAAAATTACCTTTAATTGCTGCACCTCATGGATATAACAGTGCAATCTTAATTCTTTACATAATTAAAAAGTTTGATGGTGAAAACTTGTCAGTTCTGGAGCTCAGTGACATTCACTGGTAAAAGCATAGGCATTTAACAGACATTCTGGTTCCCTCTATTTCACACAAAGGCATCACAGAAACAATCTAGTATCAATTTACAGACAGGGACTTCCTTATCCTGCTCTATAGTTTGAGCTGCATTTTTGTTTAATCAGACAAAGTACACACCAACTTGTATGAAGAACTATTTTGAGAAAGAAAAAAATGCAATTTGATTCAGTAGTATTTTTTTCCACAGAAAGAAAGCAAAACAGTGACTTCTCAAGGGCAGGAAAATAAAGGGTATTTATCAAATAATAATCCTATCCACTGCTGGAATTACAACCCTTTTACCTCATTGGCTTCACTCTGCTGCTGTTCTTTCTTTCTTCTTCTTTTCTCTCTTTTTTTCTCATTTGTAGAAGATCTACCCTCTGACGCTTGAGATTTACCAGCACCTTGGCCACTTCTGCCTTTTCCAGATTCTGAATCAGTATCACTTTCCAGTTGCAGTAAGGCAAAACGAGATGCAGTGGTAGGAACTGAACTCATTACAACAGATGCCATTGCTGTGTCTGAAATTTTACTCAGCTGCTTCTCTCAGTGAAGAGTTTCCTGGGAAAGTAGCACAGAATTGAAAGTGAAAACACTGTTGATAGAACAAGTGATAATTTGATTCTGTCACCCACAGGAAGTTCTCTCTCAGAAAGCACAAGACAGTGTTGGAATTAAAAACAAAAACAACCCTACTACTTCTTGGTATTTTAACTACATTGTAGTAGCTTATATCTGAAGAACTACTCTATAAAGAAAGAATAAACTATAAAACAGATATTTTAAGCTAATGCATTTGCTCCTGAGGGACTGCATTTAGTGGAGGAAAAAAACCACAAGTAGTCGGCTCTAAAGAAACTGGCCCTCATGTTCCAGGGGGAAAATGACACAACAGAATAAACAGTGTACTGCTACAAAACTGTTTCAAGTTCTGTCTGTTCAAATTCAGCCTGACAAACATGATTTAAGAAAGTTGGTATTCTGCATATGCAGGCTCCAGTTTGAGGTAAGCCGCGTTCTCTCCTTTTACAAGTTCAGTTTTGTTTGCAAGTCACTGGAAATTCAATAAACAGTATTCCTCACAGGAAGGTGAGCCCCACATTTTGGCCAATAATGTCCTGAAACATTAACTTCACCTGTTTTTACAGCAAAACAAAGGGTGAGCTGAGGAGAGGCAGAACTAAAACATATGCCTGCGGTTGTTGTGTGTAGGTACAGGCAGCATGTATATCCCCCCATGACATCATTCCAAAACCCAAATCACGTATCTAGTATAAAAATTATATCTTTGCTATAGGAGTATTTGTAAAATCACAGTTCTTCCATGCAGAGTTTAGAAAATTAGTTGAGTATTAAAAGTGGTCGTATTCATCTGCAATGACAAATCACACAGAAAACAAACACTAGATACGTAGATGCATTATGATAGAGGTTTAGTAAAACACACTTTTTGCTTATGATCAGAAGTAATCTTCGTAGCTTGACAAGTTGAATGTCTGCTTAGTTGGTCTACACATTCTTTCGTAATAGTAAAGAAGCAACCCACGTGAGAACCTGCAGAAGACTCAACAGGCTCCTTCTATCAATTAACACCAGACTTTCTCAAGTACAAACTTCTACTGTAGCTCCTGTATACTCAGACATATCAACAGGCAACAATAACAGCATAGCAAAAACCATTACCTGAAAGAACTATTTAAAAGGAATATGACATTTCACTTCTCAAAGATGAAGGAACCAACATGTAAGCTCATACTGCTCTATTCAAGTTCACAGAAGTTACAAACAGCATTTCTGGCACACAAGGAATTGTATGACATACCAATCAGACATTATCCTACTGCACTTCTTTCAAAAAGAAAAGATAGTGAAGCCTGACATATTTTCAGAATAAAACATACTGTGCAATAAATTGTGAGTCTACCTGATGCTGACGTTCAGATTCTTTGATCAGACCACAACCACAGATCTAGGGAAAAAAAAAAAAAGAAAAATACAAAAAAACCCAGGTCAATAATACCTAAAGTATAACAACTTATCATGTTTTAAGTGACAAAACAGCACAATAAATGCAGATTTTGGGGTACACACATCTGTATGTGCACATATAAGTATGCAGACATTTTAATATATTTTAATTCTGTAACTGTAATAGTTCTGTAACTGTATAGTTATCCAGCTTAGGAGATTAGTTAGAGATGAGAGACTCTGTACTCTTATTAGCTGAACATGCAGTAAATTGGAACCTGGAGCTCAGAGAAGAGATTACAAATGCACCTCCACAGAAAAAAAAAAAGAAGGCACCAGAGACAAGTGCTCAGTCATGCTACACAAAAACTTACAATTCTGGATGTTGCTCTTGGCACTAACCAGGTAACACTGGAAGCTTGCAGACTCCCTACTGTATTTGATGCAAAAAAATAAGCTAGTGAAATAAGCTAGTGAAGTACAGTACTCTTCTGAGTAAAAGTCTTGAATTTCCAGTCCCTCTCTATTAATTGTGGTATGTCTTATTTCATGCAAACAGTTAAATGGTACAACACATTATTAAAGTTCACAGCAGCTAATGGTGCCAGATACATCTGTTTACCCATGCAATCAAAAAACATCATATGTAGCTGAAAATCTGCACCATTCTGAAATATGACTGCAAACTCCCTTCTCCCTCATCTATAAATACAATACAGTAAGTATACCTTTGTTGTCTCAAAGTAGTTGACATGCAGTAAAAGTCCAGCTGACAAGTATATTTATTAAGTACTACCCATGGAATTCCACTGTTACAACTCACTGAAATACAATGGCAACGACAGGATGTTTATTCCTCAATTATATTTATTTCTATAGAATAAAAATGGATAGAAATGAGTTTATAAAGGAAACAGCAAACACATGAGATCACCGGTTATTTTTTTTAGTTAAGACTAGAAAAGCTGTTAACATTGCTAATTTAGTTAGTAGGACATTTCAATACAACTCTTCATATTACAGCAGGATCTAATTACCCCACTTCGGCAACATTTAAAGATACAGTGATTCACTCCAGACTGCCACCACGACAGGCTTGATTTTAATATCACATCTGCAGATCTGATAGATAATTTGTCTTAAGTACTCAGCATTTCAGTTTCAAACTTCGGCTCCCGCTGCCCCTGCCGCAGAAAACCACTGGACGGACACCTAAAAAGCTTTCAGCTAATGACAGGCACTTGCTAGCCCACCGACACGTCTGTCTGTACCCCTCTCAGTTCCTCCCCAGCCCCAGTACGGAACTGTAAGTAGTCTTGTTCTTCATTACTATAGACAATCAGAAAATAAATAAAAAGCACTGCATTCTTGAGCTTGAGACGTTGCTTAAAGAAGCTTTTAGATTGCAAAAAGAAAGTATTCCTGTATCACAGAGGGTTTTGTAATTCCGCAGACCAAACAAAGATTAGGAACAACCCTTTGATTTTTTTATTTTTTTTTTTACAGTGATTGCAAGTATGGGCTGTGAAGTCTGGTAAAATTTGGGAAGTAACAGTCTGTCACCCAAAGCCTGTTTATTTAAATGCAAGATATTTCCTTTTCCTACTATGTAGATTACAATGAAAACCTGCAAGAGGAGGAAAAGGAAGCAAAATGTGCTTTCAAGTATGTGGTACTGTTTCCACTTGCGTTTTGTGCTAGCAACTGTATTGTCACAGATTTCAGAGAAGACTCCAATGTCTCATGGTAAGTAGCCCTTCATTCCTGTGCTACTAAGAGATCACCAATTTCCAGGTTGCAACATCATTATGGCATAGATAGGCAACACCAATGAATAACTGGGCTTCAAAACCTTCTGCTTTGCATATCACTAGCAGACTGAGTCTGTGCAGTTTGTTCCAAACTGCAGGCGCTCTGAGCACAGCTCCTTAAGGCAAAAGTACCTACCGTTCAGTTTCACGCATCACAAACTGAAGATAAGCACTATACATGTATACCACATAATTTTAAGGCAACATAGAAGCATATGTTATTACTATCAACCATTAATTTGTTAGCGTTTTGTTTATTTATCGGTTATACTCTTCTACAAATCACATCAGCATCTATGAACAGATTATTATTACTGTATCCAGAGTTCCAGTAACTTGGAGTCCTTTCTGTATTGGTGACTCACATTACTCATAAAGCAGGACCAGACAGACTTTGAAATACTGTACTTTTAAAGACTCTACTGCGAGCTGCCAGTACGCATGCTAAGACACTCACTAACTCAGTCTGAACACCAGCAACTTGCTGGTCTGTGTGCAGCTTTGCACATGAATGCACATGTAATACACGAGGGTTTGCCCACCACTAAGAAGCGAGCAGTACACCACCACTTAGGAGACTCTAGGCCCATTTCAGTAGCACACTTTCAAGCATTCAGGGAATAACCACAGAGTTTTAAATGTGGTGCTCTACTATTCTAAGGAAAACATGCTGAAAAGCTCAAAAATGCACAATTTCCTCTTAACCCACTTCCACCTAATAAGGACATTTCCAGAAACTTAGATAACAGCATCTTTCCACCCACAATCTTCCTGTTTCTACTACTAAGATAGTATTTGTGATCATCTGTAATCACTATACGGGCTTAACAAACACCTTAAATATCGACTGACCTTGGTATTTGCCTGCAAACCTGACACATCAGTAAAATACACAGTATTCATTCATGTGAAGGAATAAGTTCATCCTCTGCTAGCACCGACCAAGTGTTGCTCTTCCTGCACCTGACCTATTGATATTTAGCCATCAGTACATTTATCACAACAAGCTCTATCTACTCCACCAGCGCACTTACAGAGAGCTCTGACCCACTCAGCCAGATCATCAGCTTTCCTTTCTTCAGTTACCTTTGTCTTTTATACCAACTGACCAAAAGCTATGCAGAGACATTAAAGTGCTCTAAATCCATGAGTTACTGAAGCCAACTCGAGCCTCCACTTGTCAGTGAGCTCCTCCAGTAACCTCAGTGCCACACACCCTGCTTCCAGAACTCATGCACAGCAGCCACCAATGCACAGCATTTGAAAGGTGAACGGGTTATGGGCGAATTTACCACCACAATTCTCAGAAAGTAAGTGATTTTGAGGGAGGAAGGCCATTTTTAAAAATCATTCTTTAGTCCCAGGATGAAAGCGCAGGAGCGATCAGGCAAGTCTGACTTCAGCTTCCTCACAGCATGCTGGCGAGGCTTGCTCTCCGCAACTTTTGCTCTCCTGTCCCCGAAGAAGTTAATGGAGGGTGAGTTACCGCATTCTGACAGATGCGTGCCCTGCACCTCGCCGCACACAACCGGCACACACCGCGCGGCGCGATGAGACGGCGGCTGCTGGCAGCGCTCCGTGAAGGACGGGGCAGTCGGGACGGAGCGCCGCGGAGCCGCACGGGGCGGCACAGCCAGCTGCCGGGCTGTAAACCCGGCCCGGGCCGCCCACCACAGACTCACGGACGGAACCCCCGAGCTGCCGCCCGCCGCCGCCCAACGCGCCCCGGGACGGACAGAACGGCCGCCGCTCCACCGCCGGGACCCGGTGAGGCCCGCTCCGAAAAAGCCCGAGCGCCGGCCCTAGCTCTCCTTCCCACGGCCACTGGCCCGCCGCGGGCGGGACAGAGCAGGACACAGCAGCCCTGTCTCCGGCCGGCACCGTCGCAGGCAGAGTAAGAGGAGGGCAGGGCAGGCAGCCGACAGCCGCGGAGGCGGCGGACAGGCGCGACCCGCAGGACACTCACTCCGGTCGCGGCGACACTGCGAGACGGCAACGGAACGGCCACAGCCCCTCAGCGGGCAGCTATAACGGCCCGGGGGGCGGCGAACGGCAGCCGGACTCGCGCGGCCAGGGGGCGGAGCGCGGCACAGAGGGGCGGGGCAGGGCGCTGCAGCGCGGGCCGCCCGTTTGTTTATCGGCCGCGGCCGCTGGTTGGCCCGGAGCTGCGCGGCTGCGTCACGCGCGGCGGCGTTACGGCCGGGCCGGGCCGGGCCTCGCGGCGGCCGGGTGGCCTTTACGGGATCCTGCCTGGGTCAAAATAACCGCGGGCGCGCCGCTGCCCGCAGAGGTCGAGGGAGGAGTGGGGCCGGCCGCTAGGTTTGGCCCGGGTGATGTGGGGCGCAGGCGTGCTCCTGCCGCACGTATGCCCTCTGCCCGCGGGCCCGCTTCTGGTGCGGTGGCAATTGATAGAGGCCTCGGCACTGGAGCTGAAGTAACGCTAACGGCAGAGAGCCTGGTAGGGGGCTCTAGTCCACTCTGGTCTTCTTAAGCCACGGAGCATCTTACCTGTGCCAGCTGACATGAAGCGGGAGTCCAAATCCTTGTCCGCTGGACGGCTCTCTCGGAGAGATGTTCTCTGTCAGAGTGCATCGCCACAAGAGCAGAGTCGCGGCTGTCCCAGCAGGGGAGGTTTCAACCGGGGACGGCGCTGCGCTGTCACCACGGCATCCCGTCCGTCTGGCAGAACAAACCCACCCACCGCCGGCGTCCTCTTGGTCGAACAGCCGGCGCGGCACAGCGGGCACGCTGCCTGCGGGTACCGCAGGGTTTGCCGTCGTCTTCGGTATTCGTTCGTTCAGTAAAAAGTACGAAATAGCAAAACGCCCGTGAAACGTCCGTTTGATGAAGTGAAGCCAACACGGAATAACTCAATTAATGAGCATTCTGAGCCTGAACAACAGAACTGACGTGCTATTGTCTGTTGGGTAAAACTCGGTTCAATCTGGGATCTTCAAATGATTGGCTAAAACTCACTTTCCCAGGGTAAAAGGTCCACACCTCCATATAGCTAAAACCTGTTAAAACTCACCTTTAAGTTCCTGAGGACAAGAGTTGTGACTTTTCTTTCTGTTTGTTTTCAGATAGATTGGGTAAAACTTCACTTACTGCAAGACTTGCTTCTCAAAAGTGATGCAATTAATATTTTCACAAGTCAAAAGATTTTTTGCAAACTCTCTGCATGGGATTACGTCTGTCATTAATACATAGTTTGTAAGTAAAAATCTGTAATGGAAAGGGAAAGAGCTTATTAAAGAAGTTTATTCCCCAGTAATAATTTATTGTTGACACAGTGGAAGGAAGGGATGCCATTCAGATGGACTTTAACAGACTGGAAAGGTGGGCCCAGGTGAATCTAATGAGGTTCAACACAGAAAAGTGCAAGGTTTGGCACTTGGGCCGGAGGAATCCCAGGCATATATACAGACTGGGAGGAGCAGTCCTTGAGAGTAGCCCTGCAGAGAAGGACCTGGGGGTCCTGATGGATGAAAAACTGAACATGAGCCAGCAGTGTGCTCTTGCAGCTTGGAAAGTAAATGGTATCCTGGGCTGCATCAGAAGGGGGGGTGGCCAGCAGGGACAGGGAGGTCTACTCTGCCTTTGTGAGGCCCCATCTGGAGTACTGTATCCAGGTCTGGAGCCACCAATACAAGAAAGAGAGAGCTGTTGGATAGGGTCCAGAGGAGAGCCACAAAGATGATCAGAGGGCTGGGGCACCTCCCCTACAAAGACAGGCTGAAGGAGCTGGACTTGTTCAGCCTGGAGAAGAGAAGGCTGTGGGGTGACCTCATTGCAGCCTTCCAGTACCTAAAGGGAGCCTATAAACAGGAGGGGAGTCAACTCTTTGAAAGGGTAGGTAACAGCAGGACAAGGGAAAATGATTTTAAGTTGAAGGAGGGAAGATTTAGGTTGGATATCAGGAGGAAGTTCTTTAGAGAGTGGTGAGGTGCTGGAACAGGCTGCCCAGAGAGGTTGTAGATGTCCCATCCTTGGAGGTGTTCAAGGCCAGGTTGGATGGGGCCCTGGGCAGCCTGGTCTAGTATTGAATGTGGAGGTTGGTGGCCCAGCCTGATGGGGGGTTGGAGCTTCATGATCCTTGAGGTCCCTTCCAACCCCGGGCCATTCTGTGATTCTGTATGATACTGTGAAATGCAGCCAGCTCTCATCACAGTGTTCAGATGACTATAATAGAGAATTCAGGTCGTAACTTTGTATTCATGATTACTAGCTTGGCATCAGAATAGATTATATTTTTTTTCTGTAGTTATTTTAACTGAGAAATAGCTGTTAGTAAGTAAAATAATGGCATGAGATCACTACAAGTCCATGTTGTCTTTATTACCATGTTGTGCATAAGCTAAATGTCAATGAAGGCCATAAATACCAACGAATAACATTAAGAGAGTATTACAAAGAAGGATAATGAGAGCCTATCAGATAAAACCTTGGTTTTAATTAGCAGAAGTAAGAGAAACTACATATTTTCAGATAGTTAAAAAACAAAACATTTTGTTTTAGCTGTTAGAGTTATATAAAACAGAAAAGAGAATTGCAGAATAATCTGGGTTGGAAAAGACTTTCAAGATCTTAAGTCCAACCATCAGCCTGACCTACAAAGTCCCACCACTAAGCTATGTCCCCAGGTGCCACTTTCACTTGTCTCTTAAATACCTCCAGGGATGGAGACTTCACCATTTCCCAGGGCCAATGCCTGTCCACTCTCCCCATAGAGGAATTCTTCCTGTTATCCAATCTAAACCGTCCTTGACACAACTTGAGAGTGTTTCTTTGCTTACCACTTGTCACCTAAGAAAAGTGACTTACACTATTCTTGCTACAACCTCCTGTTAGGCACTTGTACAGAGTGATGAGGTCGCCCTGCAACCTCCTCTTCTCTGGACTAAACAACTCCTGGACCCTCAACTGCTCCTCACAGCTCTTGTTTTTGAGTCCTTTCAACAGCTTTGTCCTTCTCTGTACATGATGGAGCAATATCCTATTTACAGCGAGGAGACCAAAACTGGAGGTATCTTACCAGAGCCATATAATGGGGAAAGTCACTTTCCTAGTCCTGCTGGCTAAGCTATTTCTGATACAAGGCAGGATGCCATTCTTGGCCACCTGTGCACTCTGCTGGCTCTTGTTCAGCCAGGTCTCAACTAACACCCCCAGATCCTTCACTGTCAGGCAGCTTTCCAGCCACTCCTCCCCAGTGAAGAACCCCACTGCACAGTGATTTTATGACCCAAGTGCAGCACCCAGTACTTAGCCTTGTTGAATGTTGTGCAGTTTGAGTCAGCCCATCAATCCAGCCCATCCAGATCATTCTGCAGCACCTTACTGCACTCAAAAAGATAACAGTCCTACCCAACTTGGTGTTGTCCACAGTCTTACCGAGGCTGCACTTGATCTCCTCATCCAGATCGTTGGCAAAAAATGCTAAACAAAACTGGTAGCAAGAATTGCAACCACTGCCACGGAACCAGACCGATGCATTAGTTTCAAAAAAACAAGGTCAGCTATCCCACTAGTTTTATGGTTTTGCTACTCCTTTGAATATTTTAATTAAAAATAAGTTTTGCTACATATATACATTAACTATAACTGGTGCTGGTGCTACCTCAGCAGAGGTTGAATCTTCCCACCGGTATTCCATTACATGTTGCTGCCACGTGACAGACGGCAGCAGAGGAGCAGTCTGACACAATGGCCTCTGACATGGAAGTGCGTATGAAGCAAAGGGATGTCATCAAATTCCTCGATTCAGAAAAAAATTGTACCAATCCACTGACTCTTGCTGAACGCTTATGGGCACCGAACAATGGATGTGAGCACAGTGAGATGGAAAGTGATATGCTTTAGCAATGGTGACAGAGGGTCACTTCTACTGGTGCAGATTTTTACCTGTGCGGCAGGCAGGCTCCTGGTCATCAGTGGTGAAAATGCATAGCTAATAGTAGTGAATATGCTGAAAATTAGTGTTTTGTAGCTGAGAATTTGCTGTATGAAGCAGTGTTCTTGTGCTCTTTGTATCTGTTGTACTTAGCATAGAAATAAATAGAAAGCATTACTTTTGGAACAACCTATATGTGGCTCAAGACAATTCCTCTTCACTCAGTACAGCCCAGACAAGCCAAAAGGTTGGACACCCATGCTCTAAAGCATCAGCAGACATCTACTACTGACTGAACTGTACTTTCTTAAATTCACCTTCGCTTATTTTACATCCATCAAGAACAGGCTTTTCATTTCTGGAAACTTAAAAACAAGACAAATTAATATTTATTTGTAGAGCAGTGTGAGATATATGATAATGCACAGTATTATCCCTAAGCAGAAATGCTTTCAGTAACTCTTTCACTTAACGTGGAGATGCAGTAAATAAGTACGCATTTTAAACTGTATTTACTTGTTTCTGTTTATTGCTTTTTGTCTACAAGCATGGAGTGAAATATACACTAATATTTAATATTAATAAGACTCTGTTGTTACTTCCATGAAAGTAAAAACAATCAAACAAAAAAAAGGCCCCAGTTCTTATCTCACAACTGAGCTGAACAAGAGAAAATAATAACTGTGAATGATGCAATCATTTGACTTGCTAAATGGTTTATCTGACTGATGAGAATATAATGTTTTGCAGTCTACTCATAAAATGTTAAATGTGCCACAAGACAATAGGTCCATTTATCATGTTGTTAACATCTCTGTGATACAGACAAATCTGTTCTTTGCTTGCAGCATGGAAAAATGCAGTTCTTTCTTATCTATAGCCACATCTGCTATACACAACAACATGCCCAGAAAATAGCAGAGTAAAAATCCTTTTGCTAAATATGTCTAATAATCCACAACATTTCGAACATGACCACTTGAAGTCCACTGCTGAAATAAAGCTAACCTTACTTTCAGAAGTTCCTCTTTTGATGCAGGAGAAAGTTATGGACAGAAGTGTTAAATTCATTTAATTGCGGTCCTTCTGTTGTCTGCCTTCAAGTTTGTGTAGCTGTTAAGCATATACTTCTCAGTGAGCACAGTACACATACAAAAAAGATTTGCTTTTCACCCTGAGCTGCCTACCAGCAACAAACCAATGGATCTGTCTAGTCCTTGCTCTGAAGCAGATAATAAATCCAAAGATCTGTGCTCTAAATGGGAGGACACAAATAACAAGGACAAAGAAAATACTGTATTTGTCCATCTAGCTTCCCTAGAAGATGCTGAATTTGGTTCTCTTTTGTTTTTTTTTTTTTTTCTTTTTTTTTTCCTACTCTAGTACTACAAAAAACAAATGTCACATATTGAGGTTCCCAAAATTCAATTGTTTAAAAGCCACAGCAAACAAAGCCGTAATATGAAATAAGCAGTTCTCTTAATTTCACAAATAGGCCATAACAACTATTTTGCAAATAAGATTTA
>JACDJE010000380.1:1532903-1565453 GCA_016647715.1 Pavo muticus
GGCGGAAGTAAAACTTCTAGCTCACACAATAGAACTTTTAAATAATGGTAATTAAATATCATTTTTAAAAAAATCTTTCACATTCCTTTCAAATAACAAATTTATCTCGAGGCATCAATTTTGATCTCAGGCATGGTTTGCATGAAATGTATTTAGAAAAAAGCTTACAGAAGTCAGTCGTTATCAATATTGAGCAAGATTCTGGAAACTGTATCTTCTAGCTGTATCTTGAAATAAATTAAGTAACTCGCTACTGTTTCTGACACAGAGTAGAACGTTGCTCTGGGAAACGTAAATTACACAAGCACAGTGCACTTCACAGTGCAGTTTTTGAAAAAATGGACTTTTTATTTTCCAAATCAGTGGGAAAAAACCTAAAATCATATAATCTCTTCAATGTGAAAAGGGCTTCGAATGATATGCCCGTAGATACCACGTTAGTTAAAGCCTAAGATTCACTGAAACTGCGTGAACATTACAAGTACCCACTATCAAGAAGCACCAAAGCAGACTTATTTATTCACGGCTACTATGTAACAAGATCATCAAAAAGAAATCTAGCAACATTGCTTCAGAAGCAACAGATACTAAAAATTCAGTAAGGAGTAACCACGTCTTAGTGATACTACTTTTTGTCCATTTCAATGGAATCTGGAGCAATAAAACTGACACCAGCTCCAAGGCTTGAACGCCTCAAAGATAATTCAGAGGGAGGGATATGACGTAACTCTCTCCGAGATAGTTTTACAGGGGTTACTCCTTGAAACTGTGTTACAGTCTCTCTTCTCTGGATGACAGAAGGTAGATGAGAATGAGGCTTTGAAGGTTGAGTTTCATCTTCTCCTAGTCTGTCATCAACAATGCTTGACAAGCACTCTTTGTTGCATCCAAATTCTGATACATCTTCTCCAAGCTTGTACGATTTCTGCCGTACTCTTACAACATTTGTTCTCTCTGCTTCTTTTATTTTTCCTGCTTGACTATAGGTTTTCAACTTGAATTCTTCAGATGCAACTTCTGCTTCATCCTGACTGGATGCCTTGTCACCAGCGCTGCTATCTAAAACAAAATTTATCAGGAGATATGTAAGCAAAAGTCCAACTCTTCTGAGTACCTGACATCAGGAAATGTTAGTGAGCTGGTATGGTTTTACACCGTGCGTAACCTGTAGTGTGAAGGTCATCTAAAGTCATATTAATCTCACTTTTTGTCACAGAATAACAGCATTGCAGAGGGAAGGGAGCTCAAGAGATCACTGAGTCCAACCCTCCTGCTAAAGCAGGTACCATACATAGGTCACACAGGTAGGTGTCCAGATGGGCCTTTAATATCTCCATAGAAGGAGACTCCACAGCCTCTCTGGGCAACCTGTTCCTGTGCTCCGTCTCCCTTACTATAAAGAAGCTCTTCTGCATGTTTGTATGGAACTTCCTATGTTCAAGTTTTAGGCCTTTGCTCCTTGTCCTATCACTACACACCACTGAGAAAAGCCTGGCCACATGTACCTGCCTCCCATCTACCTTTAGGTATCTATGAGCATTGATAAGAACCCCCCCTCAGTCTTCTCTACCCCAGGCTGAACAGACCCAAGTTATTCAGTCTCTTCTCATACAGGAGATGCTCCAGGCCCTTTATCATGTTTGTGGCCCTCCACTGGACTCCTTCTAGGAGATCCCTGTCTTTTTTGAACTGGGGAGCACAGAACTGGACGCAGAATTCTAAATGTGGCCTCACCAGGGCAGAGTAGAGGCTGGCCACGACCTGCTGGCCACGCTCTTTTTAATGCATCCCGGGATACCACTGGCCCTCTTGGCCACAAGGGCACACTGCTGGCTCATGGCCAACCTGTTGTCCACCAGAACACCCAGGTCCTTCTCTGCACATCTCAACTCCAGCAGGTCATTCCCTAACTTGTACAGATCATGCAGTTAATGCTCCCCAGGTGCAACACTTGCTCTTGTTAAACCTCAACAGTTCCTCTTTCTTTAAAAGTTTATCATCTACAAAAACATCTGAGGGAACTGCTTTCCTCTCAGACCATTACCTTCCTCCGACTCAATGCTTGTAATACAAGCTTCATGATTCTAACTTGCAATGTAGGCAGTCCTAAAACAACTCAGCCATGACAGTCAAATAAAAAACTATTTGTGTTTTCAAAAGCAGTCTGCAATTACAAGAATAGAACATAGAAAATATATTCTGCAAATGTGACTTTAAGGTACATGGAGGTTTTTAATTATTTTTAAAGCTCACCAACCATTTTTTTAATTACATTGTATTATGGCTCAAAATGTACTCATGTGAAAAGTAACTAAAAATAATTACACAAAAATAAAGATCACTCCTTACAAATGTTGCAAACACTTGTATTTGAAAAACTTGGAAATTCAAAGGGACCTTCCTTTCCCTCTTGCACTTTGCTACAGTTTGTTTAGGATGTGTGTTTCTCCTCAGGGAAACATGTCCAGAACTACACACTTCTTTGTGTATTAAACACAGAATGATCTTTTTCACGCTCAATTACAATCCAGCCTCTAGAATATTCCTGTTCATACCATCACAGAGTGCTTCAGAGTAATTAACCTTATCTTGCCTTGGGGGCTGAACCTGAGAGCAACATATGTGATCAACATTTATGTGTTAGAATACATAGCATTATCTCAATTGGAAAGCAACAGAAGCATCAGTTGAGAGGAAGAAGCAGTTTTACTGAGCTTTAAAAAGAAACACAGAGCCATTGTGCATGTGGGGTGTTGGTGGTACCATTGTGAGGTGTGGAATATCTAAATTGAATCTTTTTTTCTCATCCTCTCAAACAATGTTATTGCTACTTGTTGGTTTTTTTTTGTTTGTTTGTTTTGTTTTGTCTTTTTTGACAAAGCACAGAATCACATTAGAAAAATTATCTTTTTACTACAAATGTCTTTTAGCCTTAATGAAGCCTTATTAAGTTACTTTTAGTAACTCGAAGTATGGAGCTCCTCACAATCTCCCAATAAGTAACTCCTGTGAAATCAAGTGCTAGCAGCAGAATTACGTTAATTAAGGTTTTAAAATACTGACATCTGAAGTGTGGCATGCTACAAAGCTGTTAATTACCATGTCATTCACAGCCACTCAGGCAGCAAAATACCATTTTCTTCATCACAAAGTGATTAATATATATTAATATATATAACTGCTGAAATTATACCAGAATACAGAGAAAAGTGAACAAAAATGTAGAACACTGATTGATAAATACCACTGCTGCATTTACAAGCCAAAGTTATCTCTCCTTTGAAACTGGAGGAGATATAGTACATTCCTGGAGAACAGTTAGTTCAGTGAAAATACAGGTTTTATGTCTATCTAATGTACACTGTGTGTTCACTAATCCTCAGATGGTCAATGGACAATTGCAAAAGCATTTTAAGATAATATACTTACATTTAGAGGGTGTGAGTAGTTGGCGGGATGACTCTCCAAGGAAGCTTTTCAATTTCTTCTTCAGCTCTCTGCTGGTTTTCTTATAGAAGAATAACTCCTTTTCCAGTTGCTGGACTTTCACTTCATACTCTTTCGAGGTTTCTGCATTACCTTCACCATCTTGTTCTAGGACAAGTAAAATTAGTTTCAGAATGAAACACCTATTCCTCTGTGCCAAAAATCAAGATGCCCAGCTAGATAGAATATGTCCTGTATCTTGCTGATACATTGCTTTCTGATACATTTACTTTCTCGTGTAAACTAGCATGACACATGATCAAGAAGGCCACGTCAACCTCATTTGTAATTTCAATAGGATTATTTAGAAAATAAAGATTGGTGGGAATTTCAACTTTCCAATATCAGCAAATTCAATATGAAAATATGACAATTCTGATAGTTTTTTAAAAATACTATCTTTTATGCAGGCATCTTGTGTCAGTTCACCAGCATCCTACATAATATCAGAATAGTAACAGCCAAAATGTATCCTTGTACCTCAGATAGGGTTTTTGCTGTTGTTGTTGCTGTTTTTTTGTTGTTTTTTTTTCAGTTGAAATGCAGTATTTCTCAACAGCAGCTAAAGATAATGCTTACTGTACCACCCCTCTTTGAAAACAAACACACAAACAAACACACACCTTTGAAATGATGCAGTATCAACTGTAGTTCTTCCTCATGTTCTTTGCGTTGTAGGGTCAGCTGCCTATCACACTGCAACTTGATGTGTTCAAGTGCAGATTCTAATTCACGTATTATGTTTTCCTGTTCTATGACCTTCATTTCATGTTCTTCAGTCTGCAGTTGTAACTTACGTTCAGTCTCACGCAGGCCAACAATCTAAGAAAGAAATACATTTCTTTTATCTAACCATTTTAACAAAAGCATTTACAGTCCTGCTTAGCAGGTTAGTGCATACAAAAGCAATTGTTTCTATGAGCTGTGAGCTTATACTGGAAACATATTTACCTGCTGCTACGAGTTCATTCTTCAGGAAGAAGCTTGGCACATTTTGATCACATGGACTAGTGGATTTTTTAATGCTCTGTGCAGAATCTAAACTGACATAAGAATGATTTCCACTCTCTGGAAAACTTCCAACTTGTGTACCACCCTCAGACAACTTCATAAAACCACCCAAGGTTCATCCAATATCACAAAGACACACCATGTCCTATATTTCATTTTCTTTCCAAATATCTGATTCTTGGGTCTGTGCATGTGGCTGCAAACAACATGGTGTTTGCAGAGACTTAATACTGAATTTGGGAAAAAAAAAAACCATCCACCCCCAAACTAGCTTGAACTTTATGAAGCCTACAGGTGGGAACAATTTTAATATGACACCAATATTTAAGTACATTCCTACTTGAAAACTTAGCAATACAGAACAGTGGAAAGGAACAAGGAAATTTCCAGATTTTAAAGACCTTTTAATCTGGTGACCTCAAAACAAGATATACAAAGTTAACACACAAGCATCCTATTTACGTTAATGCAAAGATTTGAAATACCTTGAGTTGACAACAGATGCATGTAACCTAACCAGACTTTCACAAAAAGCTTGTTGAATTGATTTTTGCTACTTGACACCATTTCATTTCATTAGCCAGAACAGCAACAAATAATCAGATAAAATATTACTCATTAGCCAAAGCATACCTTGTTAAAATATCTGAAGAGGATAGCTCTGAGTTCAGCAGCAGACAAGGAAACTAGTTTTCCTATTATGTTATCCTCGCTCTGTGAAAGGATTTGTGAAGAAGATCTAAGCAAGTGCTGTCGACTCTGAATACTTTCATTCTTGTAATCAATAGCAGCCTCCAGGGCTTCAATTCCTTCTTCCAATTGGAAAAGGATATGTTCCTCCTGCAGAGCAACATGGAGCTAAATCTTCTTAAAAAGTACAAATTTAATCTTTGTATATGTATGACATTAACTTCATTCTTAAAAGTGAAATTAAATTTAAGAGCAAGGCAAACTAGTAGCAGGAGTACAGAGAATGGAATGGGAAAAGTAAGAGGAAGAATAGAAATCTAGAACTTGTTTTTTCTTCTGCCCTCCAGAACAAAGAATTCAAACAATTGGTTCATCACCACAAAAGCATAAGTTTTATTCTCCCTTCATTCTCCCTCTCCACAGTCTGATTTCCACTAATATTTCTTTGGTTGCACCAGTTTTCTGTCAGATTCATGAATGAATCAGATAAGTTAGGAGTTTTGTGACCCTAAACTGTTCAGAGAAGTGGTAGAATTGAATGGCCTGAAGCACTGCAGAAGATTCTGTGGAGTGAGATGAGTAGGATTCTCTTTAGCACACCATCAGCTCATACACAGGCCCACACTGCTTCTCAAGACATAAAATAAATCTGTATTTTTTATATAAACGTATGCTATACCTTCAACTTAATTATACTGATAACTCTAGTGTGGAACATCCACACAGTAAGGGTTATTTTCACTGTGATTCTATGGAGGCCTTCAGATGAAGTTTGCTTTTTCACAGAATCCTTTTAAATGAATCAAGGAATATCACAATTGGAATACTTTACTTTGTCTACGTCCTGACATTATAATAATTGCTTAGGATAAACTGATGTATGTCCAGTTCCATTACTTCTGATTTTATAATCCCTAGGGTAGTGGAATTTATCAAAGCACTAGGTAAAGTCTTTCTGAATATAAACTTCATTAACTTGCATGAAAGTAGCACTACATAGCAGTATGTTAGCATCATTATTAACAAGAATACCCGACTTCAGTTCCTTGGTTCTAGCTTACCTACTGCTGGGAGACTTAGGTCATGACTGGAATGTTTTATTATGGCCTAAAACCTATAAATTTATTTCAGGGGCGCCTACTTACTTCAGTTGACAACACTTTACCCTCTTTCAGCTTCTCATCCACACTATTTCTTCTTGTGAGCAGCTGATCTCTTTCCTTCTGAAGAACCTGGATTTTCTCCAGAATGTCTGTCCTGTCTTCAGTAGTGCTGCCCTGAAGCTGCATACTTTTATCACACAGTTCCTGATCCAGCATACTTAAGCGAGAAGACAATTTCATACTATCTTTATTTAAAGCCTAAAAAATATCCAGAAACAATAGGTATAAAATTGGGGCACTCCTTCCAGAGGAAACAAATATGAGTCACTTTTCACAGTGAAAGGCTTGCTTCTTGCAATGGGACCCCACACAAACTGAGTTGACAGTATCATAAAATTTACTTAGAAGATGTAAGGAAACGAAACCACTCAAATGCAAAGTTTTCTACATATATTAAATGAGTTTGATAATGATACTTAAATTTCTATTTCTTTTGCTGCTGATAAGTAAACAATGTGAAATTTATCTGCCATGTTCAGTAGTTTGCAGAAAGATTAAGTCATTTTTAGATATCATTATTTAATGATCTGCAATAACAGTATTCCAGTATTCAGTTTTTTGTTTTGCTGTTGGAATCTGGGGACAAAATGTGAATAAAAGTGATTGTTCTGTATTATTCACATTTAAAATGCTGATTTGCTCAAGCCACGCCATAACTTAATGTTACTGCTAGAAGCTCATGTCACATGGCTTAAATCTCTCCTATTGCCCTCCTTCGATAGTCTTTCAGTCAGTGCTACAGCTGTGATGAGTTTCATGTCTTTTTCTTAAATTACCTGGCTAGATCTCAGTTTCCTGATTTCTAGGTGGCTTTTCTCTTGCAATAATGCTTCTTTTTTGGCTACAATGGCTTCTCTTTTCTTTAAATCTTCTTCTAGTTCTGCTAATTGTCGGTGCTGTTGGAGAATTCTTTCCATTTCTTCATCCAGCCATTTCTTTTGCTCTTCTAATTTCTGTAATTTAAATAGAAATACAGAGAGCGTTAATGAGGACTTCTTGGGTCAGAATTTTATGATTCTGTTTTTTCACCTTTTAGAGTAACCAATAAACTGTATGAGAAAATGGCATTCCTAATCTTAACATTAAATCTGCAACAGAATTTTGATTCTGGATAATACAGAAATTGGGCTGACTTAAAAGGAGGCTCAGCAATGTTATATTGCTACATCTTATTTAAACAATTTTTTACCAGATGCCTTTAATGAAAAATACTCTTTTCCTGTGATCAGGTATATAAATAGGTGCACTATATATAAAGAGACCAACTAGGTTTGGAAGGTACCACGAGAATTCAGCTAGCCCTTCCTCACTCCATTATAGTCGCCCCTAGAACCAATTATTTGAGGAAAGACATTAAGTGAAGAAACTAAAATGCTGAAAGACAGAAAAAATGAGAGTTCTGACCCTGCTCAGAGAAGTTTCTTCTGAAGTAATAGCCTATCAGTGGGTATAATACTAGCACGTCTAAAAAGCTACGATTATTTCACTTTGTTTTAAAATTTATTTTCATCTTTAAAGACCTTTGGTAATTCATGAAATTCTTGTGTCCCAGTGTCCAGATCTGAAATAATGCAGGTAGCACTGTTGCAGAGAACACCTATTATTCTACCAGAATGACTAGGGATGAATAAAGATTTTTTTTTTAAATTTTCAGCACCCACACAGACTTAGAGAATATTAGCTACCTCTGACTTCTGTGAAGTTCCTGCGGAGTTATTCCTCTTTTTAAATGCAGCAATCTCTTTATCTTTAAGTGTAAGAATCTTCTGTTGTTGCTCCATCTTAAGTTGCAGTTCCTATAGACAAACAAATAAAAACAAACAAAAAAACCCCACCACCAATGAAAAGAAACACAAAAAAATTCTTTCTACCTCAGTCAGCCTGTTTTTAAACACATTCTATGGCAGAATCTACACAAGTATGTAAACAGAAATATCAACCGTAAATTTACATGTAAAACTGCAACTCAAGGCTAGACATCACATAATAGAATTTCTTTAAAAAAGCTGAGGAAAAAGGTGAATAGAAGATTTCTGTCAAAATATTTATACACAATTTCTTCAGTGAATTTGTCAATGAAGTGATTACATAGAACTACATAAAATCTGGTAGTATAGTGCATTGTTTTGGGGAAAATAGAGGCAAAATTGGCTGATCTCATTCTTTGTTACACAGAAACAGAAATAGTCCTACTTTAATTTGTTGCTGGTCTTGCTGAATCTCCACTTCTAGTTGCTTCTTTTTTTCACTCTCCTCATGCAGTCTTTTCTCTAGCAAGGTCTGCTGATGCTTCATCTGAACGATGTTCTGCTCAAGTTCTGTTGCTCGTTTCTCACTTTGGTTAGATAACGAAGCCAGTTTCTTAGAGTCTTGCTTCTTTTTCTGTAAGGCCTGAATGTTCATGGCAAATTTCATCTTAGTGGCAAGAAAACTTAAAACTATCATGTTACTCCGGTTTATTCTTTATTTCACTGAGTTCAGACACTCAGCAAGACTTACTAAATTTTACCACAGTAATCACTCATTACTTCCATGGTTTCTAAGCCTTCTGGTAAAATCAGCAAAGGCAGAACTAATCTGAAGCAGTATGAAAAGGCACAGATACAGTTCATAGTTGGTAACACAGTGAAGGTAGTGAACTCTTCCACAAGCAACAGGTCAGGATATTGTGCAGAGATATGAAGGTTTGTCAAGGTTCTGGTCCTGAACTCAGGTAAATAAGCCAGTTAGCATTTTATGTGTAGTGCTGGTCTGGCCCACCATTCTAGGACCAAGAGGCATGGAGTACTTCAGCTGGCCCACAAGAGAACTTAAAATGAGTTACTGGCAAGTACTGAACCTGGTATTACAAACACGTAATTACAAACCATCATGGTGACTTGCTTAAAGATAGAATTTATACACTATTTCCAGAAAACAGCAATTTTATTTACAGCAGCTAATAAAATTGAAGTAATCTACTTGTGTACGTTCTTGTATGATATTACACAAAGTGGTGTCTAAGTGTTTCATACCATCAAATTTTTTTTACCAGGAATGTATCTAACTACATATTTGTTAAGTAGCATTAAGCATAATTGTACTAACATTTTCCTTGGCTACTTCAATCCAACCAGCTTTAGCTGCGTAAGGCTTGTGAGAATTTCACAAGCAGACATTTAAGATTTTAAAGATGATATTTAAGCAAGCATTTGTTAATCCTAATGGTCATGTCAAAAATACCTGCACTTTCAACTTAGCTGCATCCATCTTCTTCCGGAACTCTTTTTGTAACCTGGCTTTCTCTGGAATGTCTCTCAGCTCCTTACTCTCCAGCTCTTGAAGCTGCTTTTGTGTTTCAGCCAGTTCCGTTCTGGCCTGCTCAGATTCTTGCTCCAGCTTAGATATCTTCAGAGTATATTGCCTGCTTACAGACTGTGCATCCTTACCTTAAAGACACCATATCCAAATAGTTTAAAAACAGCAAGATAATCAGTTGAAATTTATTACTTAAACATGTAATTAATCATTATTTACTTCATTTCAGTTAAACTGAAAATTTCTGAGATATTTTTCCAACCCTAATCAAACAATTCCTTTATAATTCTGAGACAAACAAAGGAGTCTTAAATCTGAATTGTTCAATGAGTCATCTGATGTCACCAAATAAAGCACTATTTAAGTGCCAAATAAAGTTCTTCTCTCTATTTCAGTCTTTGACAAAATGTCTACCCTGTATTTCAAAGATTATTAATTTTCTCTTTCCCAGAAGATTATGCTATTTATTTATTACTCAACTTCCAACTTGGTAATCAGTAAACAACTTTGGATTGTATTTCTGCCCTCTAATTTTCCCTGTTTGAGCAATCTTCCTCATGGTATGATTTTTGGGGGATACAGAACCTTTCTGAATGCCAAAACAGCCTTGAGAGAATTTGTAGATAGGAGAAGAGTGTGATTAAAAGTAGTAAGGAGAGACCCTTAGGGTCATCATAATGCTAGTTTCTACCAGGATAGAGGCTTAATGATATAAGCTAAAAGGGACACTGACCTTTTCCACTTCTGACTCCTGCTTCCCTACTGCTGCGATGAGAATGCAAGCATTCCCAGCACAGGGTCAGGTCTTCTTTCCTATCCCAGAACCATGTAACAAATACATGTCCACAAAGCAATCAGCAACTCTAAGCATATATGGAAAATGACACTGCTAGTGGATAAACTGAATAAGCAGCAAAGCACAAAAAAATATTCAACAAACACATCTGCATATCATAGCAGAGTAGGCCATAATGAAAATTTACAGCCTTCAATGCAGTCGTAGCAAGTAATCTATGTAAGCTACGAATTTTCAAGTTACCAGAAGTATTCTTGCATAGGAAAATTACATAAAAACTATGACATACAGGACATCAGAACCTTTTCTTCACTTTTTTATTTCTGAATGCCTTCATTTCAATTTGTCCATCAGTAGCCACTTACCCGTTCTTACCAATTCCTTAATAAGTTCCTCCTTCATTTTGATATTAAGTGCAAGTTCTCTCATTTTCTGCTGGGCCTCAGTGAGTCTTAACTCTGAATTCTTTAACTTCTGCATGTTAAAAACATGACTTTTCTGGAGGCTGTCAATCTCTTCACCTTGAAATAAACAAAGCAATGTGAAGATGAAGGAAGAAATGGAACACACTATTTTTATAAAAGAGAGTGCTTTGGAATACTGTATGTGTAGACATCTAGCATGTGAAGTGAAAGAACCAAATGGAAAGAACAGTGCAAATAGCCTTTTCCCTGCCACAGTTCTAAACAGAGAAAGAAACGATAGGATGCATTAGCATTTCAAGACCCTGAGTAGGAAGTAGAATAGTATTTAAACCTTTCCATTGCATCTCTGATAAAATAACAGCATCCATTTCCTTTCCTTGAATGAGCACTAGAGATTTATATCTAAATAGCTCTTGATATGTGAAGCACTTTCTGGCTGTTGAGAATTATTCAAACATTAAGGTGACTGCTGTCAGTTTCAAAAAGAAAAAAAAAATCTCAAAATATGTTTATGTTGAGCTATAACAAAAAATATTTGTATCAGACAGATATTTTATGGGAAAATCAATTAAATGTGATAAACACAATTTTGCATATTACGATACTATAATATCTAATTTGATTTACTCTCATAACTTCCACTTTACCTGTGGGTGTGTCATTCTGTAGTGCAGATTTGTTGGACAAATTGGAATTTTCTACTTGACATTTCATGTCAATTAGCTCAAAGGGAAAGCACAGGGAAGCTTGTTTTCGTGTCCATGTGTGATTTATTGAATGTCTAAGGAAGAAAGGAAAACATGCTGCATTTCAAACACAAAGGAATATTTTTTTCTGTTAGCTTCATGCTAAGCACCCGATCTTAAAAGAGAATACCAAACTGAGAAAGCTCACATCCTCCCCCTCTAGATATTTTTGGTGGATTCTGGACCCAAAACAAGGATCATGCCATCTTTATTACATTAAAAAATACATATATTTCTTAAATTAATCTTTGTAACATGCCCAGCTCATCCCATAAGTTTACTTTAAGTAGTCTCAAAGATGGCCTCACATTCTAGTAGGATTAGGCACTAGCATTTCATTTGTTATATAGCGGTCTGTAACAAAAATAAAGGACAAAAAATTACTTATATGAGCTTTTCTTTTTACTGTGTGTATTTTCTTCCTCTCCATCGCTCTCATCAGAGAGGTGGCAGTGAAGGACTTCATCTTGATCTTCTATGCAGCTCAGTATCACCTGGCTGCGAGCACGGAATCCCGCCATCATCCGAGCCAGGGAGAAGGCAGGGGGACTGGTATATACCTGCCAAAAAACACCCAAGAAATACTTGTAATAATTTAGTAACTCTTTACTGATATTCCAGTAGCATTTCATTTTGGCAGTCTCTCACTGCCTGAACTTGTAAGCAAGATTACAGACATTTTCAATAATATTTCTGAATTCCTTTGTAATAGAAGGTTCTTCAAGTATTTAGAAAAATTGCTCTAAGTGCAGAAAAAGGTGCCAATATCAACTAATTACCCCAAATATTCAATGAATCAATACAGAATAATCATTCAGTCTTGGTTATGTTTCATATGTGAAGCCTCAAAAATCCCAGGAAAAGACCAGAAAAGACTACAGGTTTATCACTCTGATAAATTTTGAAAGTTTTCAAAATCCATTTAGATGAGCTCTGAGCAACCTGATGTTCTGAAAGATGTCCCTGCCAATGGCAGGGGGTTGGACTAGGTGATTTTTAAAGGTCCCTTTCAACTCTAGCCATTCATGATTCTAAATGCTAGCCCATACATTCTGGACAACTGTGGCATACAATCTATTGCAACATTGAAAGTATTTGTTCAGAGTCTTCACTATGGGAAACTGAACTGCCGCTGACTGTAATCTGTTATGTCTAATCTAACTACTGAACTATAACCATTAAAAAAAAAGTGTAACATTTAGGCAGATCTTACCTTTCGGGTCTCTGTCCCCGAAGGTGGGTGAAGTGAGTGTAGCAGACTCTTTGTAAGTGGGACACTGTATGGCCTCCTTGCAGATGCCACAACAGCAGGCTCATCTTCACAAGCACTTGAGATGTCCAGCGTTTTCACAACTGTAAACTTCTCCAGTTTTTCTTTTAGCTGATCAATAAGGATTTGCTGCTCCACCATTTTCTCATTCTCATTAGAAAATAAAAGCAACAACAACAACAAAGAAAAGCAGAAGTGTTGAGCTGTTGCTGATCATTAGGTCTACATCATACTCACTTTTTCAAAATTCATTACAAAGGTCAAGAATCCTGCAAATGGTTCACTGACCTTAAATTCTTCCACAGTGCACAGGCAAATTCTGGAACAAGCAGAAAACTATCTGGCATATCATTAATCTTACCTGCTCCAAAACTCCAGTAAATGCTGTTAAAGACATTTTTATTCAGAAGGACCTATCCTAGGTAGGTTAAGTGAGCTTATCCAGTCATCTAGCAAGAAGGCGATGACATGCTTATTAGTCCCAGATTGCTTTATTTATGTGTTTATGAAGAAATAAAATGGTAATTCAAGAAACATGCTCAAAAGAAACATATGGTTCAAGTTTAAATAATAAATTGTGCACAGGCTTCCTTTCCAAGCAGTCTTACTTTAAAAATTATTTGTATTAGTAAACAAAAACATACATAACCCCAAGAAACCTTGTACCAACTACTTCATTCTTTCCTACTCAGCCTCAAATGTTTGGTAACACTGCTTTGAAAAACCTACTCGTCTGCCTTTCCTACAGCAGTATCTGCACATTGTTCAAAATTACTTATCTCCACTGAACTAATTCATCCAATAAGGCCAAGATTGTATCGATTTTCAACTCCCTTTATTCCTTTTAGAATACCTCTAAAATCTGGCCTACCAATAACAGGGAATCTGAAGAACAGCTGGTGATAGTTAACCAAATGTATGCTCCTACTTTGAATCATAAAATTTTCATCATATATTTTTTTCTATTATCCTTTATATCTGGTTGTCTTAGATTGCAAGTTCCTTCCGCATACACAAACAATACTCTACAAGTTGACATTGGAGTACAATACATTAATATTCTTGTGTCATAAAAAATAGAATATACATATGAATACCACACATTTTATGATTCTGGATGAAGTAAAGGCCAATTCCACCTTGCAGGGCTTTTTTTGTTTGTTTGTTTGTTTTTAACTCTTTTAAGATCCTTTATCCCTGCTACCCTTGTACCCTCTCAACACATCTCAGGTTACATAAACACATACATACATGTATAAACATTTACTACGTGCTACATTCAGTTCTTACTCCATGTATCACTAAAATGCACATTCCTGTGAATACAACTTTAAACCATTTGCCACAAACATTTGTTTTTAATTATAACACTGTTTTTATATGTTTTTAAATAAAAATCAGTTTAGTGGATTAAGTACATGAAACTGGTGGCTGGGAGTTCTTAGTGTCTCTCTTGTTTCTAGTACTGAACCAGTTGTGATTTTTTGCCTAAAATGCAGCTGTTTCTATTCATAAATTCTATCTTGCATGATTGAGAATTAATATTATAAGCACTGTCTTGGTGAAATACACTGACACTATGTTGAGTGGGTTAAAAAAAAACCAACAAATCTATTCAGAGATGACAGAACAAAAAAGCAACAAATGGTAGAAAAAGGTGACTATTAGTGTACTTACCTTTCATTAATCTACTCTCCCCAAGCCATCAGTAAAGAAGAGGAAAAAGGAGAAAAAGAAGAATAAGGAGAAGAGTACTAACTAGCCATGTTCATGTTGTTCCCCTTCAAAAAGTCAGATCTATCATCTACATGACAGCCAATGCTAGGAGAATATCAAATGTTCTTTTTACGGTCTCCGAGATCTTGAAATACTGTAAACTTCCTACCCATTACGATTTCTTTAGCAAGTGAGGTCAAGAGAAGGAAAGAGGAAAGCAGTGTTTCCACTGTATTACTCAGATTTCCATAATAGTAAACTCAGAAAATAAGGATGAAATTCTGTCTTAGTAAGTAAAAAGGCAATGATACTTTACTCTGAAACTTAAAGACATAACAAAATATGTTTCTATAGAACCTTCCAATTAAAGCATTCAGTAGGTACTTTATAATTCTTTTTCATATTCTAAAGAAGGTCTTTCAAAACCTATTTCATGAGTTGTCCTGAAAAAACTTATCAGCAATACACACCTGGAGAGAGATGTATGTGGTACGTTTTAAGAAGCACGCAGAAAGAAAATGATTAATGTACAGTTGTACAGAAAGGCTGTGGCACAGCTAGGCTGATATATAAACTTCAGGAATCACAATGTTGGGTTTCATCCACTAGATGACTTGCCTCATTAAGGGATACAGCTCTGATTCAAACAAAGTGCTCATAAGATTTGTAGATGTATATTCCCCTAAAACATCCTGAAAGGTGTGTCATAAGAATTCATTCATACCATGGAAAGATGGGTCAATATGGATATATGTAATATGTACCAGAGGAAAAATACCTGTAATCTTCGTGTTTCTTCAGCCTTCTTTAAAGATTCCAGGTGTTCTTCATTTTCCTGTATTAATGCCTTTATCTGATTCTGTAGCATCATTAGTTCATGATCTTTCTGGCTAAATACTTCTTCATCCATTACTAAAGCCTGCTGGATAATAAAAGGAAAGTTCAGCTCGGAAAAAGGGAACACTGTTACTCTTGACAATGAAAAATGAAAAATACATACATATTCATTTTTTGTTCAAATATGTGATTAGAACTGCAAAGTTTTGATGTATGTATAGGAAGTTTTCCAATCACAGGATCACAGAATGATTAAGGTTGGCAGAGACCTCTGGAGTCCACCTGGTCCAGCCTCTCTGCCCAAGCAGAGACACCCAGAGTAGGGAGCCCAGGCCCATATTAAGGCAGTTTTTGAAGATCTCCAAGACTCCACAACTTTCCTAAGCAACTTGTGCCAGTGCTCTGTCACAGAACTGCTTCCTGGTGTTCAGAGGGAATGTCCCATGCTCCAGTTTGTGCCCACTGCCTCTCGTCCTGGCACTGGGCACCACTGAAAGGAGCCTGGCTCTATGTCCTTTGCACCTTCCTTTCAGGTATTTATCGACATTGATAAGATCCCCTTCAGCCTCCTCTTTTCTAGGCTGAAAAGTCCCATCTCTCTCAGCCTCTCCTCAGAGAAGAGGTAGGTTAGGTGTTCCAGTCCCTTAATCATCTTTGTGCTCCTACATTGGACTCCTTCCAGTAGCTCCATGTCTCTCAAGTACTGGTGGCCTCAGAATTGAACAGAATAGAAGAGAAAATGAATAGAACAGAATGGAACAGAACAGTTCATTTGGAAGGGACCTTCAAAGATCTAGTCCAACTGCCTGACCACTACAGGAATAACAGTTAAAGCATATTATTGAGGGACTTATCCAATCACTTCTTGAACCCTGCCCCATAGGGCAACAGCGATCTCTCTAGGAATCCTGTGACAGTGTTTGACCACCTTCACAGTACAGAAATGTTTTCTAATGTCCAGACTGGGCCTCTCTTTCCACAGCTTCGTGCTGTTTCCACATCCTGCCACAGGTTTCCAGGAGCAGAGCCCGGCACCTCCCTCTGCTTCCCCTCCTCAGGGTGCTGCAGAGAGCCATGCAGTCACCTCCTGGCCTCCTCTTCTCCAGGCTAGACAGCCCTCTACCCTCAGTCATCACAGGACACGTCTCCCAGCCCTGTTACCAGCTGTGTTGCCCTTCCCGAGGTACTTGCAAGGACCTTAACATCCTTTTTGTATTAAGAGGCCCAGAACTGTATACAGTATCCACAGTGCAGCTGCATGAACACCACATGTAGCAAGAGAATCGCTTATTTTGACCATCTGGCTATGCTGTGTTTAATGCACCCCACGATATCGCTTGCAACCACAACTAAACACAGCATTCCAGATACAGCCCCATCAAGAAGGATCACTTCTCTTGACACGTTGGCAATGCAGGCAAGAATACCATCGGCTTTCTTAGCAACAAAGGCACACTGCTGGCTCATGTTCATAGGTATCCACCAGGAGCCCCAGTTTCTTTTCTGCAGAACTGCTTTTCTGCAGAACAGCTGTCAGGATCCCTCTGGTTATAATACCATGGCCCTCTGGTGAAAAACCTGCTCACCTCTAGCGTGTGTTTTCTACCCACTATTTCTTCACTTCTGTTTTGTATCAATTGATTTTCTTCAGACCCACTTCTCTTTCCGAAAGGAAATAATGTACCAATAATCCAACTACGTTATGAAGTGAGTATTTAAATCCAACTATTTTCTTCAGTGTGCTGTGAGATGCGGCCACAAAGTCTCAGCATAAATCAAAGATCAATATGCTTCTCTAATGAAAAAATAAGGACGGCCTTCCTCACTTTCATACTCAGATATCTGCCTACAGATTAAAGAAACCATAAGAATAATCCTTCAGGTGTTTTTATGAGAAAATAATTCAATACTGATCGAAGGAGAGTTCTAATGTAGTTAGTCCACCAGAAAACTTGCAGAAACTAAAGACAAAGTATGGAAACATCACATCTCACCATCCTAAAACCAGATACTTCTGCACAACTAGCTTACCTACATCTTTCTTCCACAAAAAGACAGCTCTCTTTTTTAACAGCTTTTTAAGTGCTTCTAAGAAAGCACTGAAGAACCTGATGTCTCTTTAGAGGATAGAATTTTTTCCAAAGTAAATGTACCGATACAAATATTTCTACTAAACTTAGTTGACAAGAGTATCCTGTCTGACAGTGGGGCTGTATCATTATTCAGAGCTGAGACAACTACAGAAGGAGAAAATAACAGGTAGTAGTAAAGAAGATCATACAGATGCTAGCATGGTAAGAGTGGGGCAGGATGGAATGATAGAAAAGTAAGCAGTTGTTGTGGTTTAACAGTGGCAGTACCATGTGACTGCTCTCTCACTTCCCTCCTCCAAAGGATGGTGGGATAGAAAATAGAAAATGAAGGCCTTGATACATGAAGCAGTTGCTCCAAAAGACAGATGCTTTCATAATGAGTTGCCCCTCTTCTCCTTCTACTCCAGCTCTACCCAGCTTTTAATGCTTATATGACATCATATGGTGTGGCATATCCCTTTGGTTGATTTAGGTCAGCCCCTCCTCATCTCTTGCCCATCTCCAGCCTACTGGCCTTGGGCAAGGGGGGAAGTGGAAACAGCTTGGGTGAGCACTGCCTAGCAGATAGGCAAAACATTGGTGCTGTTCAATGCTGTTATAGCTATAAGTGCAAAGAAAAGCACCACAGGGGCTGCTGTGGGGAAAGTTACCTCCGTCCCAGCCAAAGGCAGTACAGTGGCATAATTTCCATTTATTTACTTTTTACCTTACCCATTTGACTGCCAGAAAATAGTATATCTGCATGCAATATATGGCATTACGAAAAGTGCATGACAGTGATTTTAAACAAGGTGAATTCGCCTACAGCCTTTGTCACGCCCAAATATTTAGAGTAATTTCTGATAGAGAAAAACATACCTGCATTCCAGGGCACAGATGAGTCTGCTGCCTACTGAGCTGCTGTCATCTCTGTGATAACATATTTAAGAAAGGGAAAGGAGATCAAGGAATAAAATGAAGTAAGAAAGACCAGAAGAAACACCAGGGTCAGAGAAAGAGGTGCTCCATGGCAGAGCTGAAAACTGAACTATACTGCAGCACGGGAAAGACCCATGCCAGAGCAAGTGGATATTCCTGAAAGAACTTTTGTCTGTGGAGAACCCATGCCCAAATCAGAAGGTGTGAAGAGGAGCAGCAGAGAAAAACTGCTGTGTACTGACCATAAACCACCCCTCAATATCCTAGCACCACTCAGCAGTGTGGCAGAGAAGTCTGGAGTGAAGGCACAAAGTTGAACCTAGAAAAGGGTGGGGGAAAGGTGTTTTTTTAATATTTATCTTCTTGTATCCCACTTTTCAAATGAGTAATCAAATGTTTATTTACAATAAATTATATTTTCTTGTCTGTTTGGTAAGCAGTCTTCTTGTCTTTATGCCAAGCTGCCTCATTCCCGTTTTTGCTATTTTTTCTTCCCTAGTCCCACTGATGGAGTAGGTGCAAGTGCAAGGTTAGACGTGAGTGCAAGGTTGGGTGTGAGTTTGGTTGTTACCTAAGGCTACAACAGTACTTTCATTTTGCTCAGCATTATCCAGGCAGTCACACCTGTTAGAGAAATACATTTGCACACACAGGAATGGGTTGACTAAAGCAGGCTACTAAATCAGATGGTCCATAGGAAAGCCTTAGTCAAGAGTCTTTACTGTCTGTTTATTTAAGCTTCTCTCCAACCATCTCCTCTAAGCTGCAGATGGCATGCTCACCTGTCTACTCTTCAGTTTCAATCCAGCTCTTACGCTGTTTTGAACATGGGAATCAGAGGTTTGAAATAAGCTACAGAAGAAGTAAAGCATCTGTAATTTAGAATGATGGGAGCCAAGAAAAGACAGAAGTTGTGTATGCAATTGGCAGATAAAAATCTACAGGCTTACCAGAACTCAGTGTTGAAACTGTAAGCTTGTTAATTTTATAAAATTCTAACTTCATGGAGCACCATCTCCTTCTGTGAGACAGAATTAAATCGTCTTTTCTGATCTGTTCAAAAGGAGCTCACCTTAGACCTTCACTCTGTTTCAAATTAGTGTAGCGGTATTTCAAGTCACAAGATTAATTTTCAGTTGAGGCTCTATTTATTGTACTCCTCCTATCTGCATCATTTAAAATGTTTTATTATTCACACTCAACATTTTAACTCAGCACATCCAAAATACACACTTCCTGAATGTATATGGGGATGTCAAAATATCATTTTTGTCTGATCATTTGTCAGTTCTGTGAGGACACACTATCACGTTTGAGAAGGCTGAAAGCTCCTCTCCCATAGGTTATCACCTGGAGCTATCAGCTGCTCAGAAAGAACTATTCAGAGTTACTAGTGTGACGGGATCCTCAGGAGATATCTGCAAGATATCCCTTATCTTGCTTTAGAATTCTCAGTTCAGACAGAAAACTGTAAAGAACTATGTCACCTAAAAGCAAGAAGTGGTACCGGCAAGTGTAAGAAAATGATAAGAAAGGGAAACCTGTGTAAAAGGTAGATTGTGTTTTTGCAGTGAAAGTTTCCAGTACTTCCAGTAGTGTAGGCCTTTACTGAACTTATAGCCCTCTTGTGAAATAGTTGTTTTTCTTCCACTAAGAAAGCTGCTGAACAGAGTAAGAAGTTAAGGCTGGGGGCACTCTGATTTGGGTAGAATTGACACAGGCACAAGACAAGGTGAATACGCAGAGTGGAGAGAGAGCCTAGCACAGGACAGAACGAGCATGCTCACTCTTGACCATATTGCCCTCCTATCTCCATGGAGAGTACAAAACCAAAAAACAACAGGTTGGTAACGGACCTTATATGGAAATGTATCATAGCAACAGCGCCGGGGAGATTGTGAGCCTGAGACGCTCAACCAATGAGCGAGCGCCAGGAGAGCATTACCTGGTACCTGGAGTTTAGGGTATATAACGGAATGAATTTCGCTGACCGGTGCGCAATTTCTCCCTTGCCAAAAGGGGGCGTGCGCCCGTTACTGCAATAACGAATAAACTTTGCTGCTGTCACTAAGATCCTTGCCTGACTTGAAATTTTAGACTTTGAGTGTTTCTCACACCTGTAAATTGTTCAGAAACACAGTAAACTAAAGGCCTAATAATGAAACGGGAAGGGAGGAGTTCTAGTTAAGAAGACTGATGAATGTTAGAAAACGATTTAATAATGCCAGAAAAGATACCTGCAGCTTCATAGTGTCAGCCATACTAGCATACTACATACACAACATCAAGTAGTATTAGATATAAGTTACAAAATTTAGCCCAAGTGTACCTTTAAGTACACAGGTATTTGTCAAAATGCCTGCATTATGTTTGTAATGCTTCTGATAGGCCCATTGATCAGCATTACTTGAACAATTCCTGGGTTTACGGGACAACTAAAACTATCGTAGCTAAAACCAAGAATCTAACAGATAAAATGACCCAACCCCACAGAACTATCTTAAAACTGATTAGCCAGAATATAGTACTACTTTTCCTAGCTCTATCAGGATGAAGATGACAGTCCATTCAATTATCCATTAAAACTGTGTTCCAGAGGATTAGATAAATAAATTGGGAATATATAGTCAAAATTAAATACAGGTTAGGTGTAATTACGGTTTAACAGTTTTACACCTTTCAAGACTGAACTCAAGTTTTAGCAGACTTCTCATAGTTACCGAATAAGCAGCTTAAATACCTGGCATTTCTTGAGTTCCCGCTTTAGCTGGAGGATGGTGATATGATGAGGCTCATGGCTGGTCCCAGTCCTGGTGTCAGCTTGCTGCATGGTGAGAGCTTCTTTCCTTACTTCTTGCACCATGGTGATCCAACTCTGCAACCTGTCCCGCTGGCTTTTTTTTAAGCTAACATCATCATTCAAGTCAACCAGAAATGGGAAGGCTTCATCTATGCAGTTTCTATAACTGAAGCACTGAACTTGAAGCTGGGTGAGCTGCTCTTCTAGCGAACTGATTCGAATTCTTTCTTGATTTAAGTCATGTGAACACTGATTACTGACTTGCTGGTTCTGCAAAGCTTCTCGTAGCAATCTGATTTCAAGTTCCATTTCATCAATCCGGTCTTGATCAGGGTTGTAGTTTACAACTGGTTTATTTCTAATGTTTTTGGCTCTATTGGCATATTTGAGTGAATTTAAAGATTCATCGAAGTCTGACGAGGATGGACTTATACATGTTATCATGACAGTCTTGGCATTTCCTCCTAGGGAGTCTTTCAGAATACGAGTGATTTTAGCATCCCTGTATGGAATATGCACACTTTTCCTTTTTGGGTCTCCAAGAGCACTGATGACGTTTCCCAAGGCCAGCAAACCACTATTGATCTGAATTGATTCTTTGAACCGTTCACCAGTATTTCCAGTCTTTGTCACTCTCTCTGATCCTGCCAAATCCACAAAATGGAACTTTGAAGCAATCATTCTGACCGATTTCCAAGATGGATCCTGTGGAACATCGGTATTTTTCTGGGACTCTGCAGATTGTTTCTGACAAATACTGATGGTAAAAATGGCGTGAGATCGACTAGAGTGCTCATTCATTTGTGTTGTGCCTGTGTGACGAGCTGCATTGCCACTTTCCAACAGGCTCATTACTTCATCGGCACATTCTACTTGGAATTCCTTAGCACCAACAATCACTTAAACACCAAACCAAAGAAAATAAGAATAATTAAATTATTTTCAGCAACAGTTCATGGAAATCTATAAGCTCAAATTGAAGAAACTTACAAGCCTGCATTATTATAAGGTCACAGCACACCGCTAAAGAAAATAGTATGTGGAAACCATGAAGTACAGCACATCTGAAAACCACAGGAATTTCAAGTGTGGGTGTATTGTGTCATAGCGTTTGTAACAGCATCCTAAACAGAACGCACACCTTTACGCATTTACACATAGACATGAGCAATTTGAAGTGAGCAAACTCAGCTCAAAGGTTACTTCATGAGTTAAAAAAAGCCAAAAATAAAGTCTATAGTAGAAATAATTCCCAGCCTATGTTAGGAGCAGCATTTCCATTCTGTATAGATCAGGTAGCTGAGTCTTTTAGAGAAGTATCTACTGTTTGAGTAATCTTACAACGTAGAAGTGGTAATAAGTGTTTCTACCAGCTTATCTTTTATCCTTTGTTTTAGTAAAGGATGGAAAATACCGTAGCAGGTACACGGTCAACTAAAGCTGACTCAAACGGTCCTGATGCAGTAGTTCATGCTTATATAGTTACATAGCAGCCTTAAGCTACTATGCTTAAATACTGTGTCATATGTATTTATATATATGAAGCAATGATACTGTTCGCAGACTAAGCTTTGTACTAACTGTATGTGCATGTAGTGCCTTCTTCCACCTACAGAGAAGAAAGCCATACTAGCTCAAAGCAACAGTAATAATAATATTGCAAAGAATCCAGAAATGAGAATATAAAGAATAAAGGAAAAAAAAAAACAACACAAATTACGCAGTTTCAGAATAAAAAGACTCTGCAGTGGATTCTTCCAGCATCTTCCTGTAAAGACATGAGAACTACGGGATGTTAATTTCAGAGCTCCTAAAAATATCAGACGATACTATTCTTTGTCCCACTCATCTCAGAGTGAAATGGGTGCTGATATTTACAGTGTAAGTAGCTTAACAAATATAGCCTTAAAGTGAGAAGGCTTAATTTTAAAATATTTGTTCAACGGAATAACCAGGCACCATTGCGTTTCTAGGCAGAATTTGCAGAAGCAGTAACGGTGTTTCTACCTTAGCACCTGATGCTATTTCTCTCTTTTCAAGACGGAAAGAATAATTCGGGCACACAACTGAAACCATGTGTATCAAATTTTAGATCCAAAATCCTACCTGTATTCCCCTTTTCATCTTCTCGGATATGCAAATCTTTCACAGAGGTCTCCAACTCCAATAAATCACGAAGTTCTTCCTTGTAGACCTCTATGTAAGATACTTTCACACGGAAGTCAATGTTATGGTTTTCAGAAATATGCTGAAATAATTCCTGAATAGCCCTTGGGATTATGCCCTTTTCATCTTCTGCAATTGAGGCTAAAATACAAAGAAAGATGTCACAGACACTTGTAGCCATTCTGCTGCATAAATTACAAATGAGAAGTCTGTGAGATTCACTACTTGATGGACTAAATAATCTGAAGAGCTCAGTGTTCTCTAGGATTTAAGTAAATACTTGCTTTTCTGTTGATCAGAATATTTGTTTTAATCCATTAATACTTAAAATTAAGATCTAAATTATTCCAGAAACTTCAGTCTAGAGAAGGCTTCAGCAGCTTACAGCAGCTTTCCAATATTCCAATATTCAAAGGGAGCTTAGAAGAAAAACCGGGAGGAATGCTGTTGGGAGGTATAGTGGTAGGACCAGTAGGAATAGTTATAAATTAAAAGAGGAGAGGTTTAGGTCAGATGTTAGGAGGAAATTCTTTACACACAGTGCGATGAGGCACTGGCACAGGCTGCCCAGAGAAGCTGTGGGTGCCCCATCCCTGGAGATGGTAAAGGCCAAGTGGGAAGGGGCCCTGGGCAGCCCGATCTGGTGGGTGGCAGCCCTGTCCACGGCAAGGAGTTGAAACTGGGTGGACTTTAATGTCCCTTCCAAGCCAAACCATCCTATGATTCTATGAATTTATTCTATGAAACTTAAACATGAAATTAATACTTTCGCCAGACTCTCAGAAGAAGCCAATAGAGAGTAAGCAAACTATTGCCTAAAGCAGATATTTTCTCAGGAGGGTAAAAGCATGGAGAATTTCTAAAGCTCTGTGTGTAGTTGTAGTTTTCAGAAAGGAGTTACAGTTTAAGTTGCATAAAATGCACAAAAAATACAAATTGTTTCTTCCTCCAATACTTTTCTTACCACTTAATGTACGCAGAATTTACACTTAGAACATTTCAACTGCTCCATACATTCGGACGTTTTTGTGTTTTCTTTTTTTTTTTTTTCCTACTATATCTATTTTCGTGACCCCTTCATTCTCCAGCTCCATCTGCTATGCATTAAATACTTAATTTGCACAACTATATCGTACACAAGAAAAAAAATGAAACAGAACAAGACCTATAACGTACCAATGTGACCACCTCCAATGGTGTAAGTTTTCCCAGAGCCTGTCTGTCCATATGCAAATACTGTAGCATTGTATCCCTCAGTTAAAGACAGTAGAAGAGGCTTAATGCACACTGTGTAAACTTCTCCTTGGGTTGAGTTTTTGCCAAATACGAAATCAAAAGTGAAGGCACGGTCTTTTCCAATGATAATTTGTTGTGTATTTGGAACTAATCTCACACACACTTGGTGGTTATGAAGTACTTCCTTGGAAAGCAGAGGTCTGATCCTTACTGCAACTTTAACCGGGATTTCCTCCATGCCAGCCTCCATCTCTGTGCTCCCCACTTGGTATTCACGTAGTTGCTGGAAATGTTATGGTTCCAGTGCTCATCTCATTCACAATTTTCTGCAACTAAAAAAAATGTTATACCAGTTATTTAATAAATAAGAATTAATTGCCTGCTGAGGTTGAAGGTAAAAGAGTTTCCTAATGAATACAAAGCATCTTTAAACACTGAAAAGTAACTGTGATAAAAAAACAACAATACTAATAACTGTTAAATGAATTAATAACTTAATTTTTTTACTGTTACTTTCTAAGCTAGCAGACTTAAGCCTGAAAGTTGCTTGACTTTCTCCATGAATTTAATACAGCCATATGAAGGAACAGTATTGCAAGGCCTTGTTCACAAACTTACTGATAAAGCGCATCCTTACGAGGAATCTTACTTTCCTACTGCTACATTCCTGCTGCATAGGCAACAAAAATTAGTCAAACAAACCCTTTTCCTCCTAAAGTTATCTCTCTCTCTATATATATACTTACACCTTAGAGACCTCTTCCTCTTAAGGGCCTTGCATTTATAACCTGAGAAACGCAGAGCAGGCTGTTGTGCTGCCTGCAAGGCAGGGATGGTTTCACACATAGCCAATTACTACATACAAAGCATTCATCTGATTTTAATCTGCCTCTTTATGCTTATATGTAATTAACTTTTATTAATTATATATTTTAGCATGTATGCCTCCTGATACTGTCCCCTGCACGCTCATTCTTAACAAATCAGCACTGCAGAGCAGCACAAAGAAAAGCATCAACAAACAGAATTTCCTTACAGCTGTCTGTTGGGAACATTGCTGGATCCTCAGCACAGCTTTTGGTTCAAGCCAGTTCTCAGCAGCTTTACAGAGCGAGGGAAACTTGCGGAGCTCCTGCCTAGCAGAACTCATCCGCTAAGCATATGAAACTCAGGTTTCCTGAAAATATTTACGTATGAGTTTTAGAGACATGGTCTTCTGTGGTTGCAAAAGGAGGAGCTTTTGCACCTCACTCAGTCCCATTTAGTTTGGAGCTGAGGAACTCTATCTGGGGGCTGAAGAAAAGCCCATTTTGTTAATCTGAGCAGCTGGAAGTCAAACAGGCAAAGCTGGAGCTGGAACCGTCCTCATTTCACAAAGGACAGGGCAACCAGGAGTGACTGTGTGACTTACTGCACACAGATCTAAGCCACATACTGGTCTACGTCTGCTTTTAATTATCTGGGGGCCCTCTTTTTATCCCCAACAAGGACAGCCAAACAAAGCTGCCACTCCCCCCCCTTTAAAGTTACACTAAAAAAAAAAAAAAAAAAAAGTAAATAAAAGAGAGGTCACTGAAAGACAGAGAGGTAGAGAGACAGAGATCCTATGCACTACTCCCTAACAAAACGCGAATATCGGAAGCCGCTGCATGTCAAACCACGGAACGCCGCGGTGCCGGGAAGCAGCGGGCGGGCAGCGCTGTGGCAGCGGCCCAGCCTCTTTTCCAAACCTGCTGAGCTCAGGACCGGCCGCCTCCAGCAGCTCTCACTAACGAAGAACCCGGCGGCGCCGCGCAGCACGGCGATACCGCCAAGCGGAGAAGAAAGGAGGGATGGCGGCGCGGCCGGGAGGCGGGGACAGCCCGCCAACTCCCGTTGCGGCCGCCGCGCCCGCACTGCCCGCTGTTGACAGCGCCTCGCTAGGCAACGGCTGCAACGTCCGGCGGCGGCCCCACGGCACCGCCCCGCCGCACGCAGCGCCTCTCTGCGGCGGGAAGCGCGGCGGCCGCGCAGCTCCCCGGAAGGACGAAGGCGGTGCTTGCTTAAGCTCTGCATGCTTTATTACAAGAGTTGCGACGATCACTTCATAATAAAGGTTAGGAGTGTAAGGCGAGCTTTCCCCAAATAAAAGGAAGGACAGGTCACTTCAGTGTAGGGTTGGCAAGGTACATGCAGGCACGGCATCACTGCCAACCAAGGGCTGCATATGCACCCATGTGCGTGTACAGGGCTGTTCCAAAAGCAATGCATCCTATTTTATTACATTGGCCCACGATATCAGAGGTGAATGCTGGTGGTACAACACAGCGGTTGCTGTGTTCTTTGTTCTTTGTACCTGTTGTAGTTTTCATGGAAATAAACAGGAGGCATTACTTTCAGAGCAACCTACACCTATACATGTACATATGCATGACTGTATGTATGTAGATAAATACATACACCTCTACACAAACTCAAAGCGAGAGTAATAAAAACTGTATCACCACAAATCTGCAAATTTTCCAGCAGTTTTACATTATTAACTCCAGTCTCAATCAGTATGTGATTCAAAGAAATCAAGCAAGTTATACATATGTCATCAAAAAGTGTTTGTTCGATTTATTAAGTTCCAAACTAGTACATGGCAAATCACTGTATGAAAAAAGGAACCGTAATTGAAAAGGAAACACAACAGTACAGTAGCTATCCTGCTGAACTTAGTAATATATACACCGTACTCGGTGAAACGGAATATCTTCCATATCTTCCCTGTGATCCCTAGCATAGTCCCAGAGATAGTAATCAAGTAAAACTGCGTTGATCCGATCACGCATGTCTTGACCCTTCTTCTCATAGAGCTCCAGCAAGTGTTTGCAGATTAGCGTACAGCACCAAATCGAACAGCCACGGATCTCCACCTCCTCTCTGTCTCCAGACTTGAAAACAGTTCCTGTAGGACAAGAGACAGAATCCCCAAATGTCCAGGATTTTCTCTTTTTGTTTCACCTTTAAGCTATTCCAGGACCACAATTTCCACCCCTTATACTGTTACTGTAACTACTTACTATGTTACTGTACATTTTCTGTGGATTACTTTAACATTACCATACATACTTGTTAAGTTTGCCTCCCTTTCAATTAAGAAGCCATCCTGTATTCTAAGAGACTGGGCTTGAGATGAGAACAGGTGGCTAGGCTATACAGTATATGACTATTTTGTTTCTAGAGTCAAAAGGGATACTCAAACGTAATTCCAATTGGGTATTTTCTTCAAGGGGTAATTCTACCCTTCACTAAGATCAATGATCAAGCAGATCACAACATTCAACAATACATTTACCATCACAGAACAATTTATCTTTTCCATGAATCTTGGTATGGTCATTTCCACTGCAGCCATTCAAACATATGGGTCATTTGATAATCTTGCTGCGTAACTTGAAAATCACAAACAATAGTTCTACCTATAAACACAGTCATTGTGCACTGGGAAAAGGACTGGTTTATGTTTTCATTCATTCAAGCTCCTAGTCAATAAGTACTGTAGGATGGAACCAGACCTGCGCAATTATCTTCTTTAAAAGCAATGGCATGTTTTCTTGAAGTGGATGTTCATCTTATTACCTTGTTTGTTGCTCTTACAAATAGCAAGTCCTGTTGAGTACTGACAAACAAGAACCCCCATGCTTCTCCGTGTTCTTTGAACTAATGAAGAAATCGCTGTTTCTACTATCTAAATCTCAAAATCACAACCACAATCACGCTGGAAAGTGCTGCTGTCAACAGTGGCTGTTTTGAAACTCTGAAATCAACCCTTAAGAGTCTCTTTATCCATACCTTGCCAGTGTTTAATCCCAGGAACAGACAGATTCAAACCATAAGAATACTTTACAATAGTAAGGAAGGAACAAACCTTCACGTAGCTTTTTCATTAGATCTTCAGAATATTTCATGGCTTTCAAATGAACAAGAACTTGAGGAATTCTGTAGTCAGCAAATATAGTCAGGCTAGAAATGTCTCCAAAAAAGCCATCTCCCTTGCCTTCCAATACACTCCACGTATCAGCCACAAGTATTTGTGCCCGTTTGTAGAAAGACACCTTCTTTTTCTGATGAAAAACATTCAAATAATTTAAGTGCTAGGGACGCTTCAATACATGCAGAAAATGAAAACAAAGACAAGTAAGTTATGTTGCTCTAGAAAACACAACAAAAAGTACATCTTGTAAAGCAAATGTTAACTAAAACAATAAATAAAAGCGCAACGCTGAAAGTATCTTAAAATCTCAATACTGAACTGCACACAAATATAAAGTGCAATCCTCATTAAAAAGAGCAGCGGAATAAAAAATTATTTATATTGAGAAAATGCTCAGATAACAGAAAACATGAATGCTGGTTTACTTCTACTTCCCAAACAGCCATCAAAGTCCTGCAAACAGTCTTTCTGAAGCCTTACAGCTCGCAGAACATCCAAGCTAAGTAGCATGTATCAAACAGTTAGCACATTTCATGAACTTCCTTTAAGAAAACTTAATGTTAAGGAAAAAGCATTTTGCTGAAAACTATAACGCATGATTCTCAGTGCTGTCTAGTGTATCCTGCTTATTGAAGAGGACAGAGAAGAAAATAATTTCAGTAATTGTGGTATTCACAAGTATAAGGTTTTCTTGAGCACTGCCTGGGTCTATTATTGTTACATTCTTTTTGTGCTTTTTTGATTACTCACAAGGGAAAAAACTAACAATGTGCCAAAATCTGTATGGAGTCGAGACTTTTATTCTCTGACAAACAAAATGTGCAACTTCAGGAAAAAAAAAATTCTAATAGTTTTTTTTTTTTCTTCATTTTATAGACCAAATTTTGAGCTTTGGAGATATGCTTCACAATGTGATGTAACTGAAACAGTTAAGCAAAAACATAGATAGATGGGGATTCTACTTACTTGAAGTTCTGTTCTAGCGCTCTTCATATAGCCACAATTTATGAGTGGCATTTTTGAAGAGTATTTCGTTTTATATTACTGCTCAGATTTTACAGTCCTCGTAGCAGTTGACTTTTTTGCCATGAAACACCACTGTACAAAAACACTGAAAACAAGATCTCCAGCAACATTTCACAGAACACCTTCTGCAAATATTCTGAAAACAAACTTCCTCTGTGCTTCGTTCTCCACCCGACACAGACGCACAGGTTTCCTTCTAGAGAATTATACATTTCCTCTATTAAATAACGAAATACTGCTCAAAACTCTCTAGGGCAAATAAATAAAATAATAATAGAGCAAATTCCATCACAGCTCCCAGTATCCTGAAGCTAATGAAAACCAAGGTCATTGCTCTTTTAGTAGCGTTAAGATTTTTCCAATGTAGCAAGCAACAGCACCACATCATTTTGCAAGAGCAGTATGGAAGAGAGACTTTAGATTGAACTTTTCATCTCGTGCTGCAGTTCAGGTTGGAAGAAAAATACTGTCTGGCACTTCTCATGGATTTCTAATTTCATTGTTGGTAGTTTTTACAATGCACAGATCTGAAGCTTGCGAAAATTTTCTACATGGAAAAGACAATCAAGTTTTTACAGTAAATTGTCCCACCTTTTTTTTTTAAACAGAGAGCAAGAAAAGCACTGGGTGAATGGCATTACCTCTCAAAGGCAGTGTAATTTCGCCAAAAACTGAATATTTTACCTGATGGTGACAAACCTACACTTATTTTCCACAACTCTTCTGCCCTTGCATTCCAAGATAAGCTACCACTTCTCCTCACTTACCACTCCGCTACCTTTACTTCAAGAACTATCGAAAGACAGAGCTAATTCAGGCCTATGGATATTAGAAGAAGGGATACTGTGTTGGCAAACACATAAATGTGATAGCACAGCTAGAAAGAAAAGCAGAGAATAGGAAGAGCACACGAATCTAACCACCTCCATAAAAAATGATGGGAAACAAGAAAGTGCATACACGCAGCATGGATGACTGGAAGCTTGGAAGGACTCAAATGTATGTCAGAACATGAAAAGCCTTACAAATAATTCAGTTTTTGAAGTTCTGCCAGCATTCAAAGTCAGCACAATGCCTAAATATGAAATACCCATACTAGGACAAAAAGATTTCAGGGGCTTCAGTTTGCACTTCACGGAAGCAAAAGAACATAGGCAATATGTAATTACATTCAGTAACGCGTAACTATGACAAATTTTTAGCAGACAATTTTGTTAAGACATGCAGCCAAGGAACTGTCTTAATTTTACAAGTTCCTCCAGGAGGTCAAATCATGGGAGAACAGCAGCAGTCTGTGATAGTATGATTTACTGCAGCACAGAACTTATTCTCATACACGTTTCTATTACGGAGAGTAAATGAAAAACACCAGTATGTTGCAGATACCTATGCCTAGTTATCTTTTTAATGAAGGCAAATCTTTACTTGTGAGATCTCAACTGGCTGCACAGAAACGGTGTTGATAATACGATCCATGTCACCGCACAGTGTTTTCTTAAAAAATGTATTTCAGAACAAATAAGGTGTAAACCTCATCTGCATTATTTCACCCACCTTCAAAATACACAGCTTGCTTAGTGAAAGTAGAAAAACAGCTTCTGTGCTTATGCAGCAGACTTCACTACTACATCAGCGTTTATGGTCTGGGATCATTTTTGGAACAGCTTTTCAATCTGTAGTCTGCTGCTGCTTTTAGGGAGCCTTGCTTTATAAAGCACTCAGCACCATCTCATGAAAGACATTACGTCAGTGAATACAGTCACTATAAAGATAAGAAAATATTCTATTTATCACTTGAAAAATGCCTGCTTTTTTGATCACAAAAGTCATCATAAAATGACCTCACATGTAAAAATCCCAATAAATTAAACCAGTAACATCGATGACAACTTACAGAGAACCTCTGATTTTTCAAGTTAATATGGTATCTTCATAGTAGATACAAAGAAGTAGAGACAAAGAAGTAAAAAATGATGACACCTACTCAGCACCACAGGTAAGTGAAAACTGCAGCTGGTTCAGAGGCCCAACGAACACTGTTGCAGGGCACTACTTCCAAAGGCCTGTACAAGCTATTACTTAGCATAGGCTACACTGGAGATAGAATAAGGTGTTCTGGTGATGTAACGTCTAAATAGCACTGCTGATGGAACAGAGCACATGTCACAGAGGCTTAAAAAAAAGGTGCTTGTATAGGGACAACTGGAGAACACCAAACACACTCTATTTACTTCCCATCAGCTTCCTTCAGAGAAAATGCTGCAAAAAGCTTATGTACTGTGTCAACTCTGACATAAGTGGTGTGTCATTTAGGGTTAATTTTGGCCTGTAGCCATTCCTGCAAGGTCTACTGAACTAACAGCAGTTACAGATTCCTGGAGTCAGTTGTACATTTTCATTATGCTACTGGAGTCTCATCTCCTTCATTAGATGCAAAGATCCTCATAGTAAATGAAAAAAGAGTGTGAGAGGTACAAATTTAAGGAAAAAAAAAGACAAGAAAAATGAAGATTTTGGTTTGTCAGGAAGAAATTATCTTACATGTTACACATTTATAAGACATAAAATGGAGTTGTGATCAAACTTGGAGTACATCAAAATAGATTACAACAGAGTGAAGAATATAGACAGCCCACAAAAAAAAACTGCTTCTCCACTAGGGATAGAAAAAAAACCAAAAAAGACTTATAATTATCACTAGATATATGTTCCTGGCCAATTCAGTACTTCAGATGATGGAGATTCATTTACTGTTGATAAATGGTGTGATTTTGTTTTCAGAAGCTTAGACTGATCGAGAAACGAAATCTCAATACCTTGACTGTATGTTAACGAAAACATACTTTGGCCCAAGAGTATTTCAAAACCTACCTTCCCTATCTGTATTACTCATAACAATCTGTCACGGGTTATCTC
>JACDJE010000179.1:0-73585 GCA_016647715.1 Pavo muticus
TAACATGAGTATCAGTTGATTTATGATACAACAAAGTCATTTAAAAACTCTTAACATTGAGAAGGGCTTTGCTTTCTGTGGAGTTCGTACCTGCATACATATAAAAAAGCAATACAGGAGGTTTGGATACAATAAGCAATGCAGCAGGAGCTCAAACTACCTGCTGAAAGTGCCCTATAGCAGGCATCATCTCGAAGCCAGTGACCTCACTAATTTAGAGAAATCAAAAATTAAAATGTATAATCTAAATAAAAGTCATTTAGATAAACGAAGATAAATAATAAATTACTGAGAGTTGATTATTGGGGATACTCTTCCTCATTAATGATCACATTTTTGTAGTTATTTGTTTAATCAAGCATTGTTTTTAATAAAAAAGTCTTTCAGTGTGAAAAGATGTGAAGCTGTAAGTACACCTGAGTGTCCTGAAGAGGTAGGAATTCTGAAAGAAGAACACAGAATCCTTTTCTGCAAGATAATTGCTAACTGTTGGTTATAATCAAGTCAAATGAATACAAGGGCAAATTTGTGATAAAGGAGAGACACGTGAAAAAGCAGAATATGAAAAATCACCTGTGCAATACTGTAGCTACATTCATCTCCCTTGCTTCAAGATTTTATCTGCTACAATGCTATTAGCTATGTGTCAGTCAGGAATATAAAGATGTTAATGATAAAATTTTATATGTGTCAAAATAAGAGCTCAGTTTAAATCTGCTTCTACAAATCTTAGATTAGGCTATCATTAATTATAAATGTAATAGCAATATACTTCTTTCCTTTAAGCAAAAAAACAATTTCAATCCAAGAGAATGAAACAATGAGAATTTTCCATTAGCACAGACATTAAACATGATCTTATTTGGTACTGCCTGCTAAGGAGCACAACTCCAATCTCACACATTTCCATCCTCTGGTCCCAGCTGTGCCATTAATTACATATACTTATTGCATTTAAGGTTTAAGCACATGGATGTGCAACTCTGGAGCTCTCTGCAGTCCAGCATGACAGCTCTCTGAAAAGGATCTGTTCACATTCCACATGGCCACCATAAAAATGTGTTTGGGTGATTCAGTCAACACATGAAGCCTCCATTACAAGTACCATTATTAGACAGCTACCAGGAATTCTCCTGTGCACGACAGGAGCAGAGCTGGTGGCAGAGAAAAAAGGAAGGTGAATGTTCCTTAAAATACCTTGATATTTTCTTGGCTTCAGAGGACGGCTGTTTGCAATACAGCACTCATGAATTTAATTGAAGCTGAAGATAGGTACAATTCACAATATGGTGCTGGAACATAAATCCGCAGGGAGCAGAAAGCAGGCGAAGCCTTAAACAGCTGAAGAGCACTACCTCTGTGCTCAGAGAAAAACCTGCCCTTGAGAAACAAGTCCTCAGTGGCAGTTAGCACGTCCCTCTGTACCTCAGCAGTCCCTGGCACGGTGACTTACACAGTCACAGTCCATAGCTCTGCTCCTCTGCCTTGGGATGCACCTTGAGACAGCCACATCTTAGCAGAAAACAGTGAGACACCAAGGCTCAGCTGGGAACCTGCAGTTTCCTTGTCAAGTGAGATATCTCTTGAAGAAGTATGACAGAGTTTCTCCCACTAGTTATTTTAAATATACTAAATCAGAAGCTCAAATACTAGTAAAAAACAAAGCAAAACAAAACAGCAACTCTAATTTACTGCAATGCAGTATATGCAAGGTGATCCAAGCACTGGGAAGTGCTTCTGAGTCTCGCAGTCTGGACACAGCTGAAAGGACTGGCATCACAACTGAGACATCTTACTTACATTAAAAATGGTGAAAGACATCCGGAACAATAAGCTAACTGAACCAGCTGCATGGGCCAGCTGCTTTGTTCTTTACGAGCTGTGTTTCTCTGGACTGTTTTTTTTATGTAGAGTTTTGAGCTTTGCCTTGGTATCAGTCCTCACCTATCTCCGTACTGATCTCAGGACAAGTCCTGCTGACAGCAGAGCCACAATGCCTGTTGTGCCCGTGGGCTGGGAGAGGAACCTGGAAAGCCACAGCACATTCCAGAACAACCATGGACCAGAGCAGAAATGCTCTGAACAAACGACAGGGGGAGGATGAAAGAAGAACTAGTGCTTATTCCAATGTTTGATACCATCTACGTTACACAGAGGGGCAATTCTGCACTGCTATCATGGAGCAGGTCTTGCAATGAGAACAAAGGAGGACTGATGGGAATGTCTTTTGTTTTGCAGCTATGATGCTGCTGTTATTCCTATTCAGCTCTACCAAAGTGGACCAAGTGCAGATGCAGCCCAACTATGGAAAAATAAACAAATGGGAACAGGAGCTGGTTTGCTGAGGGAGATCTTGCCTGGACCAAGTGTTGTAGTGAAGATATCCATACAAAGATGATGTACATGTGGCCAAAATGAACTGGGTACACTGGGCAAAGAAAAAGGATATGGAGGAATAATTTTGTTTAGCTGAGTTGTAGGGATGATTCAGAATTCTGCCACTGATTATAGATATGTCAGTCAGGCACAATGCCTGTGTGAGTTTACATTTACTCCTCAGCTGCAATATCCAGTGGTTGACTCAGTTGATGATATCTCCTTTGTCCCAAGTTTCTCTAGATCAAGTAGTGTAGATAATTATGAATAATGATAATGATTTGGGTCTCAGAGCAAATTCGCACAGCTAACCACATGCCTATGGGTGATGTGGTTTCATGCACAATAATCAAGGGTGTATGCCATGGGAAGTGAAGCAGATAATGAATAAAACAATTCCTTTACAAAAAGACTTTTTAGATTTTGGATCTGAAAAGTTGTGCTGCATACCTCCTGGAGGTAGGCAGGAGATTGGCTTTAGAGTTCATAGATCGAAGGAAATAGAAGGTATGTCTATGTAAGAACAGAATGTAGCAAAGAAAAAAGGATGAAAACTACTTCTGAGTAAGCCAGCAATGTCCACAGAGCAGAGCAGAGCAAAGACACCAGCATCAATTGCAAGATCCCTCAAGCTGCGTCAGGACAACACTGTGCCTGGTGTCTGGGCCCATATGTGGGCCAGGATGAGCCAACCCCAACCTGCCCAGCTGTCTCCAGCTACAGCTCCCAGCATGCTGTGGATAGGCCCTGCCCAGTTTGTAGATGCCTTTAGGCACACTGCTCTGAATTGCCACCAGCGTGGCTGCTTGCACATAACTGAGAGTAGAAGTTGGTCCACTAAACTGTAGGTGGTAGATGCATGGTTCCAAAGGGATCTATTCCAGTATCTTTTTTAAGGATGTATTGTCTGGGGTTTCACAAGCTAACAAGATCACTTCAAAAAGCATGCTTTTGAGAAAATGCCGCTTATATTTTAACATTGCAATCCATGTAGCAAAATAACACTTTCTCACATGCTTTGGCAGCTTCCACCAGAAAATTCCAAGGGCTTATCAATTCATCAGTTGCAATTAGTTCAAAAGAGAATTTTGTCATTTAATTTTTTGAAGAAGTTTCAGTGGGTGGCCTATACAGGAGCAGCAGCTGATGTCAGAGAAGAGTATCATTTAGCAGTGAGAGTATCAGGGGAAATAGGTGTCTTCTGTATCTCCAAACATAAGAAATGTTTAGGAGAACCTCAAGATATTTTCAGGAAGTGTCTCCCCCCTTTGGAAAAAGGCAACATAGCTGGAATTTATGTCTACTAACTTCAAGCCTTATTATAGACCACCTGTACAGGTAGCAGTTAATAAACAGAGGGCGGTGCTTCCAGAAGGCACTTCCTTCCACTGTGCTCACACCAAGAATGTAAATTACAGAATATGACCAAGAAATTCAGCATACCACCTTGAAGTGACAAGTACAAACATTTGAGAGGCTGAGGTCAATCCAACATTTTGGGTATGTATGTTCATCCCATGCATGAAACTGAGCAACATCAAACAAGTCAGTGGCTGCAAAGGCCATTGTAACACCGAGCTGTTCTCTGTCATCACTGCTTAAAGGGAGCCAGATCCTTGATAATTCCCAGTGGAAATGCCTCATTAATAGAATACAGTGCTAAACCCTGCAACCAGCTTCGCTCTCGACATAGCTGAGGGGAGAATTTGACCTTTGATAACTTGATTAATACCAAATTAACAGATGGTTTTGAACTTCACTCGAGATTGTGTGCTTATCCTTGTGTCTTGCTCTCCTCCCTGAGACCCAGCAAATACCACCTCTGTCCACATCAAAAGTGGGGGGCAAACGCCCAGATCTCAAGCGAGCAGTGGAGCTGTGCATTCCTTGCCCCCAACCCACCCCAAAGGAGCGATTGGTTTCACTCTGGATGCAATGTGTTGGTGTTTTTAAGAAGTGTTGCTTGTGCTTTTGACATTTTACAAAGGTTATTCTGAAATTTCTATTAAAACAACATGGGAGAGATGCCTATGGAAAAGTACAACACTGGTACTCACAGCCCCATTACAAAGCACCTTATATTAAATGCAGCAGCATCAATACCACCATTTTTTTTTTTAACACACAATTTATCACAGGCACAACCTTCTCTTCTCTGTGTAATCAAACAAGACTTAAAATAGCAAAAATATAGGGATTAAGTCTGCCTTACCTGGGATAGGTATGATGGGAATACTTTCATTGGGGACCACGCGGGGTGAGCTGCTGTCTTCCACATAGAAATGGGCAGTCTGAAAACACTTTCTGTTAAAGGAGAAAAAAAGAAGAAAAAAGGTTCAGGGTGTGAAAAAGCCCCAAACTTTTGCACGTTTGGCTTCTCCACTTCCGCTCCATACTTGCAGATGTTACAGTTCTAAAACATCAGTAGATAACATATTTGAGTTTTCAATAGTTTCAATCCTAATTCCAGACTCTGGTGTGCTCTAATTCATTAACAGCTGACATCCACCCACCATACGTGCCACTGCATATTATTCTGAGGTACCACTGAAAATGGAAGTATACTCACAGAAGTCAGTAGTTGCAAAACAGGTTTCAAATACATCATTCAAAAACTGTGCACAAGAACCATTCAGCATACAACTTAAGCCACATCCACCTAAGACACAACATTTCCAGGCAACATACACTTACTGTAAAAGTTTCTGCTCCGTAACAGTGGATAGATGGTAATACAGCATCTGTAACTGCTGCATATCACAAAAGTTCTGCTGTAAAACTTATCCTTCAAACATTACTATTTGTATTAAAACACTGGAGCCACATAACCCTCATCCCATCCTCCTCCTGCAAACTTGTATTACTACAGAAAAACACGACAGACGCTTCGCTTGGGCCCCAGGACTCAACACTGAAAAGGCCCATAAAGAATAGGAGAGCTTAAATCCACCTGACTTTCTTTACCTGTATTTAATGCAAAGCAGAGAGCACAAGCTGGTCATCACAGAAAAGGTACTGAGCAGAATAACATGAAGAGATCCGAGGAGACTCTGCATGGTGATGTTAACTGAGGCAGGGTTTTCCAACACCAGCGTCACTCCTCATTGCTGACTTAATGAGCTGCTTGAGGCTGGAACTGAATATTTAATGAGCCTTGCTTGGTCTGAGCAGCTATTGTGACAAGAGAAGGGTCTGCTCTCATCTGTCAGGGCGCTTAACAATGGCTTCCCATGGCACAGAGATGCCCCTCAGCAGCCCCTAATGAACTGCTCAACACCTGGGCAAAGTTTGCAGGCGACCTTCCGAGCTGCGCCTTTTGTCAAGTGTGCTGTTTCCCTTGCTGAAACGTATTTGCATGGAGTGGCTTACAAGTTTCTGCCTTGCAGTCTGCTCCTCTGTAATTTGGGCATTGTGCTCTACACAGAGAGCCCACTCTGCAGAGCCGGCTTTGCTGACATGGTGCAAGCAATTTGTGCTGCCTTTGTTTCCAACATCTATACGTGCCAGAGAGCAAAAAAGTTGCTGAAAAGCAAACCACTCTCTTAGGCAAAACCAGAAGCTAAAATAACCATGGGCACTTGCTTTCTGCTTTCTATGCATTTGTACTTTGTTCTACACAATCACGGCGCTTTATAATGCGAGCACATGCTGCAGCAGCACAAGTACAACTTAAGACAATACAGAAGCAGGAAAGAGCGTATTTCACAGCATGGAGTAACTGTCTCATAGCAGCTTTCTATTTTCAGACACGACGTCTTGCATTGTGCTGAAGTTAGTTATTTAGTCAGTATGCTTTCGTTAAGAAACACCATAAGGTGAGTTCACACATGAGGATGCAAGATGCACAGGAGTCTCAGCATTTAAGCACGACAGTTAAACTCCCCCCACCACGCTTGCTCCCCGTTCTCATTTTTTTTGGCAGCCTTTATTTTGGACAATGCACACCCTGGGGGCACACAGCAGAATAAATCAGTCACACAGAAAGAAGAAACTATGAATATGAAACAGGCAAAACGTTCCTGATTTTGATATATTTGGGGCTCTTTCCCTTGAGTCAATACTACAGAAATCCTTGAACTGCTTCTCCTTGTAATGGAGGCCTTAAGAAGGTGTTTGATAAAAGGACAGACCTTTACTTAGGGATTTACAGGATTTTTTAAAGCCGAAGATGCTTAAGAAAAGCAATTATTTTTTGTAATTTGCTGTTTTAGACTCTGAGAGACTCTGATAGGCTGCCATTATGGTTTTTTAATGCAGCCATAAGATAGCTTTTCCTTAATAGCTTCAAAACACGTAATTGTATTGCATAATCACACGGTGTGATACTGTAAAGCCCACGGTGGTGATAGCTGAATACCCAGCGCAGCGTATCTCCGCCGAGCACAACACTGGAATAACAACATATTAAATGAATATTTCACACAGTAAAGTTTGCTGCAATCATTAATGTCATTAACAATTCTGTATTTTATGCCTGGTAGACTTTCTGTAGCTGTTTTTGAAAAGACAACCACCACACAATTTGAATAAAGGTTTTCTCAGTTACTGACACCACACTAAAGCGCACCCTTATACACATACATCACATAGCGTGCCAGACACTGGCATGTTACACGAAGACATGCCTCACAAACTCCTTTTTCAACCTGCTCACAGCTGCTGTAAGTTCTCCCTGTTTACCCCTGAGCTCACTGAACACAGCCTGCAATGTCCACACCCCTGGTGACTCCCCCATCTCTGAGGTTCCCAGCGACAGTGTGAGGCAGCACTGATGGGACTAGGCTCAATCCTGACAGCAGGACCAAGTGGACTAATCTTTAAAAGTCCTTTGCCAATGGGCTCCACAAACTCACTGCATGAGTTTTCCAGCAAATTTTGCTTACTGGACCTCGGTCTTACTCTTGCACTTCTCTTCTGTGCAGCACCAGGAGGGAGCATCAATCCAAGCCACACAGATGTCTCCAAGCCCTGAAGATTGGGTTATGCTCATTTTTCAGCCTGACCAGCTAAGGAGTTGCCTGGATCCAAGAGGAACCTCTTGCAAACCCATCTAGTTTGGAGTAATACATACTGATAGCTGGGATCCAGGCTACAGGAAGCCATGTCAGAGAATTCAGTATCTGCCTTCTTCCCCAGTTTAGGCTGCTCCTTTCTATCTCCTGGCACGATCCTCTGCCCATTACCCTTCTCCGTATACAAACCTTAAGTGGCAGCAGTTGCTAAGGCTACAAGAGGCTGCAGTAAATCGGTGTGTCTATAGGAAGGGCTGCAAAAAAGTAGGGATGAGAGCAGAAAATTGCTTGTTTCAAGTCACTGGACAAGCGGCCATGGAGAGAGGTGGGAATGGATGCAGGGCTAGACAAGGTGTAAGTCTACAACTGTTTTCATGATGAGCACTTCAGCTTGCAATTTCTAACTTGTGTGTACACATGTTGGGGTGTTTGTGCCTGTGTGTCCATTTGCTCAGAAAACCAACACAGCAGAAAGAAACAGACAATTTTTTTTCTAATAGAAGCAGTCCTTACAGAATGAGCAATCTGGATGTCAGCAGCATCTGTGATGATTACAATTTTAGCAACTGAAACACTACTTTTAGAGTAACCCTACATTCAGCATTGGCTGAGGAAAAGCAAATCACAGCTTTGATTTTTCACTTCCAAAAGATTTCAGAGCCCCCACATATTTTCTGCACTATACCAAAGAGTCAGTTGTCTCTGAAATACGCCTGTGTGCAGTGAAGCACACCGTTTTCTCTAGCCCCATATGTTTTTTTGGCTCCTTTTCCCTAGGGTACAATAACTGTGCGAGATTGTGGCGATCAGACACACAATTGTCACATATGGACAGAAAGGCAGAAAGTACAACACTGCAAGATTAGCATCTCCCTGGAGAAGGGGCAGAGGGGAGGGCTGGAGAGCAAAGACAGCATTAGGGAGTGCATCCCCCTGCCCAGAGTCCTTTTGCAGAGATACTGACAGCGCTTTATTAAAGCGAACCAGCAGAACGTTAAATGCAGAGCAGCAGCACCTTATTATCACACTGCAGGCAAAAAGAATATGCCGAGAGATGGTCCTGATTAGCTGGGTTAGATGCTTGTTCCAACTCCGCTGAACAGAACAGCAGATTAGCTTCAGTGAAAGAAGAGATGTCTCGTGAGATTTTGACACTCCAAAAGGGTTTCCTTGGTTATTAGTTAATAAAACTCAAGCAGCTTCTCCTTTATACTCATCTAAAAGCGAGAGAGAGAACCAGATCACACCACGGCCTGAAAGCATGGATGCATTTTATTTTCTAGTAGAAGATAATGCCTTTGTGTTTAGTTAATTTTGCCTCCAGTACAAACACACAGCGTGTGCTGCAGTCCATGGAGGGCTGGGAATAGCTCAGAGGGCAGCATTTGGCCTTTGCTCCACGCACTCAGCCTCGCAGCACCCCCTGATCTGTGCTGACAGGCGAGGGACCCGCGCTGCCCAGGAGCAGCTGAGGCAGAAGGAGAAGCAGCAAGGGACTGCTGTGGCGGGGCAATCAACTGCCTGCACAGTGGCTCGCTGGCACCATCAGAACAGCAGCTGAACGTGGGAAAATATCACAGAGGAATGCTTTGCTTTCTGGGGATGTCCAAGAGCTGTGTCCTTCCTCACACGCAGAAGTGAGTGGCATGGCCATCGATCACTTGCACGCGAGGGATCTGCTCTTTCTTTCCACAGAAGTTTCTGTTGGCTGGAGCCAACGCGTACTCCCTCTCCAAGGCTACACAGATTTATTCTTTATTTCTGTAATAGCACCAAGGAACTCTACGCTCCTGGTTTCTTTGCAGCTACTCTATTCTTGGGTCATTACCTCCTAAACCATGACCGATTTGGGGCAGATGGCTCGGAAGGGTTCTGGACGCCTATTCACTGTCATCAGTGCAGGGCAAACCTTGTCCTCTGGGTACCCTTCTTCCAGAAACAGCCTCCCACAGATGGGAACTCTGCAGAAAGTACATTTGTTAATGAAGAGGTTCTGCAACCACCCCACTTTCACACACAGCCTCTGCTTTGTGGGCAGGACAGACTGAGCAGAAGTCAAACCAAGATCTACAATGGACCTTCGTACCAGGCTGCACAGGACATGGCTCGCTCTTTATCGAATGCAACCTGGATACAAGCATTCATCCACCATGCCCCTCCATCCCAAGGGGGGCTGCAAATAATGACCAAATAGGGCTAGAAAGACAGGAAATTATCCCTTTCACTACCTCTGCGCATTCATTCTCACTTTCAATAGAAGAAAAGATGCTTCAGATTCTCATTGAACTGTTTTGCATGTTTTCCAGGAGACACAATTAAGATTGGTTTCTGCTGGCACCAAAAACAGAGTATGTATGCAGTCAAGTGTACTAGTAACACATGGCTCTGCACTTTAAACTAGCTTCACTTTTCCTTGGCAAGCATTTGTCACTGTCAGAATTGGCAATGACTCCTCAGAAAAGAGCCGCAGACTACGAAACAACAGAAGTGCTGCAAATCACGACCATGTCACCAGCGGAGCAGTGGATGGGAGCCTGGACAACAGCTGTCTGCAGTCTGCACTGCTCTAGCTGGGGTCATCAGTCACTGATTTTTATGAGCAATAAAACCGACTCAAGCGCTCAGAAGAAAAAGAGAAGAGAAAACCACACAGAAAAAGCTGATCTTATGAATATGAATAAGTGAGCAGCATGGAGCACTGATACGCAGTTCACTGTATCAGAGGGACATCTGCATTTACTCTTTTTTTAGTAGCCAGAAAATGGCTTATATTGCCCCAATTTTCTACAATTATTTTCCTTCTCAGGTCTTAATGCTTAAAGATCAGAATCTGAAAGCTTTCTACAAAAGAACCTATGCTGTGCTGGAACAGTAATGCTGTGAGGGCTGACTGAACTTGAGCTATGGGAGGATATCTAGAGCAGGAATGCATAAAAATTAGGACAGCAAAGGAAAGGTGATAAAGGTGGAAAATTTCCCTGTGATGTTCCTGCATCTCCCTCCTGAAGCCATTTGCCTTCTCCCCAACAAAGCAATTTCTGCCTGTAATCTTCTTGAGCAGTGCTACGCATCATACAGATACGATAACTTGAGAGGTCTAGACAGTACATGGATAGATTTCAGAAGTTCACAGCTGCCAAGTCCTCGGCAGACAGAATGGTGAGAAGGAAGCTGTCCCTTTCAGAGGGCTTACTCTGAGCAAGGAGAAATGCTTTCTCAAACCAGTGAGCCGTAGCACACCAACACACAGTCCCACAGAAGCCAAGAAGCTCCAAATGCTAAATGACCACCAGTCCAGCTGCACACAATTCAAACATAGAGAAATAAAGACAAGAAAAATGCTGGGAAAAGGCAGATAGAAGAAAAAAAAACAAAGGTGGACAAAACTCAGAGACCGTATTTGGGATGAAGAACACACCACTGGTAGAATTCTCCGTCTGAAAAACTAATCTGCAAACAAGGCAGGGGATTTTTGACACAGAAAGGCAGCTAATTTAATATTGACAGCCTAAATTTGCCAGCTGACTGCACAGCTCTCCACGAAATTAAAAATCCTCTTCTCCCTATCCTCTGAGATTTCGATGGCAGCTTCCTGCACCAGAAATACACACCCATTTAAATCACGCATGGTACTGAACTCAGACATGATACAAGGAATAATCATTTTAGAAGGCTATACAAATGGCTGAAGAGTCCCGAAATGACAACACGCACCAAGAGGAGCTGCTTTCAAGTCCTCCCCCCTCCGTCAGCTCTGTGATCGGAAAGCGCCCAGGTGGCCAGTGTAGAAAAGCACTTAGAAAGCTCTTTAATTGCAAATTTTAAGTGGATAAATCTTAGTTTAACTCAGCACAAACATTTTCCACGCTTCCTTCTCCCATCTTGCTGTGGTCCCTGGAGAAAGGCAAAGGCAATCGTGAAACCTTATTTGGGATGACACTTGGCCCTGTAACACTTGGTAGCTAATTACTCTCCTGGTGACCTCTGACAGGGCTAGCAGCTTCAGACCTTCCCTCCTGCTTTAATCAATACTCACAACAGCTGTGTTGGATACACTCAGCAATTTTACAGATGACTGAATGGGTTTACTCATCAGTATTTTCTACTGCAGGAGAACAAGCTTCCTGGTGGATGCATTACCATTCAAATGTTTAACCTCTTCAGGCAAAGAAGGGGTAGAGAAACCTATAGGTGGTATCTTAAAATGGTTTAAAAATTAGGTATGCTTTTACAAACCAAAGGGAAGCCTGACGTATTCGTTTTCCACTCTCACAGTCAACTATTTATTTAATGCAATATTTGTGCCACAAAAGTAGAAAATCAGAGGAAAACAAAGACAAGCCTTTTCCTTAGGCAGTTCCTATAAAATGTGTGCTTCCAGTGCCCCAAACATAATGCAATATTAAAAAGGAACCTAAAACTTTCTCACAGAAGGAAGCTAAATTTAACCGAGTGAAGAGTCGTTCTGTAATCACAAGAACTGCAGCAATCAGAGAAGATTGCCTCTTACTAGAAAGGAGCTTTTAGTAGCACCTCTAAGAACACAAAATTGGGCATACTTGATATTATCATTTCAGGACATGAATTCCCTTTAGGATGAATCTCAGGAGAGGAAAGAATAAAAACAGAGAGTAGCACACCAGGAGGTTAAAACGCAGGTATTTTTAATGCAAAGTGTAATTCATCTGGATGGAAATTGTGTTATAAGAAGCACAATATAGACAAGATCCCAGCAAAGACAGGACAGCAGAAACTTTGTTTTTGTTTGAAAAACTCTCCTAACCCCTCAAAATGGAAGAGCCCTGATTTTCTCTTTGCAAAAAATATTATTTATTTCCTTCCTTCAAATGAGACATTAGGACATTCAACTGAGAGGTATTTTAGGTATCCCAAGCCACAGACTGGAGCCTAACATAACACAAGGATGTGCCAGCAACCTCAGCATAGATTTTCTGTTTCGAAGGCCATGCCCATCTTCAGGCAGAAATGCCACAGTTTGTTAAATACAATGAAATACTCAATGGGAGGCTCTCTCATCAGACATACCCACTTGCACCTGGTCTAAAACTGCATGGGAGAACTAGGAAGATTTCCCAGAGCTGCTGGACATACTTCATGTTCAGATTATTTGGGGCCAGGGGAAAATACTGAAAGTGTGATTATTTCCTTCCTCTTTTCATCACCGTGTATGCAGAAGGTGGGCCTTTCTCACTGTCCGTTTCAAAAAGAAATTGCTCCTTAAATTTTTTTAATGTTCTATTTCTTAACTCTGTTTAGAACACAATTAGATACAGAACAAAAGGACACCTTTAGAAGCATAGCACAAAGGAAAAGAAAAGAGCAGCTGGCACCAAGAGCAGAGAAGCAAATTATTTAGTAACTGGGAGATAATGAGAATGCTGGAAAACACTCCCTAATGGTAGTGCTCCGCCAGGGCTACGTCCGCCACCTCATCACACTAATACGGACAGACCGGGTGGCAGCCAGCTGCTCCTCCCTCCCCACCCAACTCTCAGAAAGCAAAGATTTGTATGCTGCCGAATAATAAGCCTGGACAGAAGTCTTGAGGATCATTAATCTCACTATCAATCAACCCATTTGGAGATTCACTTCTCGCTGCTGCTGGTGCTAATGTGGCAGCAACTTGAGAGCTCTGGGGAAGTCTGGAGTATGCGAGTCTGAAGAATTGCTTTAATGAGTTTCTTGCATTCAAAGGTTAACAAATGAGATGAGGAAACATAAACTTCAGAGACAATAACATACCCTGCTCTTAACCAACCCACTGAGAATACTGCACTGTGTATTCTGCTCCAGTATGCTGAATACATCTCTAACAAGCTCTGCAAAAACATGAGAGTCAGACCCCAGTGACCTGCCTGGGATGCCAGGAGAGATGCAGGCACATAATGTGAGCTCTGCCTGCTCCAACGCACCTTAGCTGCTGAGCTAAGTACCTTGGGCATAGCTCTGCATGAACAGGAGCTGTGCTGCAGGGAAGCAAGTTGTATTGACTGAAGTAGAGTTCTGATCAAACTGGATAATCAGTGTGGTATAAACATATCCACCGGGTTCCCTTTGCTGAAGACAACAGACCCACATCAGTTAACAGATCAGCATAAAATGACCCTGCATCAGTAGGATCCATCCAGTAGCATTTGCATGAAGCACCTCTGTACTTTCTGCAAGAGCGTTTCTAAGAAACGAATAGCATCAACGATAGCAAGAACATCAAACAAATCCCAAGACAATATTATAAGAAAAATCTAATGAATACCCCAAATTAGTATGCAGTATTAAGCATACTTAGGCATAATAAAGGAGCACATAAAGTAAAAACAATGCATATTTTAAATTAGTATTTCCATAGACAAAATCAGCCGTAATAAAAAAACCTAGAAATATTATAAGCAACTGATGGAGGCATAATCCACTACACCATGAGGCAGAGGGGAGTACCAGGATCATCCTGAAATGCTTGAGATAAAATGAGAAAGAGTTTCTTCTTTCAAAGAATTTATTAAGAAAAAGGACATCTTTGAAGTTTCAGGCCTATGGCTCATTCAAAGCCCCTTGAATTTTAGTGTCAAGGAAAAACATTTATAGCACAAGAGGAATCAAAGCACAAGGCATATCAGAGAAGTTATCATGAAGTATATTGACAGACCCCCAATTAGAGAGAAGAGTCAAGAACTGAAAAATCACAAAGCAACAGATGTAGAAGAGACTTTGCTTTTAAGAAATCATTCAAAATCATTCTGAAGATAGGAAACGCTTTCATCCTCACGACAAGCTCTTTTTCAGTGTGCATACACTTGGGCAAATAAACCACTGCTTTCCCGTTGTCTTAATCAGTGCACAGACACATCTAATAACAAAATGAATCACAGGGAGGAGAAGATTTAGTTTCAAGATTAAAGTTCAGTGCAAATAAGAAACACAGAAGAAATTCAGTCAACCAGTGTTAATCATTAGATCCCTTAGCACCAGATACTGTTTAATATATTTTCTATTTATAGACTATTCTCCTTATTTGCACGATTTCCAAAGCTTTAATCTACCTTTTATTAAGCTCTTTATAACCTTTCAGTGTTGACAAGTGTTGGATTGAAGGAAAGAAGAAAAAAAACCCCACAAGAATGGGAGTTTGCATCTCAAAAATACTTATGGATGCTTCTTAATGTATGAAGAATGTGCCTCGGCACATCAGGCACTTGCTCAGAAGTCGACATGGAAATTAAAAGCAAGCTCTTGTCTCAATGTTTTCTTTTCTTTTACAGCATACGAAGTGACACGGCTGCAAAGGCAGGCATGCTATCCTGGAGGAATGTGGGAGATGTCTGCTCCTAGGCAAACTGCTCAGTGCTGACACCTCTACCAATTCAGGTTCATTTCGTGCCTACTGTATTTATGCACTTCATTTCCATGTTCTTAAGCGATCTTTGGTGGGGCTTTTGCTGCCATTAGTGCAGCAGTGAGACAGCTCAGGAGAGGAAGAAGAGCAGCCCTCCCCATGGCCAGTAGATGTGCATGAGTAGACCAGCAAAGATTGCTCCTAGCCCTGACTGGGGCCCAGCTCCCACCCCAACTATTTCCATCTTTGTTGGTAACTGGGATCTGTAGTAACAAGCCTTCCTATTTTATTCCGATAGTTTAATTCAAGGAGTTTTGTGAGCTAAAAATGCTTAAAATGCAGACTAAACAGCAGAGTATTTTGCCACTATTTCTGGTAGTTTTGTCCCAGACATTTGGTTTCAGATCTGTGATTTCCTGTCGAGAACACACAAGTGTGAAATACTTGTTGATCCGTTTATTCATTTGCCTCCTGGCTGATCGTAGCCATTTTGACAGAACAGACAAATTGACTTGCTCCGTGTTGTTTTTTCACATGCTTCTCCACCAGCCTGCAAACACCGCCCGACTCCACAGATGCTGTGCTTAGGTCTTCCTCACTCCTGCACCCTCATTTTGCATCCTGCACCCTCATTTCCGAGGCTTGCTAAGCATATTTCTCACAATACCCAGGACATCTTAAATTTCACAAACTCTCACTATAGCAGCTTCCGCAACTCCATCTGCCAGACGAAAATGATCCATAATATTTAGAAAAACTCTTTTTGAACCATTCATACCCAATGAACAATTTACATCACTCTTTAGGACACCAGACATAGCCGCTGGCACGGATGCTCAAATACATCTGTGACAATTGCACTTGGTTACTGCAGGCAGCATTTAACCATTATCTATGACACATCTCAGCACATCATCTATTTTTCCAAGTCGCGAACAAACGCTGCAATTTGGAAAGGGAATGACAATGTTCCCAAACATCCTCATTGAGAAAATGGCAAATGTAGCTTCAAGTGGTCAGGCAGAGCCCTGTAACATCAGCACAAGTTATTCAATGCAAAGTAATTTCAGCGGGCTAACGAATGAGTCACTTTTCCCAGACAGACGTGTAGCAGAACACAGTGCATTTAATTGATATGCCCTTTTATTTCAAAACATACTGTCTCCCTCTGGTTTGTTCAGACCAATGGGATGCAGCACTGCCAGGAAAACGTGGAAGAATGCAAGCTTGGCATGACACAGTAACTAAATGTTGATTAAAGAAAATTATGAGACATTCATGGGGACAGGTCCCAGGCTCCAAGTGATGCTCTGCTCTTGTATTGCCCCCATGTGATTACAGCAAGTTTGCTTACAATTCGCTGCTCACACTTCTAATTGGATTCCTGCAAAGGGCAGTTTGCTGTGCCATGAGCTTGTCACTTTATATCCCGCTTTATCTCCAAACCACTCAATTAATAATAAATTCCATTTATTATAAAAGCATTTGTTTCAATGTATACGATGCTATCAGCAGCCATCTCATTAATATTTACTCTCACTATGCAACCTACTGGTGCTAAGGTCTCAGATACAACTAGTAACTTTAAAAGAAGAAAACACATGTAGGCAAAAAGTCACAACAGAGCACGAGCTGTAACAAAACATCCAACACGTATGAACCTAACTCCTGCACAGAAAGCCCAGTAAATACAATAACGCTGGTGGAGAGCGATGACAACGTGCAAGTTCATTCAGTCACCACAAAAATGAGGTGTGAAGCTGCCAACAAATCTGTCCCTGGGGTGAGGAGTTGATGTCTGGAGCACCAAGGAGAAATGATTTTGGAAGGAAGTGTGGAAGGGGAACGTTCCCACACTGTGCTGTATACCCCAATGAATCTTAACCTCTGGCCTAGGGGAACATAAGGAGCACAAAGATGGTTTAAAGCCCTTTTTCTTCAGCATCCTTTTCTATGCCCAGCACACAGGGAATTGCAACGCAGCCTGCCCCAGACTGATACTGGGAAGTAAATGGGACCCCACACTTTTCAGATAAGGAGTGAGAGAAAAGAGGGCTGCGATGGTTTGAATGTTTCAAAAAAGCTTGTACAAAGCTCTTCCAGTGCAAGAAAGCATTGCAAGGGATAGACTGGACGTCCAAGTGGAAGCTTAATTTCTGCAGACAACACCAAAACTCACCAAAATCTCAGAGTCGCAATAAAACATGGACTTTTCATTTCTCCGTAGGCCTAAGCGCAGCTTGTATAATTACAAGAGCTGGTGAAATGGGAGCATTTCTTGTACGTTCAGAAGCGCCCAGCTGCTTCTCGTGCAGAATGCTCCTGAGAGTGAGATTACACATTCAGACATGGTGAGATGAAGCAGCTGCTGTGAATGTATTTCAAATACTGTGATTTCTCCTCTTCTGCTCGCTTATTCTGTGCATCTTGAATAAAACTATGCTGCAGGGACAACAAGTCTCTTTCTAGTAGTCCCCACCTATTCCTTTAAACTATACAACAGGGAACTTGTTCAGTGTAGCTGTGCGGATAACAAAAACAGTGATGTTGAACTCTAACCTTCAGCTACCACAAAGAGCTAAATTAATTCCCTACAGCACATCACTGCTGCTTTTGAAAAGGCCCAGACTCGGCAAAAAACAGATGGAAACGAAACTTAGAGACCTTTAAAGATGTCAAGCATTTCCTTGCAATGATGGCATAAGAATCTTTCTTCTTCCCATCAATTTTTTTTATTAATCGGAGCACACATGGTAGCTCCCTGTGTGGTACCACTCAGGGCTCACCCCATCAACAGAAAACCTTGGGAAATTATCACCTCAAGTTGTTACCACTGGGATAACAGTGCTTTTATACCTAGAATTAAAAAGATGAATTGTCACAGCCTGGTAAATCAATACGCAACAGCAGGCACCAAACTCCAATACTGCTTCTCGTCACCCTCCTTCTCACGGATTGTCACTGTCCTCAGTACAGGACCTGGCTCACAGACACACAGAAAGGACTCCTATTGCACTTTGTCACCCTTGTGATTTTGCTTCCAGGGCTACTGCTTTGCACATTTTGAAGCACTAATACATTTTGGACTGTAGGAAAACACAGCCTGCAGGAACCTGCTTTGGAAGCCAAATAAGCAAGAGAACTGCAGAGCCCCCGTAGACCCCCAAATCCTTGTCTGCACCACCAAATGGCGCTGAACAGAAAATATTTGATCATCCATTTCTGTGAAGCCATTTGTGCAAGGATCTGAATCAAGCCACTCTCTCTCTTCCAAAGAGCATTTGCCACAAAAAATGCCAGAAACTGGCATTTCTAACGTCAAGAGGGCAGAGTACTTGTGAAGAGCCAACCACCTCTGAAGAGACTTTGGGGACCCAGTGTCAGGTTCTTATTCAGAGATGACAGCCGTTACCATAAGCATAAGATTAAGGGCTCTGCCCTACTGACTGTAGCCAAGTGCTCCACATGAGTTGGCTTAGCGGTGATAAATGTCACGTTTACAATGCATTTTGCAACATGAAAGTCCATAATTTGCTTTCCAGGGACCTCTATGCTTGATTATCAGGAGAGTTAGAAGCATTCACTGAAGTCTAATGAATAGAATTAACACATCATTTAAATAGAGACTAATATGTATGCAAATTAGAAAAAGTTAAAAATAAGAGTTCAACCCATCATTTGAGAAAATGTAGACCGCATCCTTGTGAAATATGAATGTTTCAATTCACATCATATCTTCACATCTATGTTAGCTGCTTTGCATGTGAACAATAGGGTGCATCAAGCCCATTTTGATTTTATATTTGAACTTGGACTTATAAAATGGGTTATATTGAAACTTGAATAATATATATGCTAATTAAATACTCCATTTAATGACATAAATAAAGACGAAGACCAACACAGGCTAATTTATATTTGCAAATTTCCTAATTACTGTGTTTTCCATTGGAAAGCAGGAACTTTATTTTCACAGTCACTGCAAAAAAAAACAAACAAAAAAAGAGAATAATTTCTTTGCTGAAATGATTTAAAAAATCTTTTCAACTTTTTTTTTATCCTTTAGGACCGATTCTAATAGCGTTAGAACTCAAATGGATCTGACCTCTAAGCTGGCAGAATGAAATGCATGCCATTCATGCTGATAGAAGAAACATTTTCTTTTTAACAAGCTAAGTGTTCTACAATAAACTGAATGAATTCACAACATGCGACATTTGTAGGAGCAGCACAATATGCATTGTGCATCCCAAGGCATTCGTTTTTGCCAAGTTGCATAGGTTGGCACTTTATTTTAAGAGAAGTGAAAAAAAGCCCACCCCTGCTCGTTACTGTTTTACTAGGCTGCTGATTCCTAGGTATTTATCCATACTGTTAAGATTGCTGAATTGATTTAATATTCTTCCCCTATAATTTTACACTCAGACCACATCCTGCTGTGAAATAGCTAGCGCTAATGTTAGTCCAAATGCTGCTGTGGGACTTAGGACAGCGCAGGGCACTTCAATAGCTATATTTTATGGTTACAAGGAGAGAGAAAAAATATAATTCATCTGGTTGCTGTGGTTAATTCACAGTTTCACAGCAGAGGTATACTGTTCCCTCTGGGTACATCTACTTGTATTATAGGATATTTCATTCACAGTTCATCTGAGATATTCCTTTAACTGTGAACCTACAAATTTATGCCGGTATATCTTCTAAAGAGATAGCTGTATACAATTTAACATATACTCTTACATACTAAAAATATTATATAACATATATAAACTAGTAAAAGATGAACAGAGGACATAAACTATCAACAAATCAAACAGCAACAGGTTCATAAATTGCTTCTTGCAGCTGAGGAACAAAAAGTACGAACCCAGTATCTTAACAGATACTCTCATTTTTCATTTTTTTTCCAAATTGATTTAATTTCAGAGAAAGTTTGATTACAAAATTTGATTTGTTTCTCTTTTCAATAGCTGATCATAGTTCTAACAGCCAGATTTCAAATGTTTTAAAGCTGTATTAAAGCATCTTGTAAAATAGCTTGGAAACAAACTAGCAGCTGAGTCACAGAAGGCAGTGGTAACATCCTCTACCACTCTGCTCATCTGAAACACGTACTGCTCATGGCATACTGTTTCCCAGTGCTAACAAACCAGTTCTTAATGGAGCCTAACTAAAACTTGTGAATATTTTAAAAATATTGGTTCAAAATCAAGCATCATAAAATAGTTCTTTTAATCTAGTTACTGCACAGATCAAATCTTGCTCATTTTTTTTTCAAGATCTCATTACTACAGCAGCAGTGTGGAAGGCATTTACAGAGAAAGTGTCTGGAATTAATCCATTTAATTAGTTCCACAGAAACAAAACAGAAAGATCAATTGCAGCTGTGCCACAGATTCCTCACTGCCTGACCTGGGATGCCCCTGCCTACTCCCCTTTGCTCTCTCCCCAGAGGAAGATATTTCTGCACATACTGGGGAAATCTTGTTACACCTCTCAACAAAGTGGTGAGGAGTGTGTCAAAAGCAGTTTTCCAACCTGCTGCTGGGACTTTATCCCTTTCAGAGAACTAGATGGCCTGTGGGCAAAGCATACCCTAAATGTCTCAGCTCTTACAGGACACATTTTGTAGCAAATTGGGAATTAAAATAAAAACTTCTGGTTGTTGTTTTGTTGTTTTCAAGGTCACCAACAAGGTATTTTGAATTCCAGTCTTCCACAAGCAACATATTTTCCCATTGTTTGACTTACAATTGCATGCTTGACATTATCTTTTAAAAAAAGGTGATGCAGATTTGGGCTCCCACTGAGTTCTTAAAAGTGCCAGAAGAAAAAAATGCTCTCAGAACTGACCCACATATACAAACATAGCAGAAGCTGCGAAGCACAGCTTCAAGTAGGAGTCCTCATTCAAAGGCACCACTGAAAACAATCACAATCCAACAGGCACCAGGGCTGCCTGTGCTGGGACAGGAATCTTTAAGCAATCACCATTTCCTGTTTCTTTTGCAAGAAAATAATGTAATGGCATTTCCAGGGCTGGCTTGATTTGGTCACACTGCTCACTCGCAGGGTCCTTTCCCTCGCCACGAAGGATGTCCTCAAGCTGGCGCTCGCTTTTGATAATGGCAGTACTGGCATAGGCAATATAGCAGTGTCTTGAGTAACAGTAAGGGTAGCAAACCACAACTACACCAACCTCTGCTCCTCTTTTTAAAAACTTCCAACCATTGTTCTCCTAACCCTTTCCTAATCTTAGGCTCCCTGCTGCAGGAGAACAGATGGAATGAAACTCCAAACAGATTTTTTCCACCAACCTGCATGTCTCCTGACACAGCTGTCCTCTGCAAGCTGCCTCTGCAGTTTCTTTCCTGCCTATTTTGTGTCTTCCTTTCCCTGCCCAAAGCTGTAGCCCTCCCTCCCTCCTCCCCACACTTCTTCAATGTGCTCTTGTATTGGCTTCATGTTACTCACTTTGAATGTGATGCATTTGAACTGTATCTTCTAAACGCTTTTTCAGCCTTCCAGTCTGTGATTCACAGGACAATTTATCACACAACTCCTCTTTTCTTATACTTGCATGTGTGCTTTAAAGCGCATACCACAGAACTGCACAGAATGAGCCTCTGAGCTTCCATGCAGGATCAATGACTCCTGTGGTGTGCCTGACGAATGGCTGCTTAACCTTCTTTCAGAGCCCAGAAATGATGGAATTTCTGTAGTCCACTGCTTTATTGTCTTTCCTGTCATAAAGCTTTTCCTACTGTCAAACCTAAATTTCCCTCTTGCTGCAATTTAAGCCCAAGACTCCTCATCCTAAGCACAATGGATGCATTTATTCCTTGCAGGTCCCAGTCATATACTAGAGCACTTGCATCCTCTCAGCTAGCAATCCTGCCTGCCCATCTGGTCTAACCAACTTCCTCATAGGAAAGGTAAACTGCACAAGAATAGCCACAGTCCTCTCTCATTTACACCTGGAGATACACCAACCTCCCATAAATTTGGATTTGCTTTTCATTTACAGGACAGCAGTGAGGAGAACATGGCTTCATGAAATTCGGATGAAGGCTGAACACCCATGACAGAGGAAGAATCTGGCTACAAGTACCTGGCAAGAAGTGCCTTGTTATGGCACTTGCATACTCCTGAAACCCATTTAAGGTGACAAAGGTACTTCATCTGCGGACTCAAATTTACCAGAGCAAGGTCTGCTTTAACTGATATCAGTTACTCAGGAGTCACTCTGCTAACATCAATGGGGCTGCACAGATTTGAACCAGAAGCAAAACCTAGACTGTCCTGTTTCCTTGAAATGGGACATCCCAGTGTCAAAATTCTGGCAATTACCACTGATATGCACTTAAGCTTGGCAAATCCCCCTCCAACTTCTTTTCTTTCTCCTTTCTAAAGGCAATATCTGTTTGTTTTAAAGCAGCAGCTCACTACTGACCTCACCAGTGAGGAAACTGAACTCTTGCAGAATTCTGTTTTGCAAAAAAAAGTAAAGCTAGTGTTAATTAAAGAAGAGTAAAAGTAACAGGCATATAATGAGATAACATGCCCCTTTACACAATCTAGCTCTTAACAGATCATCCAGCATGCTCAAAAAGCAACTTTCCATCTGCAAATCTGTCTCTCTCTCTTTTTTGTCTAATGAGCATGAGTTAGTCTGTTCAAAAGCCCAAATGGGCATCTCAGGGCCAATTCAGCAGCAGGGGGTCCGTTACTATAACAACTGACAACTCCCATGATTTCTGAAAGGCCTGAAGGAGCTGTTTGGGAAACACTTCGTGAGGAAGAAGTCAGGGAAGAACGGCACTGTGGGCCACAGTGTTGTGGCCTAACCTGTGCTTGGCCTGCTCAGCTGCTCCTGCACATGGGAAGGCCCAGTGCCCAACCACCAGCCTGGATCCTTTCCTGCTCCCCACAAAAAAAAAGATGAAACTCCACAGCCTGTCAGGAGAGGAAGAGCAGCCACACACCACACTTAGGCTCTCCTCATGAGCTCTTCTCCTCACCCCAGGCTGCACATTGCTGGATGAAAGAGAAGACATGCAGTTGGAGAAGTTTTCATATTGATTTTCCCCATAACGGAAGAACGATGAGTGCTCCAAGAATGATGCCAACAGCTACAACAAGCAACTGGTGGCTGCCCTAAGCTTCAGGCTTGAAAGCAAGCTGCCTTCCATGGGCACAAAAGCTGAGCTCGGCTCCCTGCTTGAGATGAGAGGGAGATGATCACAGGCTGCTCCCCTTTAATGAAAACGAGCAGCGCTTTGAGATACTGCAAACAAAAGGGCCTGGTGTTTCTGTACCTTTACCTCCAGCACCGGCAAAATCAAATACAGTCATCTTTTGCAACAAAGCCTGGAGTGCTTTTCCTGCATTGCCTGGGTTGAGGCAGGGAGATCAGAGGGCTCCAGAGCCAGGTTGGGCTGGACCCTGTTTGTCAGGCAGCACTTCCTCTGATGCTGCTTTTCATCGTACCGAACTCCATATAGCCATTCCCAGAGCTGCATGCCATGTTTGTTTTCAGCAGGGGACATTAGTTACTAAACCTCAGAACTGAGATGGACACAGGGATGGGTTTCAGGTACACAACTCACCTCCACGTCTCTTCTCATCTGCCTGCCATGCTGCCCGCTTCAGCTCAGAAAATTTCTTTCCTTTGTCAGTTAATTCTCCTCATGGGCTGTCATGACATGGGCTGCACTCTGGGGCACCGCTGTCCTCAAGCAGAGCACAAGCACCTGGACATGGTCCTCAGGCATCATTGGAGCAGTGTCAGCATGAGCATCTCCATCCCTCCTGCTCATTCCTGCCTTTTGCTGGGCCCTCAGTTAACGCTAGTGCAACTCTGGTTACTGCATGAACCAGACTAGGAACTAATCTAGTTTAAAACAGAGCATAAAAGTCCCCCTCTTTTTTTTTTTTAACATGGATTATTTCTCAATCCAGCTCATCACATGGTTGTACAAACATTTGCTTTGGTATCACAGAGGGCAGCGCAAGGGCAGGAATGGAGGAGGCTGCTTAAACCACTGCCGCTGAAATAAATACTTGAGCAACTGCACCCGAGGTATTCTTAAAATCAACACACAGGCTCTCAGAAAGTGTTATCTAGCATGTCCAGGAGTGAGGAAACACGCAGAATCACAAATATTTTAGAGTAAGCTGAAGCAGCTTTTATCATTGTGAGCAAGCAATTTTACAATGGTCTGTAAATTTGCAATGCTTCTTTTTCAATCAGTACAGTAGACGAACAACACATTGAGTACTCATAAAATAAAACCAAGAGATAGGTTCAAGCAACAATTTCAGCACTTTTTACAACCTACTACAGGCAGAAGTTCTCTTTATTTTTTTTTTTGTTTTCCCAATGAAGTTTTTGCACAATCTTAGCTATGGAGCAGCCCATATTCCCCAGAATTTAACACCAAATGTCAGTTTTCCAAGGCATGGTAATTAGATATGATAACTACAACAGTCTTTGGTCTTACGCTGCAGCTTTCATTTCTAAATTGCAAATTGATTTAAAAATACAGCAAACCAATGCTCTTTTTTAGTGCTGTTTCACCAGTGACTGCATTCAGATGCTGAAATATTGAACACCTGAGCTTGCTCCCAGTGAGGTCTTTGCCACCGAGTTCAACAACAAGATTGTCAAACTGTAAGTGACTTGGCCCCAGGTCACACAGAAAATCAATGACAGTCAGAGAACAAACCCGCATCTCCTGGTGCTCAGTGTTGCTCCTTCTGCACAGAAAGGTACTGCTGGAGAAGTGTGAGGCTCTGTCACAAGACCTGTTCCAAGGCCTCTGTTCAACTCAGCAGGATGCTTACTAGAAATCTAAGAAAACTCATATTCTCAACTAAATTCTATAGGGTTTTGCCCAAGGAAATTTAAAGGCCTCTTTTTCCCAAGCTGTCTCTTATACACACATGGCTATAAACAAGCAATGCAAGCTTGCTTGCTCTTTGAAAGGCAGCAGCTGTGTTGTTCCAAAAATCCCTCCTGAATGTAAACATATTAGCACTGTATAAACAGCTTGATTTAATAAGAAATGCAATACAATATTCCTGCTTTGTCTTTGGGATCGCAGTGTTGATGGTGGCAATAATTCAGAGGTGAATTATGGTATCTGCAGAAAAGAAAGAAACAGAAAACTCTCCAGCTATAGCTCTGAATTAATTTCTTCCTCTTAGCTGAAAATGAGAAATGGCTATAATTTAGTTCCCATTTAAAAGTTGCTGTTGGCTAAACTCTAAAATCTTAATTGCTTCTTAATATTCTCCGCTTATTTTTCCCTTTGAAATCACAGTCTATAGCAATGCAGTATTTAGATTAAAAATCAAAACGGAAAACAAACAGGGGAAGGTCACCAGTCGCTCCTAAAAATCCTCCTTTTTTCTAAAGTGACAGAATGCAATGTGCACCTTAGTATTTTAGTTGATTTCTTAACCCTATTCACACTTTTACACCTCTGTGAGAAAGAAAGTGCCACTGACCCTGGGTTTCCCTTACAGTGTCAATGTTCAGGACTTGTTCAATTTGCAAGAAGAATATAGAGAAAGCTTCAAGCCATAGCATGGCTCATCATGCTGTAGGAACTCGCCTTGTTGCAAAAAAAACTGAAGTCACACTCAATCCCTAAATAGTTTGGAGGTCACTACCAACACACTCTGTGATTCTCAAAGTTCATAGAAAAGGCTTTAAGAATAACAGTGGCAAAGAATGCAGAACATGCAAGTCAAATTTTAAACTGACCTTGAAGAACTGCAGAATGATCTCACAGTACTGAGACTGGATATAAAATCACAGATGCAAAACAAATGCCCAGAAATGCAAAAATCATGTGCTCAGTAAACTGCAGCTTTTAATGCACACACTTGAATGGGCTCTACATGAGCTAGTAGTGCTCCAAAGAAAGATCCTAAAATCAGAGTGAATAGTTCTCCAAAAACTCAGTGGTTGTCCAAACAGAACCCAATTTCTGGAATCAGTCTGAAAGGAATGAATGCTGCTATGACTCAGTACTAAAATAAATCAGTTTCAGGTTTTAGAACTGGGAGCAACAGATCCCTTCATTGTGCCCAGGGCAGCTCAAGGACCAGCCAGGCCACCTTCTCCTTATGAAGAATCAAAGATGCATGGAAACAAACTGTTGAACTACAGCCCCCATGCCCGGGAAGCCAAACTGCTAGCCAGCCTCCGTGCACTCCATGGCTCCTGGTCATCCCACAGTGGTGCTCTCTTCATTGTTCTGGGATAACAGACAGGTCAATTCTTGCAGTTTCATTAAGCTGACCTAGTTTATTTTCTGCTCTTCCAACTTAAGATCACATAGACCTCTTTGCACAGTAGTGCCATTAAAAGTACTGAATTTAAGAAACTTCGGTGGAAAGGTAATTCAGACTGCTGCCTGCCTGTAAGTTCCCATCCCTTTTCATTACTGAGATGGCTATCATGCTAAAAAGAAGGAACTGACCCTTTCTCATCAACATCAATCATATTCTTTCACCATTTGTCCAGGATCCACATGGAAAAGGAACTAAGAACAGCAAATTACCTCTGCAAATAAGGGAGTCTTATTCAGAAATGGGACAAATCATTCCCATATACGTTAAATTACAAGAAGCCTCTAATGAACACAGCATGGAAGTTCCATAGATACAGGGAAAGCTTCATCAAACAGTGACTGATTCCCACCATTCTCCTTTTCACATAAAGCGAGGGGAAAATGAAGCTTCTTTACAATGTATCATGACAAAACTTACTTTAGTTCTGTATCACAGAATGAGTTACAAAGGAGCAGAACAGAGAGAAACATTTTGCCAAACCTTCATAAGCAAACCATTAATTCCTTATTTTGGTCCCTGGATAACAGGGTACCAGTGCAATGTGAAGAAGCAGAAGGCTTTGCTCTGCTTCATTGTTCTACTTATGTCACCTCTGTTCTCCAGTCTTCTAATCCCACAAATGCTCAGAAATGCAAAAGTGAAAATATCATTTGTTTTACCCTTATAATGTATTGCCAAAGGGTAGCCACGTCTCTTCTGCATTTTCTAGATCTCTGGGTTGTATTTTTTAATGCTTTTTCTCATAAGAGAACAAAGAATTGCTGTGCAAGAAAAGACCCCTTGGTCCAGCATGCCTGTCCCCTTGAGGGTTATCCTTTTATAACAAGTGTTTCTCTGCATATAGCATCTTTCCCTTCAATAGCATGTTTCCCTTACTGAAAAATCTGTCTCAAACTCTTTTTCATGCCATTTGCTTTGATGGTGTTATTTAGCAAATTATTCCATATGATGCCTATTAGATTTTAAGCTAAGTATTTCTTCCTGAAATCCAGATCACTGTTCTTTTCCAACTTGTAAATGACGCTCCGAGGTGTCTGAGGTTCTCTTTTTCCCTTACTTTCAAGCACTCCCAGAGATAAACATTTTATTTTTCCTAAAGAATGGTAATCACATTGAAAAGGGCACACAAAATGTTGTGTTACCACTTCAATGACATGGTCTGCACAGCGTGAAATGTTACCGTGGACAATTTGTGTTCTAGTTGCTTGCTGATTTATCCTAAAACACACATTCCCTTCTCTTATATACACGTTCTCTATTTGTTTAAAAAATCCTTAGAACCATGAAGCTAGAAACACATTATTTTGAACTGAGAACACGTACCCTCAAGTTTATTTACTGTTCCTCAATTTGTTGCTTCATATTTGTCAAAAAAACTTGTGACATAGTTTCCACATCTATATTAATTTTTAATCTCTACCTTTTTTTTTAACATCAGTTATACACAAACAATTGATACACGGTTGTCAAGGGATTTAATATATTATACACTCATACCAAAGCTATCGATGAATGTTAACTACTCACGCAAATTATGCAGAACAGATAAAAACCAACTGCTGGCTGTATGCAAAACAACAAATATTACAAGAAAAGTAATTTGGTTTCAGTTAAAGCCTTTGTTCATGTACTTCCCTTGATTTATCTGCTTGTTTGTTATTACTAAGCAAATAAAAATGTTATGAGGTAGATGGTTAGGAATTTGAAAGATAAAAAGCATTTAACTTTAATTAATGTATCTTAATTTTAGACTTGAATAACATTACGATCTATTACAAAAAACAGTATTTACCAAAAATTAGTCTCATCACTAAGCCAGTACTTTCAAACCTTAATATTCTCTCAGGGACAGCACTGTTACTCTTTAAGTGGATTAAATACTAATTTTGCAATTATTTATCTCCATCCATTAGTGAAATTGCAGGAAATGTAAATGTTTTTCAAACAATGAGAGGTACCAACATTCTTCTCCATAATGGTTGTTAGCATTTTATCTCCAAAGTCCTTCTTCCCCAGCAGAGCACCTTGTATTGAAGTAAGATAAACTAGTCCCACACTAAACTGCTTCAGAATAAGCCATACACTTTGAGGGCTTGGCTGGTATGAATGTGACCAAGTCTACTCTTCCAAATGAAAGAAAAATGGGAGAGATTTTGGACAAGAGGTATGCTGAAGAGCAGGACACTAAATTGGCATCTTTGTACCTTTTCCAATTTTGGCTTCTATGCATGTATCAGCGCAATTTTATTTACTGTTCTACTGCAATCACGTCAATTACTAGCACATGTAAAGAGAAATGATTTCCACAAGAGTATTGTCATCTATTCACTAACATATTTTAGAATGTTCCCAGCCTTGACAATTTGGTCATTAATCATCAGCAAAATGGGTGTACTGGAAAACAAATTGGTATTTTTTTAATTGATTCTGCAAATAAAATGATCAATGGACTGCTACTCCTCACCAAAGCTACTTTTCTGTGTCTTGGCTAATCAGATTTTGAAATAATTCCAAAGCACCTTTTCTGAGGCTAATCTCTGGTTAAATTTCACTACAAGACAAATGAGGTGTCTTAGAGTTTTGGTTCTGACGTAAGAATGCACTCCAGCTTTTATCTTCTTCTAAATTAACTGAAGTTGGTTTGTTGACGGCAAACCTAGCTTTCACCACTGAGCCCAACTGGTGTAAAGGATGATATCTCTTCTTCAGAGGATATTTTTCCTTCAGGATCTGTACTTCTGAACACATCACCAATGCTACATTTAGAACTTGTTCTTAAGAGTAATGTTATGTAACATTAAACAACTTTATCCCCCTTTCATAGAAATACAAAGGCAGAAAACAAGCACCTTAAGATCACAGAGGTATTAAGTCTCACTGGGCTTTTCTCCCATGACCATGTTTCCTGATGGCTAAGACTAAGGCTAACTGTGAAAATATTTGTTGACATTACAGCTGGCTCTATCACTGCTACTACTAACCTAATTTCACGACACAAAAAAAAGGTAATTGAGACTGCTGAACAGTAACCCAATAGAGATGTTCTAGCAGCCAGAGAGATAACTAATGCATCTATCACCATGACATCCAACAAAATAAAAATCACAGGACCACACTAAAAAAACATCATTCCAAACGTGTTTTAAATCACGATCAGTTTCTGCATGTAAAGGAAACACGCTCACCTCCAGTAGACAAGCACAGCAATGAGAAGAATGAGGCACACAAAGGTCAGTGCTGAGACCACAATAAGCGGGATGATCCATTCCATTTTACCGGGAGAAGGTCTCGTGGCCATGCTGGAACTGTTCTTGTCAGCTGCATATTAAGCACATAATAAAAACAATCACAAAGTGTAAAGAGATTTACAATGTGGAAAAATGTCTAAGGAAAACAAATAGCTTCTCCATTTTACACAATATGAGCAAACATTCAGAGCAAAGATCTTCTAATTGGAGGGCGGGACTCCATTTGTCTTTAATTTGAAACTTAAGAGCACAAAAGTATGGTGTTTACTGCCACATATGGCTTGGATTTTACTGCTGCCTGTAATTACAGTCTCATACACAATTTTAGGACTCTATCATGCAAGCACCTATTATCAGACGTGGAGGATCCCACTGAATTATTCCACCACAGCAGCAAAGTAAATATTTTGCTCCATCATCAGTGTTTGCAGGTAAATGCAGCACCCTGTTTCTCAACACTACAGGGCAGCTCTCTTTGCCAAGCTCAGCATACTTTCCTTCAGAAGTAAATTTCTTGGTAACTATCTTAAAATAAAAAATCCTCAACATGTTGGGTGTCATGTCACATCATTTGCTGAATTGTCACAATCTGGTGAGTTACTGCATACGAATGCACTTTTTAGCATATGGATTGTCAAGATGGATGGATGAATGAATGGATAGTATGTGTTGTAACTGACAGAAGAAATCATTATGCTACAGCTTTTGAACAAAATTAAAGTTGGTCAATATTCTGAGATCTGGTCGAGTAACTGTTTCACTTTTTTCATGATTCTAACACCATGCTAAAATTACTGCAAGTACTGGAGTTAATGAGAGTAGACCCTGCAACCACACTGTATGACAAAAAATGCCTAATTTGAGAAAATTGGAATAGACTTGATGAGTAATTACTTTTAGATATAATTTTCAGGTAATCTTGTACAGAATTGGACTCAGAGATCCTTCTGTGAGTCCCTTCCAGCTTGGGATATTCTATGATTCTAAAATCATGGTAGGCAGAATGAGATTATAAACAAAAATACAGAAGTGGATTCTGTATTTCATTCATGTTTCTTAAAAAACAGGCAGTAGCTGATCAATACCTGTCAATGGGATGTAATGGGAAACAATTATTGTAAACAGCTTCTGATTTGAATGAGAATTGAAATGTACATACTTGACTTCTACTTATCAGCCCATGCGAGGCTTTCCTTGCCAATGTGCCTCCTTGCCCTCCTTTGCTATTGTATTATCATATCTTCTGAAACTGCTGCAAATCCGACCAGAAGAACATAATTGCCTTTGCACCGTGGGCAGGCAAAACACAGATAATTGGAAGTCACCAGATGTCACATAATATGAAGTCATACTCTATTTTAATAGTATTTAGATTATACTCCTCCATAGGCAGGAGTAAAATTCAACTAACATGGAAGTAAAGGTTAATTGTAAATGCTTTTTGCCTGACTGCTGAAAACAGAGTAAGGCTGCAGGCTGCTGCAAGCCCAGCAAGAAATCTTTCTCGTTTTAAGAAATAGGCTGATGGAGGTAATGCCCTTTAGCAAGCAACCTAAATGAAGTGCTAATCAGAGGGATGTTTGGGGGAAGTGAACGTGCACTGAGTGTAGAAATTATCAAAGCAAGATGAGTAGCCAGTTGTCTCCGACTTCCGTATGAAAAGATATTGAGGTTACCAACAGAGCCACACATTGTTGTACTTAGAGCACGTGGCGAGCTTTAGTCTTCACAGAATACTAATAATATACAACATACCATTTTAAAGACAGGTCTTTGATATCCTTGACCAGCAAAGAACAAGAAAAAGAACAACCCCAAAATTACAGCGAAGGTTTATTCTCTGTATTTGCAAAACTTGCAAAAATCATAAGCCCTGAGGCATCATTTTTTTAATCAGTGCATTTCCAATCATCTAATAGCATAAAAAATTAAGTCTGTGAGGTAAGTGTTACTAATCAGAATGGCAAAAAGGAAAAAGTAAAAGCATGCATCAAAATAAAGCTCAGCAAGGAGCCAAATGCTCCCACCACCTTACATCTATTAGGATATTACTTCATTTCCCTCCAAGGACAATATTCTATTCAGTTTCACCTCTACATATTTCAACATCAAAACATATGTTTTTGTTTGCATGGGAGGAAAATTAAATTCCATTGTAAGCACAGCATGGGCAAGAGTCCCAATGCACGCTAACAAATTCTGCAATGCTCATGATGCTCCTCTGACTCAGTCTACTGTGGAGAACACACTTATCTGACCCTGCCAACTCCATCTACCACAGATGTGAGGATCAGAAAGTGCTCAGTGTGCTGAGTGCCAGAATTGCAAATGCCATTCCTGCATGCTGACGGCTGGCCCTGACTTCCAGTTGGGAATGTCTAGGCAGTGATGTGCTGCAGAAAAACATAAACCATTCCTGTGCTGGCTTTGAAGATAAAGTCGTAGGTGTTTTCAACTGCTTAAGTAAAGAGTTGAGAGAGGTTAAACAAACCAATGCCAGTAAAGCTGCTCTGGAATGACAACTGGGGCTAGAAGTACAGTAATAGAACTAGAGTGCAGGTGGGTGTCTCACTTAGGCAAAAAAGCCTAAAAAAAGGCAGCACACTGAGCAACGTGGAAAAAAAGTTAAAGAAAACACACATAAAAAAGACAGATCTGGGCCTTCATATTTTCCCGTTCATCTCATACCAAAACATACAATTAAAAATACTTCAAATTTAAATCTTTCTTTTCCAAAGCAAGAACGTTGATACATGGTAGCACCAACAGCATATCCTTGTAGGGGGAAAAAAGAAAAAGGCTTAAAAATGGACCACGAAACTCAATTTTTCCTAAGAAATGTAAACAGTTTCCAGTGGCATATGCCTTCGTTGAATTAATTCAGTTTGCCTTTTACTGGCTTGGAATACATCCCGGTAGGATGGAATAAAAATTATTACAGTGTATTTGTTTCAGGAGGTCCCACATGACACAAGCCTCGGCATTACTAAATCAACTTCTACGTCCACAAAAATCCATAACTTGTGCTTTTTGCGAAGCACTCATTCAGCAATGCCATCCTGGTCCTGGGATAGAAGAGGCCATGGAATGGACAGTAATATAGAGTAGTGGGCAGCGAAACTCCTGTACAAAGGTCAAGGCATTCTATGGTCTATGAAATGTACTGTTTTTCTGTAAATTCCTGGTAGTTGGTTACTGAGAAAGGGAAAGTTCATATCCCTGAAGTTGCACTGCCTGCTATAGTAAGCAACTGTAGCCGCAATATATAAGATATCTACCTTTTTATTTTGAAACTTCCCATTATCGTTCCTTGACGTTGCACAAACCACCAGTACAAAGTTCTGTTTGTTGTACTGTTACAGATCCCGATAACTACGACAATACACATCCTGCATGCCCATAGAAAACCCCCACTGCAGAGCTGCCTCAGATCATCTAGTCACCTGAAAGAAAGCCAGCTACCAGTAAACAAAATTACTGACTTATACAAAGCTATTAGTTAATCAAATATGAAACTGCAAAAACACGTTTTTTAAAAAGATTACTTCCATACGAGCTTGTATTATTGCACAGCTATTTTCTTCCTATTTCTTTCAAGGCATTTCTGCAGTATTCATACTTACAGGTTGAACACAAGGCATGGCTTTTCACTGTTTTGTAAACAGATGCCAATCATGTTTAACCCTGATGTTGGATAACTGAGATTCATACTGCTTGCATACTCAAATTGCTTTCAGTAATCCAATTCTTTTATATGCAAAACATTTTACTGGTTGCTCATATAAATTGCCATGCAAAATGGCTCATGTGCCACAAGAAAATACGGTTTAATAATCCTTGCCATGTATGGAGAAAGAAAGAATTACACAGATGTTTAATTATCTTAATGAGGTTACCCCCAAAAGGCTTTTGTAACCTCAGGCCTGGCAAAGACTGCTTTATAAACTAAAATTCACTCTGCTAAAACTATATGCCTGGCTTCAAGTTTAATCTGCACACTGTGATCTCTCTACATGGCCCTCTCAGGGGAGGAACTCAGCATTAAGTGGGTGGGCACTGAGGGATGGGAGGACCCAGATGAAGTTTCCATCAAGAGCCAAATCCAGGCCTCTGTTCTTAGTCCCAGTTAATGACTCAGGTTAAAAGCCCCAACCAGACATGTATTGCCTTGCTCACAACATCCCTTTCTTCATCTCCTATCAAAAACAAAGGATCTGCTCAACTTTTCAGCACAACAAACCAAAATTCTATTGGGTTGTATCTGCTGTAGCCTGATTAAACTGAATCATCCTACTTCTTCTTTCTTTTTTTTTTCTTTTTCTTTATTTTTTTTTTCTCTCTCTCTTTTTTTTTTTTTTTAGTAGAGCACCATTCTAATTGCTGCTTTTCTAATTTTCAGGTTTCAGAGTCACAGACAATGCTGAGCAGCTGTGTGTGTAACAGTTGCAGATCAAAGGTACAATTAGCCTAATGTGGGCAACAAAACAGAGAAAGGGATGTTCAGGAAAATGAAAGAGGAGAATGCAAGCAAGCGCTCAGTGACAGAAGAAAATCATTAGTGTTGGCCAATACCATCAGACAAGAAGAGGCCGATGCCATTTGGAAAATAATGACATGGCCTCAGGAGAGGTGTGTGTATGTGTGTGTGAAATAAGCACTAAAAGAAAATGAACCTTGCTGTTCTAATTGGCCTCACACTTTCCCCGTAATTTCTCTTGTGTTCCCCGCTCCCTTTAATCATCCACACTCATGAGTACTTCCCCATTCAGTTATCTCCTCACAACTGCTAATTTGTTGCTATAGAATTAATTTTACAAGTGTACATTGTTACGAAACAATTTTCTACTCTTTAAAATGATTAAACTTTCTACTCACAAAGACATTTTGGAAAATCTGACAGCTTTCTTAGAAGTGTTTTCCTGGAGAAAAAAATACATCCAAAAAAGTTTCTGCTCTCTTATACAGATACATCTAGTGAAATATTTGGGAAATTCTGGTCAGGTAGGCCTCAGCTCTCCACAGTCACAGCCTGGGGACAAGATGCAAGGAGGAGAGCCTTGCCTGGATGGACTTTGAAGGACAAGATCCTCACAATTGGTACAGAGATTCAGACTGAATGCCTCTGTCCCAAAGGCACTAAGAAGCATCTCAAAATCTTAGCAGAACTGAAGAACATTTGTCTAGGCAAGGAGTTGCCACAGTTGTGAACAGCCTAGCTTTTCCCACCTAAAATTCAAGGACAAGGAATGAACCAGGGAAAATGGCATATTAGGACCCTTCTTCTCTGAACAGCCACTCCTGCCTTTTGCTGCCAAACGTCTTCCCCAGCATGCTGAGGGACTTGGAAGAAGCTTGTCTGGGAAGCTGAAAATCATAGAATCATTTGAGTTGGAAGTGACTCTCAAAGGCCATCTAGTCCAACTCCCCTGCAATGAATGGGGACATAAAACATGGTACAGTTCCTTTCCCTTATGCCGGGTACAACACCAGAGGTTTAACTAAGACTTAACTAAGGTCAGCTGGGGGAAAACAGATGGCTCTTTCACTTATCTTTTTCCCCAGCTAGTATGTGCTGGTTATTTCAGACTTCATTTCCTATACTTGGAAACCAGATTAGTAATATACAGTGATCTTCAGAAGTTATCCTTCCCCCATGTAAGCATGGAAAAACCTAATTTGCAGAGTCTTTTCAAGACCAATCATCTTTGCATGCAGTCTTCAGGTAGGGTCACTTCAAGCTTCCAAGCCTGCAAGTAAGCAGAGCTCTTAAAAGAGCCTGTCTGGTAGGAGGCAAAGCTGCATTGAACTACTTTCCGCGATAGTTCTCTGCATGCTAAAAAGAGACAGAAATCACTACAGACTGAGGGGATATAACCAGCAAGTACTTCTTAGCAATATGAATGATATTCCCCTCTTCATTGATTTTTATCTTCTTCATGGAATAAAACCCTATCTAATAAGAATCATTTTGTCATGATCTAGGTAGTAACACCAGCTATTCATCCTTCTTTCGACTTGTATTAGGCTGAGAATAAGCCACAAGGCCCTCTGCTAGCACTTATATAAGGGGTGTCATAGTTGGGTCATCTAAGAAACTGGTGCACGAGAAACCACAAAGCAGAAGGCGAGAAGAACTGAAGATAGCTATTCCAGAAGCAGGTGTACTGATGCAGATCAAACTGTTGGGTAACAATGCTGAATGCTTACTCACAGCACTGCGAAGAACATCCCCTCCCTCTCACTAAAATGTTGTTAAGGGCAAATGGCATGCTGAAAGCTGCCTGGCAGGCACCTCACATCACATTCAGTGGGAGCAATGGACTTCGAAGAAGATTTTCAGGTGAGGAGTAAGAAAAAAAGCAGTGTATTTATTAAAAGTAAAACAAAATAAAAAAATCAGCAAAATATGATGTAGGTTTCTTCGTTTCCTCATTAATCTGTTCTCTTACAGAACAGTTATGATTCACAGCATTACAGTCAGGTCAGCATTTCTGTAACAAATGTTATTAAAGATAGGATTTAGCTTTGTTTTTTAAATTGGTTCTGAGCTATAACTGAGTGCACAATGTCTGCATTTTTGTGCTTCTAAATGTAGGGAAAAATAAATATTTAAGGTTTTTTCACAGTATTCTAACTCCAGACCTGCTTCGATGGAAAACCAAATTACAAAACAGTCCATAGATTAGCAAAATAAACAATAACAATCAAATAACAAACAATAAAAACATGCAATATCTTCTAAATGCCGTGGTAATACACATAATCACTCAGACAAACTTCTTGTTGTATCCAAATCCCAGACCATACTCTGCCAACAAATCTGTATGAATGCTATCCATTTGCTCCTTGCAGTTAAAATATCTGTTTTTCTCACCAACGCCTTGAGATCCCCAAGAAGGAATATGTGTATCCCCAGTGGACCTTCTGCACAGAGAGCTGGGAGCACCAGGGGATGCCTGTTTGTATAAGCAGCTCCTGACCATACAGGAGTTGGTGCTCTGATAGATGCAAAAAGATTGTATTTGCTGCGCTCATTATGTGGAGTAGGTACATAAATCTAGAGTGGATGTATACAGGAGTATAGTAATTCTTATCAGGACAAATGTAGCAAATCCATGAGCTCAGTCTGGCTGAGATCATTTCATACATAAAAGAAGGCAACCCCAGTGCAGAAGGTACTTTGTCTTGCAAAATCAGAGCTTGTAGGTCTTGAGGTGAGGAATAAACGATGATCCCATATTTGGGAGAACATCTCAAAGCCCCATCAGGGAGAATCCTGCAGATAAACAAAATTAGCTTACAGCATACAGAGAAAGCCTCCCTTGAAACACCAGCTTGGCACAGCAACCACTCTTACAAATTAATTTCACAGCTATAGTTCACTGCATTTCCTCTTTCTAAAAAACAAAACAAAACTCTTCATGTAGCCTTTTTCCAAAACACTTTTTCCAAATTTTCTCTTCTAATAAGAAACACAAGTAGCATGAATCTGTTGTAAGAAAATAAAATTATCATCCTTCTCTCTCTCCTCCTCCCAGTAACAACGTGTTGGTCGGGTCCTGGGATGACCTGCCTACCGGGGAAGTGAGGCATCAAAAAAAATGCTGTACCTATTGGAAATCAGTAAGGAATGAGGTTTGTGTAACGTCCTAACAATGTTAAGCTTGTAAAAAGAGTTTCCCCAGAGGTCACCCACCTGGGTTAATGGTGATGAATTTGTTATCTGAGGGGTACTCCTCTGGAAACCTGTTGTCCTTTGGGAGAGGTTTTCTTGTTGTCTCTGGTCTTCTTGGGATCTTTCCCACGTAAAGTTCATCAGTGAATGCTGGCGGCACTTGGGTGGAAGGGAGAGGCTGGAGCTGAGTATCTGCTTCAGTAAAACTCTCCTCCTCAGGATGTCCAGCCTTGGGAGCAACATTTTGGTCTGGCTCTTCACCCGATATTGTTTTATTTCCTTCCTCCTCAGCAGTCCAGTTGGGCGAAGCAGTGGCCACGCTGGGCTCTGTGCTATTGCGTGCCTCCGCCGCAGCTGTTGCCCTGCTTTTCTCCTTCTTCTCAGCCTCCTTTTCATCTTCTTCCTCATGCTCTCTTTCTCCATCCTCACTTTCACTCTTTTCATCCTTCTCCCCCTCCTCGGCTCCCTCGCCATCCTTTGCCAGTGCCGAGTCCCGCTCTGGCCCTGGGGAGGCAGCAGCGGGCTCGGTGGTGGCTACCACAGGCCGCCCCGCCTGCTTGCTGGGGGCAGCTGCAGTGGGGAGCCGGGTGGGCCACACGCTGCTGGGAAAGGAGGAGATGCCACTGCCGCTGAAGCCCAGCCCCGCCAGCAAGGTGCTGGTCACCACTGAGGCCACAGTGGCCTGGCTGCCGCTGGAGGAAGGCCCCATCCCTGTGGCCATGGACACAAAGGAGAAAGGGAGCCCCGAGGAGGTCCAAGTGGAGGAGCCGGAACTGATGGGAGCCATGTCGGCTGAGGAGGCAGGAGAGGCCGTGGGCTTGAGGAGATCACCAAGAGCAAAGGGGAAGAAAACAGAGCAGAGAGCATCAGTAGGGGCCCCAACACACTATCTGTGGTCATTTTTTCCTTTGTTTTTCTCTCCCTTTCCACACAAACACCATTCTGCTATTCTCTTACTTTGAGAGACCTAAACCACCCAGATGCAAGGCTGAACCAGGAATGACACAAGCAACAGAGCCACAAATGATGATGAGAGGAAACCCGTGTTTGCCATTTCTGAACAATCGTTGCCATAGAAAGCCTCTTTGTTCTTTATTTTACGGTAGGATATTCTCCACTCACGTCACCAGTGACTTGTGAGTAGTGTTTCCTCTCAGGGGTAAGAGAAGATTTAATGAAGCTTAATGAGTTTAGCTTCATTACTCACAGTGCTTTAATCCTCAGAATACAGAAGCTTAAAAATACAGTGTTACATAAGGGTTGTCCTGAAATAACAGCTGTGTTGCCAACATGTGCATCTATGGCTGGTGAGTTTGCTCTGATAGGAAACTGTGGCTCTTCCCACATGCACTGTGAGGGCCTTGAGTGGTACTGTTTTAATTTCCTAAAGTACCCGTGAGCATCATTCTGCTACGGACTGGTGCTGCAGCAAACAGTGAGATATTGCTCTCTTTAGAAAAGAGCTGCAGCAATACCAGCTGGGCACTTCTGAAGGACTTGTAAGGCATCAGGGTCTTTTTGGCAAATCATCTCTACCAGCACCACCTGACTGAAAGACCCACATGTGGACTTGGTTTTCTCCATCCATGGGATTCTGCCTGCCCTTACACGTTCCAGCCACTGCCAGGTAGCCTGGAGAGCTGAACGGAAGCAGAGAACAAACCACGAACTTAGACATCTCTGCAGACGGCCACTGCTACCCTCATAAAGTCAACTTGGTGCAATATGCACTCACATGGATCTCTGTGCACAAACATGTATATTCCACCTGAAATGGAGAACCCTGGTATATATAAGAGCTAGACAAGTAATTCACCTCTCTAAATTATATGTAGGAAAAGACAGTTTGTCTAAGGACAGGAAGTAAATATGTGTGAGAGCTGAGATCAACACTGTCCACATCACCTCAACATGTTCTCTTTCTGACTTACTAAGAACTGCTTCTTGGTACTAGATTCATCAGCAAGAAGAGCTTTAGGTGGAAAGGTGCCTACCATACAAGGACAAACAGGGGTTAAATAGGTCCTAATGAATCTCGAACAAGACCATAAGATGTCTGTATTTCTGAAACTGAAATCTGCAACTTAACAGTATTTCTGCATCTCTGCAATTCCCAGTTTCAATCAGGCCATGCAGTTGAAATGCTGCAGCAAAACAAGAAAGGCTCTCTCATGTTATTTTTAACCAGCTGCAATCATAGAGAACCTGAGATCTCAAAAGCAAACCTGTGCTTTAAAGATTTCAAGCCAAAACTTTAAATAAGCATCTAAACTTTTGGGTACTTATCAGTGTGAATCCCTAAGGCACTGTGAGATTTGCTCATTGCTGGCATGTGCAGTCTCAAAGCTGGACTGGGTATTACAATTTGACAGCAGATTTTATATATCTAGAACACTTCTATACATCATTAAACCAACATTAATCATTCAAATTCAAGTTCTGTACATCTTACTTGCTTACTAGGGAGTATATCAGACTGGAACAGAATAAAACCAGAAGCAGTGTACTTACAGCAAATTCAATAGTATGAGCTCAGTTCATAAATCTGACTGAACAGTTTGGTGTACTGAATACCAAGAACTTTTGGTTATTGATAGTTTTGAGCTGAGATGCTGTGCATGAAGCATGATTATTGTTGCATATACTTTTGGCTATGCAATTAATAAGAACAGTTAAATTTGTTTCCACAGTCATTAAGATCACATATCCCCTCTAAATGCATTCAAAACATATTCTGGAAGATTTTTTTCTAACTCACAAGTCCCCAGTGGTCAAAGCCTCTCAGAATGTGAAGTGAAAAAGCCAAAATCCCTTCAACATGCCAGGTGGGCTCTGAGACCCTTTGAGCAACCACCTCCCCAGGACAGCACGGGCTGCAGCACATTCACAACATCGTACTGCCACCTGGTGGGAACATTGCCCCGACTTCCCAGCGCCCATCAGCTCACTGCAGTGATTTATAACCCCAACTTACCACTCCTGTTTTCACAATTCTGGTCCCCTCGAAAATTCGAGTAGTGTTAGCTGAGAAACAAAGAACAAGAGCATTTCAGTGGACTGGGAAGGGAGTCAGGAACTGACAGCCATATCACTATACAATTCTTGCTAAACAGTTGCAGAATTGCTACTATTAAGCCTGTCAACAGGGAAAGGAAATTGAGGCCTATGGATGAATCGGTAACCAGGGGCTTGGCAGGAAAATGTCAGAGAAGACCTGTTGCATGCAATGAAGCCCAAAATATATATGCTCCCTCAGTCTGGAGTTAAGGCAATTTTGGTATTATTCACCTAACTCTGTGCTTGTGACTAAAGAGAGATGTGTTATTCTTTAACCACTCAGGCCTGGACTTTTTTCTGCCTTTGTGATAATATTAGCCTTATTTATCACTATTTACCTAAAGTACAACTATAATCACATTCTGAATAATGTTTTGAAAGCTCAAATTGATACTTGACCACAGCTGAAGATTTGAAGTAAAATTTCTTTTAGGGGAGACTTAGAAGGAAACAAATCTGCTCTCACTGTAGATGTGTGAATCACTTCCACTGCTTTGAGCTACAGTTCCCAGAGTATCTGGCAGAACTGCCAATAACTATTTACTCCTTTAACTGTAATTTAATAGGTATCATGGTCAAACCTCAAAGAATCTTTCAATTCTACCATCTGCCTAAAAAGCTCATAATCAGTAACACACAAGTTTCTGCCTTCTGCCTGGCACCTAAAGTAAACTCCATAACACTATGCTGAGATAAGACACTAAGAAACTGTGAGATTTCGATTGGACGGGACATTCCCTGTCTGATTCCTGCTCTCCCTGCAATGTTGTTAACACCACAGCACATACTGCAGACACTGGGGCAGAACTAAGCTGTGCCCATGTTGTGCGCACAGTAAAACATCTCTACATGTGGTTCTCAACATGAGACTGATCTCCTTTTCCCTTTACATAAAGGGGACACCAATCATCTGCACGTTCTGCTACAGCTGTGTCCCCGATGCACAAGAGTCTTCAATGGATTTGTTCTAGAAAACTAACACCAAGAAAAGTTTTGCACTAGGCATATTCCCATCACTGGAAATAAGACTCTGACGGCCACTGGTCACAATATGAAATTAGCATAATCTGCATGCATTCAAACATCATCTGAAATCATTCCACACCATATAGCATTCTGTAAAGAAAATGTTAAACACACACAGAGTCACTTAATGTAAGAACACGTATGTACGTTTGGTTTTTTTACCTTGAAAGAGCATAGTCTGGCTAAAGTCACTACGCATTTCATTTCGGCAAACTGCTTGAACTCTGAACAGATAAAGGATGTCAGGTGAGACATGGCTAATGATGGCCTTCTGTTTAAAAAAAATAGATATTATTCAGTTTTTTACCCCCACAGTACTGTCCACGATCAGTTTGAAATATATGAATTGCTTGAAATATATATATTGTGCTAACATTGTCTTTCATAGCACAGATGTCCTCACTGATATCTGAATGGAAATTTTCAATGGTTCCCCAGGAAAGGGCAAGGCCAAGGTCAAAGGACTTCCCTGGGATACAAATGATTCACTCAGACCTTGCTGACTTCATTCTGTTTCTCAAGGAAGAGGTGAATGTGCCCCAAGAAAGTCTTCCGCTCTGAGGGTTTCTGCTCTCAGAAACACCTACACTCCAAATTATTTCAACTTAAAGGAATTCAAACGAGATTTTTGTTGGCAGAGATGGAAGTCCCAAACATGTTTTAAGCCCAGAAAAGGACTATATGTTCAAACTGACAATTCTGCCACCAACAGGTTATGACAAGTTGATGCTGGTGGCCTGCAATGGCTCAGCACACTGGCTGGGATGTTGCTATACACTCTTACACACAAGATGCTGCCTTGCTGCCTTCCAGCTACTTCTCTGTGTTGCCTTAAACTGCAATCACATCCGTTCATGTTTTCAAGCACAAAGCACCAGTGGCTGTGGAGGTCACTTGAAATACCAGTGATCTCTTTAGCAAAACACTGTCTAGCTCTGTTTCAAGATGGGACAGCCCAGCTGTCTCTGTCAGAGCACTAAAGGCAAATTGCACTTTCCTCCGAAAAAGAGTTTCTTTCTTCTCTTGCCCCTAAAATAGACTAAGCTGTCGTTGCTTTCTTAACCTCCAAGCTCTGCTGCACAGCACAGGGTCTCACAGCAATTTATTTCCAAGCTATCACTCCATCACATCCCCTGCACTTTTAATTATTTCTTTTACATCAAACAGGATGCTGTCTCCATGCCCACCTCATTTTTGCTGATTAAGGCTCTCCTCCCTATACCTGATTAAAATGAAATCTCCCTTAAGAGTGCGAAGTTATGACAAGAGAGAGGTTACAATACATCATAACCTTGGGTGCCTTTCAATACATTCCTGTCTGGTTTTGTGAGGCACATCATTCCCTAATGTGACCCAGATAACAATGTCTAGTGGGGAAATTGAAAATATAAATGGAAAATGAAGTAAAAGAATCTTCATCTAAGGGAGTAAGAGAAGTATTATTGTATAACTGATTGAATGGGCCCAGAGGACTGTGTATTTGAAAAAAAAAAATACGATAACAGTCATTAGGAATAACACTCTGTGCTCCTGCATTTTTCATGTGCATATACAATTACTGATTTCATTATTCTAGAGGCTTTCTTTGATTAACAATAAACGGAGGCCTTTCAAGCCTGAATATGTCACTTTGATTTTATATGCAGAGAACGTTAAAGACCGGTACAATACTGGCTTCCACTTAGACAAGAATGACAAGCAGATCAAATCCTAAATGGAAGAGATAGATCAGTGTTTGCATCTGTGCTGGAGCTGTCTCGCTCTTCCCACTTTCTCTCTTACAGCAGGAGCGAGGCAGTGCATGTACAGAGCTACTCTGCAATAATCCTCCAGACCTGACTACTGCTGGCAGCACTTACTGATCAGAAACCGATCTGAAGACCGCAAAGGGTATGCACAGGGAAGAGCCTGAACCCAGCAGCAGATTTTGGGGGGTTAGGGATTTTAACGTGAAAAGCTGTGAGCTGAACAGAAGCTAAAAGGTACTCAGAGCCTGACTATTTCCTGAGCCAGCTGCTTCTCAGCAACAGCACATGAAAATGTGTCTGCAGATTTAGTCCTTTATGCACTCACATAAACTATAAACTCAGACACCAGTGTTTTGGGTAAGTCTGTTAGACAATGTTCAACTAATGCCTAACAATCTAATAGCAATACACTGCAAGTCAAATGCAAGTCTGTCTGCAATGTAACAGCTGCTTCCCTTCTCTGCTTCCTTCTACTGAGAAGACAATGTAAGGACAGTTTGATACGCGTGTCTGGGGCTGATGCTGTGGTTTTACCAGGTCCTTGTCACTGTCCTTGGTGAAAGTCTTCTCCTTTTCATCCTCATTTTTAGTCCAACTGTAGGAGATCATGTAGTTCATGATTGGAGGGTGGTAGATGGTTTCTGGTTGGTTCCAGGTTACAAGCAAAGCTGTCCTGTTCACAGGCTGCACTTTCATGTTGACTGGGGGAGTGCTGCAAGCTGAAGAAGGAAAAGAAAAATATGAAACTCTCGTAAACAACTGAGAGAAAACAAACAGGGAGAACTGTGCCTCACTCTAAGACCCAAGCTTTTTCTTTAATGCCCTTGCCTGCAGTAATAGCTTACACTGCAATCCACTGAGACCAATGGGATTTAATACCACCTGCAGCTGCTTTCTGCTCTCCAGAGTAAAGGGAGAGAGAGAATCCATTCTCTGCAAGCTGGCCGCTCAGTGCTTTGCCTTAATTTTAGTACTGGCATTTGCACGTATATTTCAACCTGGTCACTAAAAAGTTGTGTATCTCCACATTCACAAGTTCCCTTACAGCTGAGCCCCACCTTCCCTGGCCCCCAGTCTCCTGCCATATGAAGGAAGAAAACAAGCTGGTGTGCTCTGCAGGCTCTGGCAGTACTTGTAACCTCTAAAAATGTGACACTGTTATGTCAGTATTCATTCTCCTCTTAACCCAGTACGTCTTTTGTACATGAGAAGTTACTTCCTGCTCTTTTTTTCCTACATATTTTCCTTCATAGTCTCCGAACTGTTTGTCATTAAAATATCAACAGCACAGGAAAGAGCAGCACCTGATGGCCCTCAGCCATCTCCTTCTGCTAACAGGCAGAGGAACCCTCCAGCCAGTCTCCAAAAGCTGTGGCTTCCTCACCATACCCAGAGTGCAGAAGCAGAAGTCATTTCTGGCCCCAGCCATGGTTGGCGGGGTGGTCAGCACAGAACAGCTTAACTAGGATGGGAAACTGGCTTCTGCTCACTGCACATGGCCAAACCCAAACCTCTCCAGGGAAGAGCACGCTCTGGCAAAGAACCAGCACATACACTTTATGCGGGAGTGGGACGCGGAGCACAGCCCACTCACAGCTGCTGCAGAACATACCTTTCAAGCAATTTAAATATGAAGGTCAAGGTACTAATGAAAAACACTAGATGGCACTCATATGCTATCTATAAAGTCTATCATTCACTTTCCAACTATGGAGTTTAGCTCTTTTCCAAGCTTTAAAAAATCATGTTTAAAATACACAATTCAGGACAGATTCTTACGTTCACTTTCCAAATATAAACTCTGAACCAAGAAAAATCAGTTGAAATGATGCCTACATACATGTGCTGTAGCAAAGGAGAGGGTAAATTTTGGCAGGGAAAGTCGAAGTGTCACCAGCCCATCGCATTGACACTGTTTCAGTTATTTTTCCTAATACGACTTTTCCATTTAAAGCCAGCCCATTCAGCTTGTATGCATGCTGCAGCTAGGTGACTGGGTATATATCTGGATGTTATTTCACTGCTATAGAGTCTTGGCTGTACTGAAAAGTCTGCTTCTAGGCCTGGAGTTCCAGGTTGGTCTTAACGGCTCTGCTGTTGCAGTGCTGAAATAAGTTACAGTTCCTAAATAAAAGAGGTAGAATGCTGTACACACCAATATTACCAATACAACAGAAAAACACCCAAGATCTTCATTCTGCTGGCAATGCAGCTAGGTGCTGAAGGGGGGGGGGCCTGGACCTGGCTCTGAGGGCACAGCTGAGAGAAGACACCATAGCTGGGATTTACAGAGCTTCGTGGTTCTTGGTATGCCTCTCCATGCTCACCTTCTTCTGCTGAGATTGTCAGATCAATTCTCACTTACATCACTGTTTACTGATAACGGCGCCAATAAATCGTAACTGCCCCCTCTGAAAGCTCTTTGTCATCACAGAATCACTCCTCAGAACGCCATGCCAGCCTTCACCATTCCTCCTAAACAAATCCGATCGGAGGTGGTACCCAGGGTGAAGGACTACCCAGACCTAAAAGCCCTATCTAGTCCTCCTTCTCCATGAGGATATTCAGAGATTTTTACAGTTAAAGTAATCATGCATCAAATTGCTTTAGAAATAATTCAACCAGATAACCTTCATGAGAGACGGACAGATTACCCTAATTGCAATGCCCCCCTCAACCATCCTGAGCGAGTGCTTTTTCAGACACCGACCCTAGGCCACCCGACGGAGAGGGGACTGCCATGTCCTCTGCTCCACACCACTCTTCACAGCCAGCATCCACACAACTCAGAACAGCTCATGACTATCAGAGGAGAGAAGCAGGTACGTCCCAAGGGTAAACGGAGACATACAGGCTCAACATTAAGACATCCTCTGCGACCGTGCATCGTGATCCAAGGATATAGGCACTTGAAGCAGCTCAATGACTGCAAGACTTCACCGAGACATGTGCTGACATGTTTTCACCAGGGCCACTGCATGACTGGGGTGAGCTGCCTTCACAGCCAGCCAAAAGGAGATGGAATTTACTCTGCTGCTATTTCACAGTAAATAGTGTTACAAACTTTCTATGACTTAGTATGACTTTGCTTCAATTCCTCGGAGGCACTTAGAAGAACCTGATGTAATTAAGTAATAACAAGCATTTTCTGTTCACTCACTTTTTCTTTTTTTTACAGCTTATGAATGGGCAAAAAAAAAAAATCCTTTTTATAAAATGAAACATATGGTTTTATTAACTTAACCAAACCTGCTCAGGACACAATGGAATAAAAAAACATTTGATCCAACAATTCAATTTGATGATTTAATTAAAGAGATGTGTAATAACGTAGCAAATGTCTGAAAAGCGAGAAAAAATGTAATGATTTGACCATTTATAAAACAACTGGCGTTTTCCACCGAGGTAATTTTCCTTTCAATATTCTGTGTGCCTTGGATTTTCAGCAGAAGATTTAAAAAATTGCAGCTCTTCTCTTTCTTTTCTATTTTTTTTTTTAAACACTAAAGAGCTTCTACTGATTCCACAAAATGTGCACCTGAATGACAAACAGAAGCAGAAAGAGGTTGGGTCAGGGAAGAGATGACTGAGTGTTCCTCGGGACTGAATCAGAATACACCAAACAGAAACACGAGTGGGTTGGTGGGTTGGTCAGTGTTTTCTTTTAGCCAGACAACATAAGCAAAGAATCCAATGAACTCATGTGTGCTTCAGGAAAAAAAAAAAGAACTTAGCCCAAGAACCAGCATCACTTCACACTGAAATGGCAGATTTCAGCTGTTTTTAAGAAAGTATTACTAACGTTCTGTGTTAATTGCGGATCCTAAGGGATAATAAAAATATTGAGGGAGATTTCAGGATGTCTCTCTGTGGTATAACATAGAGGCACTGGTTCAAGCTGCTCAGGAGGTGGTGGAGTCACCATCCCTGGATGTGTTCAAGAACTGTGGAGATGCGGCACTGAGGGACGTGGTTGGTGGGCATGGTGGGGGTGGGTGGTGGTTGGACTGGATGATCTGAGTGGTCTTTTCCAACCTTAATGATTCTACGAACACAGCAGAGATACTTGAACAAGCACTGTGTAAGTCCAGGGTGATACCAGAGCCATGATGGAGGGCTGGCAGACTGCCAGCGCCAGGTCCCCCTGGAGGCAGAACAGCCTCTCTGTGGCCACAGGAACATCTCTGGGAGGCTTGGGAGGATGGGACATTTGCTGCACCAGGGGCACATCGTGCAGCAATGCTCTGAGTGCTGCATGTCCTGGACCTCTACAAATAAAACCAAAAAGCTCACTCAAGCTTAGAGAAAACCTGTTTACCACTTGCAGACAAGTGCAGCATGCTAATACAGTCCTAAGCACTAGCCAGTCCAGCTATACAGCACAGAATTATTTTCTTCGTGTTAAAAACATTCCAGTGGGCTGGAACAAACAAAATTAATTTAACAACTCCACATTCATCTCTTCTATAATTTGATTTGTGTGTTGTATTTGGCTACGTAACCTCCACGAGGCTTTCCTAACTGGAGCCTGATAAAGCTTAATCCAAAAGCTCCTGGCAGCTCCATTTCACAGAGCTGAAAGACAAAAAGGGGGCTTATCATTTTGCAAAAATTAACCACTGAAATTTAGATACACCCATGACTGCAGAAAGGGCACGTCAGCGAGATTATGACAGCTTTCCTTTTTTGTTTGTTTGTTTTCAAAAGCAGCCTACATTTCTCTTTCAGGGAGAGAAATGCAAAAGCAGCCAAGCTTTCTGGCTTTTTGCATATGCTACCTGTGGTTATAAGAACTACTTAGGGAAAACATGAGAGAGCACAGGGGCTATATATGGGGTTATTTCTTGTACATCTTCTCCCTGTAACACAGGTATCTCACATGATGAATCCAGTGGTACTGAGCTCAGAGGGATTTATAAAATCCTCTAAAAATATTCTAAGTTAGCTTTTCTGTGCATAAAAATGTCACTACTTTAAACACAGTTATTTCTAGCTGTGCTATGCCCTCTTTTGGAAAATCCCACTCTCTCCCTCCTGCTACATGTATCAGCAATGCAAACCTGCCATTCCTCTTCCTTGGTATCACGGGATATGCATTGAGTGATGGAATTCTGACATTTTTCTGCACTGAAAAGCAATGTCCCAGTGAAGTCCTGAATCCCACATTGTGAGATGGGCAGGAACCTTCTGAAGTGATTCATACACAGAGGGAAGAAACATCTGCATATGGGGATGTGCCCATAGCATGCTACTGCCTGAGGACTGCTCAGAGGCAGCTAAAAGACAGCGACAAGGGTCTTGTGCTGCTTAGGCCTGCAGCTATTGGCTGGAAGGTGAGAGGGGCTTCACTTCTCATTCTTCTCACCTGTTTCAGACATATATGGGACTGGTGGCATGAAACTGTTCTTCCACTGCAAAGGAGGGAGGAGCAAAGCAGATGTTCCTCCCTTGCAAAGCAGATGGGGCGTTTTTCCCCACAAGGTGAAGAGCGGAGTAACTGAGAGGTCAATAGGAGGTTGCATGCTTTTCTACCTCACAGGGCAAACAAGTGGGCAGTCAAGCTCTTGAGGCAGAGAGGGTGCTTATTTCCACTCAGCCTCAGCACTGGGAAGGAGCTGGAAGAGCCAGGTCTACAGGACAGATGGAGCCCTTGCTGCCACTGCTGTAGTGATGCTCAACTCAGCCATGAGTTTCCCAGCTGATGTCAGAGGAGCCTGCAAACAGCGTCATCGATGCCTGCGCTATTGGCAAAACACTGTGCCGAGCTTGGCAGCATGCAGAGACCTGACTGCAGACAAGACAAAAGCAATGCCACCACCAGCAAAGGGAAGAAAAATGCTTTCAACAATATGTACACACACACATATATTCCTTCTCATTATCAGGCCCTCAAAACTATAAATACATTCACACTTGCTTTAATGCCATGCCAACATAATCATGGTACCAGTGGTGATACAGTGCCAGCTCCAGCTGCCTCGTGTTGGTGCTACTCGATGGAAATACCTGAGAAGGGAATCTGACCCATGACAAACAACAGCATTCTTTTGGCTGTCTGATTTAATCTTGGAGTTCGGCAAGGGCTGTGCTCCCAGAGGATAACAAATCGACTACGAGGATCATATGCAGAGACAACACATGCTCTAATACATAGAAAAGTGCTATGAGGCATTCTTACAACATTTTCGCCCTACTCCTTTTACTAAATGTGTGCAATTCTTTTCTTTGCTTTAGTGTATGCTGTTAACTTCCTGCAGTACTTATAAATGACATTATTAATATATAAGGATAATTGCTTTAAAGAGAAGCATGCATTTTTCCTTTACCTTTGCCTGCACTTTGCCAGCAGGCATCTGCAGGCTCTGGAGCATGCTGTACACGCAAATATTTGTGTTGATCTACTTCAATCCACAGGCAGAATGTAGCTAGGAGACAGACTATTTATCTTCCCTGCTCTTACCTTTCACTATGCTTCAAACAAGGCTGTTTCGTAAGGTGTAAGGGACACTGACAGATCCTGCACTTGTTTTTTGAGACCCATGAAGTAACCTCCTGAGCTAAACTGCACGTGGGGCATTGCTGGCCCAGCAGCACTGGCCAGGCTGGCTTTGCACCTCTTCTACCTGCCCACTTCCTGAGGTGAATGTATAACCAGCATTTGGAGCACGTTTGATTCATTCCTGTATGGCTCTTTCTAGCATTTGAGTTTCCATGGCATCACAGCAACAGATCCTATTTTTCTGAAAGGCATGGATTATGTGTTTTACTAGGTTGTGTTTGAGCCCAAATATTTCATATAGCTCACAAACATTGTTCTACAGCTGTGGCCTGAATCCTTGAATCCTCAGCAGGCACAGAGCAGCTTTGCTCCATCAGATGCCATGCTGGGCTAAGCTGATGTCTGCCGGGGATCGGCTCTGCAAGCTCTGTGTTTATATTACACACACGTACATGCACACAAAGGGTGCCCTGTGTTTAAAATGTACATCTACATCCTTATATAGAGAGTGTGTCTGACGTAAGACGTGGAATCACATTCAGTGGCATGTACTGAATCCACATGGGGAGCAAGAGGGATTTCCTGCTAGAAGGATGCATATCTGCTGCATATCTGTTGGACAAACTGCCCTTTGCAAGGGCTGCTTGGACCAGGAGGCATAGGAGGAATGAACCAATGCGGCCAGGAGAGCATTCTGGTACCTGCCTCAGGGGTGCCCAAAATCAGTGTGGGAAAGTGGCTTCCCTTTTGTAGCTTTTGCAGGCGTTTTCCAATGAGAAAGATGCTCCACAGGCACAGTACAGGCCAATGTACAATGAAGGTTGAAATTAAAATCAGTCCTTCCATGGGCCAAACAGCTGGATCAGTGGGTATGCAGTGCAGAAATGAATTCCCCACAGGTTGAAGTGGAACAAATCATCCAGTTCCCTTACAAGTACTTGGCTCCTCTAGCTACAGTGGCAGCTATGAAACCAACCGATGTTTCCTTTCACTCTCTATTCCTCCCGCTCTTTTGGTTATGCTTTTATATGTAACATATAAACAAGCGCAAGCAGTTACTTACTACTTATTAATAAAGCTACTGGCATGCTGTCCACTACTGTACAGACCCATGCAGTGCTCACATGGCAACCTCACAGAGGTTACAGTAGGTGAAAGCAGAAGCCTACAAAACAGTCACTACAAAGGGAAGCATGAGGTCAAGTATATGCACCACATCTTTTTGCACCTGATTTCCTTTCAAAATGGGCCTTTTTTTCTCCTACAATGCTTTGTCTTCTACCTGACTAATACGAGGCTATTTAGGATACAGCAGCCTGTCCTCTCCCACTTCTGCACTGTGCGCTCCAAGATAGCAGTGTACACGAGGATCAAGCACTGCAGATCAAGACATGGATAAGAAAAGCAAATCTGAGGTGGAACAGATGAGACATGCAGAAGGAGCAGACTGATTTCTGCCTAAAGAGACTACAGCAGGTACCCAAGGTGCATGTCAAAAGGGATATCACAGCAGGAAGGGAGTACGCTTGCTCACAGCACTGAGGTGTAGTGGCAGCTGGGCAAGCCTACAGTGCAGGAAGATGCAGGGCAAGCAATTAGCAGTGTGGTGTTACCACCCTCAAGTGCAACCTTTTGCACCCAGTCAGCCTGCTGCGCCAGCTGAAATCCTAATAATGATACATAGATTCATCTGCACCAGCACACAGCAGTAGGGCACTGACCTGATTAAAGTACACAGTTCATGAAAGAGGAATGGAATGGGAAAGGGCAATCTTCATAACAATATGAAATCAGAAAGTAGGAAAAATCCAGTCATCCAAGGAAAGGGGGAAGGAGTTGTTGAGCTATGAGGAAATCAACCTGTAAGACTGATTCTTCTAAAGTGCAACAACAATCAAGTGGTAAACGTGTCATAAATTAACTAAAAATGTTCTTGCTCATTTGCATTTCCCCCAAGATATTTAAAGAAAATAAATAGTATCATTTTGCTTTAGCAATTCCATCTTAGGATGTCAATAATGCGTGTTATTTTAAATTTACATTTACAATGCTCTTGTTTCAGAGAGGAGATCACAGTTATGCTATACAATATTTTGTGTCCATTTAGGTTTGAATAAAGTATATACATTCTGTAGGAGTAGAACTTGTCTGCTAATCCCCTTTCTGGCCTCCCAGAGAGAACCTGAGGGCATGAAGAGACCATGAAGTTGTTTTGAGGAAGTTCTCATAAAACATGAGCATTTAGAAAGCAAAAACAAATTACTGGCAGTAATAACAAAGGCTCTAAATGAGGCAAATAACTCGTTCTCACTGAGAAATACTGCCATCAGAGCACAAAACTATCTGTCTCACAATGGCGATGTCACTGCACTGCGCTTAATCTCCAGCAGAACTTAAGGCTTTAGATAATGCTGCAGTGGAGACGCACTCTAACTAGCAATAGGACAAGAAGTAATAAACATAAGTTGCACGAGAGTTCAGGTTGGATATTAGAAACAATTTCTTCTCCAAAAGAGGGCACAGGCTGCCCAGGGAGGTGATGGAGTCACTGCCCCTGCAGGTGTTCAAGAACCAAGGAGATGTGGCACTGAGGGATGTGGTCAGTGGGTATGGTGGGGTGGGTTGATGGTTGGACTTGGTTGTCTTAGAGATCTTTTTCAGCCGTAATGGTTCTATGATTCTATGATGCACTCCAACACAATGATGCCATGCCAAAAACACAATACCTTCATAGGAAGCCTCGGTTTCTTTTCCAATGTCAGCAGCTGTGAAATAGCGCATAAGAACTGAACTGTTTTGCTCAAGCAGTGCTGTATCTTCGACTGCAGATCGACAGCGGGAGCCATGCCTCCAGTGCAAAGCACGGGGGAGGGAAAACCCAAGTACCTTCTGGGTGGTTTTAGTGGCATTAGGTTACAATGGTTTCCAAATGGTATCACTACAGCTTACAAAGAGCACTAAGGAAAATGATCACCTGCACACTACTGAAGAAATGTCCCAGCTGTTAGAGTTCCAAGCTAAGTTTTACTAGAGTGAATTTATGACTGCTTATTATTTAACTTAGCCTAGGATCATAATTAAAGATGGTACTCTAAGGCGAATTCCCACTGATGGGAAACAGCATCATTTGAGACTCCAGCAAAGAGTAATCAGACACCTTTGGGGAAGTAATCAGGCATCTGTGAAAGAAAACTCTGATGTCAAGAGCCCCTCACATGGGATGCTTGTTTAAGTGTTGGGAGGCTTGCAGCACGTTTAATGAGACAGAAAGGTTAAAGGTTTTTTTCTTCCAGAGTTAAAGAACATAAAGAGAAGAACCAACATTTGATGGTCCTAATTAGCAGCAAAATAAAATGGGCAAATATTGTTGCATGTGGGGTACATCCTGAAACAAGGAAATGAAACACCTTTTCCTCCTGAGCTTCCATACCTCCATCTAACTGAAGCAGGTAAGGTTCTGTAAATCTCTCTCTCCTTTATGGGACAACATAAGAAAGTACCAAAGAATATGCAGGATCAGGTCCTTCAGCAGGATAGACTTTTATGTAAGAACTCTGTCCACCAAGGGCGATGTACACCATGAATCTGATAAATAATTATCGGTAACTGTTTGAAAGCTGCCTATAAAAAGCCATGAATACAATTCATGAAGGATACAATTCTGAGCCACAGAGGACAGGACTGATAAGAAAGGAGAAAGGAGCACTGCCACTGGCTGTTAGTCACAGTATCTGGTGAATATTTTACAAATACACTCATGGTTTAGTATGTCTGTACAGAGAAACTCAAAATTTGCAAAACTTTATATTAAATGGTAGTGTAACACTGATGAGTCCTCTGGTATGATGGTTTATTATCTATCCACCAGCTGTTATTATTATATAGCTGTACTGTGTATATCTTGAATGGTGTATTTCAGAAATATTATATTTAAAGGCAGTCTGTATGGTTTCTTAAAACAGCTCTAGGGTCAACTTCAGAATTAAGTTCAGTTCACGGGCTCTGATTTAGCAGAGATCTTATGCGTAGGCTTTTAGCTCAGGCATACCAGCAGTTCTCAAGAGAACTGCTTTAAATTGGCTTTTGTGAGCAGGAAGAAGGAACGAGATAACAGAACCAAAGAAAACTCTTCTTACTAAAAACTAACACAAAAGGAAAACCGGAGTTTCCACTCTCAACTGAAAAATTAGTCCTCTACACTGTTTCAAGTTAACCACAATATTTTTGCTATCTTATACTCTGGTTGTTGTAAACAGTGCCATCTCCCTTTAATGCCTCTTTAAAATTAAATAATAAGAGGAAAAGGAGAGTAACTACAAAAGAAAAGATGCAACATTCACACTTAGCTAACAGACTGGACCCAAATTCATTGGAGCCTGTTCTGTGACTTGAGATGGCTTTGATAGCGAGGAGAAAAGACATTCCAATGCTGCCAAAGAGTTCAGGATCCCCCCTTTATCAGTGGACAACTGCAGAGCCTCGCTGCTTTGCGCTGATCTGAAGCTCGCTATTCACCAGGGAATTCTGAAAATTATTCTGAACATTATGCAAATTGTTCTGGGCACATTTTCCTCCAAACTAAGAAAGGCTTACATAACGAACGCTACGCTGTTTTCTAGATTAGCACTACTGCCCACAGACTTAATAGTGTGTGACAGAAGAAACAAATTGCAAAAATTCACACCGACAAACAAATCCAAACTTCCCCTCCAGAGCTGAAGACCATCACAAACCATACTACCTTGCAGTAAGTAAAAGACACATTGTCATGACCTTGCCCTCTTCTACAACATACAAAGTTAAGCCCAGGAGAGCATACAGGAGGTAACATGTGACAGCCATTGGTCACACTGCTAAACGCAATGTGGAAAGCACTGAGATGCAACCATGAGGTGTGCAGAAGATTCTGCATAGAATAAATTTGTTATGGTAACCCAACGCTCTTATATTTGTATGCTAGACTGTCTGGCTGAGCAGCACTGTGTATTCAGCTTCTCAGTACTTTTGCATGAATGACACTGTATGAAGAGGTACAGTATTTACTAGCTGAATAAACAATAGGTTTTGCTTTCACTCAAGTATTATGACTTCAACTCATTTTATTTATATGTCAGTAGTTCAGAATGTGCAGTGGTCCAGGCACATCATCACTGTTCACCTTTGTCAAAGAAGGGGCCAGAAACATCCACGTTGTTATATCTCTAGAACAGCTATAACTCATCCCTGTAACCTTTGGAGGATACGCAACAATTCATTTTGTGTTAGCAACTCTGCAGCAATCTATTTATTTTTAAATTCATGAAAAAAATACACCTATTTTCAGTGTCCCTTGGTGTGCACACAGCCCAAAAAGTGACAAGTTGACAGAGCCAGTACAAAAAGACTGGCTGCCCAGCCATTAGCTTCCAATAGCAAAACTCGAGGGAAAAAGAAATCACTGACTTTAGCATCACCCCTGCCATTAGATGGCACGCTGAACGTTGTCAGATCACAGGACAGGGGATACGTAACTCCCTACCTGAGTCTCTAAGAAGCATGATGTAAGCTCAAGTACAGAGATTACAGGACCTGGAAATGCTGGGAGAGGATCCAAGGAGTACTTTCTCAGGAAACCAGTCCCCAGGCATGTAAGATGTTAAGCAACAGGTACCAAACTATCCGAGGATGGATCCATGTTTACGCAGCTCCCTTGATCCAGTGAGCTGGCTAGCATCATGTTAACTAAGCCACGTTAACTTGGCTGAACGTGAGTCGTAAGAGTCCATAAGGAGCAAAATCAGTGCGAATCATTCCAGTTACTTCAAGTGCCCCTTCAAGATCAATCCTTCCAAGTTCAAGGTGATCCCATTAACTACAGACCTTAGCATTCATAATGCTCATAATCGTGGGTTTCAGTCATTTACCATGTGGGGTAAAAATCACCTAAAACATTTTTATAATCTTAAAAAACTTGCAGCGAGGAAAGGAATATTTGGGCATATGGCCAAAACAATAAAATCTTGAATATTATACCATGCATACCAGCAGTACCTTGGCTGCACTCAAAATAATAACTAGATAGTTTTGTCACTTTTAACAAAATGTAACCTATTAACTTTCATCACTGTTCTGGGTAAGTAATATGTACACAGGATATAACTGAAGAAATAAATATTGACACATGTTGCTGTTAAAACACTGACTGAAAACTGCAGACCAGAGCATCAGAGCGTAGCAGGGTCTCTTCAAACCCAAGATTTCCTTCTCACTTCTGATGTAAATTCTCCATCCCAAGGCTGCCTTTAATGTAAATGGGGTTTGTGTACGTGTATATTATATATATAAAAATAAGCACGCTCACGGAATAATGAGCCCGGAGAAATACACTCTTTCAGCACTCTTGTGGGAAGGTGAGGCTGCTGAACGCAGCTGTTTTCATGATTCACATCTGAAAACTACGCTCTATGGGCCTGGCCAGGTGAAAATGCCAGGTAGGCAAGGGCAGCTTGTAAATCTGCTTAGCTATTTCCTTCTGGCAAACTGCCCCCTGTCCTTTAACTTTACTCGGGACTGGTTAAGCACTGCGCACTTCTCGAGACTGAAGACTGGGAGCTACATGTCATTTCTCCTACCTATAAATAACAGCAGTCAATAAAATAAAGGCAAATAAAGGCAGTAAATGATATTTATTTCTAGTCCTATTTTATCTCGCACACATTTCTCTCAGAATTTTTGATGTGTTCCTCTAGCCAAGGCTGTCTGTGCCAATGCAACAACTGCAGCCTCCCTCCTGCCCCTCCAGCCAGCTCATTAGCCAGTGTCTGACAGAAGTAAGCACCAGCTGCTCTACAAAAAGGCACATGAAACACTTCAGCAAGATATTATGAAATCACCTGTCTATAAGGAAGAGATTTTTTTTCTTCCCCTAGTTACCATTACCTAAAGGTTGATATAAACTTTTGATTAAAAGAACGGTGTTTCTTCAGAGCTCTTTTTTTCTTGTAAGAAGTGAAAATCATAACCACATCTGGATACCCTATTTTCGACTCAAACAGCCAATGAGTCCGTGCTAATGTGGCTAAACTTTTACCTGTGAGCCTTTTCCTTACCATTTCCTGTTGTCAGGCATCTCTAAGGCCCTACAGCCAGTTGGCAGAACAGAGACACTGGCTGTCTGGAACCTGTATATCTGGGGCTTTATCTACATGGTACCTCATGACCATGAGCTTCACAGGTAACTGCAGGCAGGCATAGGGTTAGTTCATTTGATGACATACACCAGCAGAGAACACCTGCATACGCTGCATTACTTTTTTGGCAGCTCACATCTATCCTCAACACAATTTAATGACAAAGTTGGAAAAAAAAATACATCTCTCATTAGTTGAATGCAAAATTTATAAGCGTAAGCTACCTTTGGAAGCTTCTGTGCCCAGTGGATTTTCCAAGATGTCTGTCATATCTTGGCTCCACGCATCCTTCACAGCAGACTTAGACACCTTCCTGTTGTTCAGGTTTTGCAGTGGTCGGAAGTTATTACTCAGGTACTCCACGGACTTGACGTGGTCTTGTTGCTCGGTGGTGAATATGGAATAGAAAGCTTCCAGCTGACCATCATGGCGGGGGAGAGAAAGGACGTTAATTAGAAAACAATGTGCTGAAATCTGGATGGCTGATAAGAGAGTAAAATGGCAGGAAGTGTTGATGCCAAGACTGATAAACCCTGTGGGAAGTCAGGCTGCCCACTGAAATCACTGCCAACCGCCTTATCTCAGCACAGGGCTTATCCTGCCCAGCAGAAGAGAAGACCTTTGAGCAACTCATGGCTGTCTGTCATGGGCAAGGAAAACATCTGCCCTTAGACCTGCTGCCTGGAAGGAGTGTGTGTGTGACAGCCCTGCCAAGCCCTTCTCACTGTTGGCATTGCTTTGTTTTGCAGTATCATGCCAAAAACGTTTCCACCCCAAGAGCTCTTTCCAGGAGAGGGTGATGTTACCTTATCCCTTATGGGATGGACACCCAAACTCCGAGCTGACCAACCTACGAGTGGAACAACCTGAAGACTCTCAGCTTTGAGCTCCCTGACCTCCCTACCAGCCACTGCTCCCTCTGTTATCTGCTACAGGGTGAGAAATTATAACATAACATAAAATGGGCACAGTTAGCATGTATTCCTCTGGGAGTAAGTATCCTCAGCTGTATTCAGATTTCAGCTATTTTTAATAAAATGTGTTAACTTGTAAGAAAGAGCTGTAATTGGGAAACTTTTCTGTTACTTTGGATCTCAGCATTTCTTTAGAACAAAATTTCTAGCAAACTAAGATGAAAATATTTTCAGCTAATGTTGTTCTCAGAGCTATCAAGGTCAGTATAGCATTTACTAATAGCTTGTTATCATTCAGGTCAAGAACTAGAATTAGTTATGTCGCTGCTGGAAAGGCTGAGCAAGACAGAGCAGAGAAAGATTCACTGCTGATATTGTTTACATCAACATCAATTACATATATTGATAGTACAGATTTGGAGAGTACAGAATCTGGCCCAAGACTTTAAAAAGGACTTGGATTACGCTCATGGTTTAATGACAGGTCACTGTGAACACAACATCCTTTTCATTAAGGGCTTCTGTTCTAGAAGTAAGGAATAGAGCCTAAGGGTCTTGAAACTTCTAAGTGGGAAAAATTATCATTGTAGCCTCAGCTGATGGTGCTGATAAAAATAATCAAAGGACGGTGTAACAGAACAGCTAAGGATACTCCACTGAATCAAGAGGTGCTCACTGTCGATATTTAATTTCCTTTCAAACCAGTAAACAGAAACTCCCTTCTGCTACTGCTGGCCAGCTGGCCAGTTCTGCTGGGCTGGATCATCCTTGTTATTGGGCTGAAATCTGTAAAACTTCTCCAACCCCCACGGGCAAGTAGAGTCAATTTTCACACTTTTCATTTCAAAAGTCAGTCTCCCTGGAGCAAGGATGCATGCTAGGCTGGCTAATGGAGAAATATATGGGAATGTTATTACTGTGAGCAGTACATGGACAGCAGGAGGGAGAAAGGATGGACCTCAGTGCGCAGATCCTGAGTTGGCTGCTCTGCATCAACACACAATACAAGAGAAATGAGCCTCATAATGGGCAGTCGCTTCCAAGATGTACGTTGTCAGCAGCAGCTTCCCCCTGAGGACAACTGCTCTTACTGCACAAGCAGGGAGCCCAATGCATAGGGAGAGTGGGCAGCCAGCAGGAAGGTGACAGCTGGTGGCCGACTCCATCTCAGGCAGGGGACCCAGGTACTGCCTCAAGCCTCCAGTGCATGCACTGATGGTGGGATTTGGATTGTACTTCTGCATCTGAGGTAAATGTCATATTCCCAAGCTCTCTGCTGTAATTTTCTCTCTGATTCTTAAGAGAAAGATGTCAAAAAAATCTTGAAAACTCTTTGCTAATTATTAGTATGAAGTACTAAAAAGCAATGATAGATGGGTTAAAAAGTGAGGTAAAAGGATTATCTTAAGCTTTTGTCTTAAGAAAGAAACCAGATGATCTTGCTAAGCCCTGTGCTCCTCTATGAACTTCCAGGGAGGCACTGACCATAACTCTGTAAATATTTACTTATGTTTTCCACTCCATGCTCGAGAACCAGTTCTGATGAAGGCAACTAATAGGTCTTTAAGTTACTCTGTAAAAGCTCATGAACTGGATAGCAACTGCTCCTTGTCAAGTCAAGGCTCTAGGCTTACGCTTTCATGACATTAATTGAATTTTTAAACTTTCAATGAGAACTTTTAAAATATTTTCTTCTGCCATGCTACCTTGGGGAGGTATAATTGCATTTTAACAACTGCCAGTTCAAATATGATTTTTAACCTTCCCCTTTTTATGTGTTGAAGAATATATAAGTCATTTCAACTTCATTTTTACTATAAAAATATTATCTACCGCAAATGAGAAATTAATTGATCTATAGCTGCCAGGGAAAAAAAAGGAAAGATCTACAGTCAAGGGGCTACACTCATGCTCTTCGAGGAGTATAAGAGCTCCTGTTCAGAAGAAGAAATCAAAAGCTGCTGTAAGAGTGCTGTAGATACAGAGAAACCTGATCTAAAATTCCAAGTCATGTAATTACAAACCATTAAAGCCTGATGTGCACAGTGTTCTAAGGGCTGGATATAAAAATGGTAATTAAAAATACTAAAACTGTTATAAGCACAATGAGATACTCTGAGGTATGCATTATGAGAGACAATGCTGTGCTTTGGGTCACTGAATGCACTTAGCTTTACAATGCATCTGCAGGGTGACACGGCTTGTCCTGTTTTGTTGTCTAATTATCGGGAGAGATGATGATGATGGAGCACTGAGAATAAAATAGAGAAGCCTCTACAAATGGACCACTTCAGAACTGTCCTTTTTACAGGAAGGTATTTTGCACAAAAGCAAGGATTTAATTGGAACAGCAACAAAGCTTAAACAATATCACTTTCCTCCTCTGGGATTACAGACTGTTTCATGGGGTTTGTGATAAAGAAGGTTAAACTATGGCAATGGATTATACTGCACTGTTTCTGTTAGAGGAACAAATAATAATCATGGCAATGGCAGGGTGGCAGGCTCTTAAAATACACCCATCCCCAGAGCTGCTAAGGGGGAGAACACTATTATTTATTCCACATGTGTTGTAGTATCAATGAAAGCCTGTCTCCACACAGAATACCCAGCCCTTCAACCACACACACATGCAAAAAGCAGCACAATGCCAAATTGTAAAGGCTTGACTTGGCACAGTTACTATTGTACTGCATAGGAAAGAAACTATACCAGGATAAAGCACCTTTATACCACCGTAGGGCTTGCCAGCATTTAGCAGTTTATTTGCATTTGTTAAAACTGAAAAAGAAGAGAAAAGTGCATGACCTACCCGACTTGTACACAGGGGTGTACACAGGGTATAAAACTGAGTGCGGGTCAGGCCTCGCAGCCACCCAATAATAAACAGTAAAGTTACTGATGCAGTGAAAAGCTACATGGGATTGCAAGTATCCTGCAGGCAAGGACAGAATTCAAAATGATCCTGACAATCAGAGAAACAGCCTGAAAAAGACAAAGGGTCTGATTCAACTGGGCCCACGTGCAGAAAGTCTCACGCTTTGCCCGCACGACCACACGGTGCTCACTCAGCAGCACTGCTAGAGAGAGCTCTGGAGAAGGCATTTAGCAAAAGGGTTCCTGTCAGCCATCAACAACGTCATGCTGTTGTGAAAAAGGCAAAGTAATGCCAGCACAGGCAGCTCAACACACGAATCTGCGTGTCTCATGGTACCCAGCTGAAGCACTGAGACCTGTTTTGAACATGGCATAAACGTGGTGTAAAAAATTGTGGAAGGGTTCACAGGAGAAGCAATAGGATCAAGGAAACATGAAGACAAGCCTGGAGCAGGGGCACAGCAACTACCTTCCACCCTTTCAAAATCTCCGAGACCCAACACCTTTCAGTCATGACCACTCACTGAGCCACTCGCTTAGGTTTTACAGAATCAGTGCATTGAAAAGCTTTGTTTTCAGTGGCTCAAGTTAGATGAATGAAAGACAAACCTCAGCAGGATGGCTTTCTAAAGACAACAATCTTAAAACATCAAAAATACACTTAACTGGTAAACACTGGACTATATTTATCCATGACTTTATTGGGAGCATTCTTCTCCAGACATGGGGGCTATCTGCATTAAAAGCTGCTATGTGCTAATTTTGAAGATTTGTGTACCAGTTCTCCGAGCACATAATGGCAGCTTTACTGTGTTGCAAAAACAGTTAAGCATGGAGAATTAATGGAAACACGTCTTTTCTAATGTAATTAGTTCAAATTACTAAATCTGAGCAGAACTGCAATCACTCACTTTACTTTGAAAAGAAATTTCAATTAAAAAGAATAAAAAGGAGCACCACGTAAATATTTACACTATAGCTTAATTTAATCTTAACAAAAACAATACCAAATAAATCACTGAGAGGAAACTAGGTTTCACGTTATGCTGTCTTCTTAAGACTGATGGCTCTTGTTCAGAAACAATATTACTAAAAAAAATAATTCACCAACACTTCCCGTCCTGTCAACAGAAACTTTGCTGTTCACAGCATTAAAACATGGGGTTTGAAAACACCACATTTAAGAGGGTAAATCAAGAACTGCTTCCAGCAGGGGGTCGGACTCGGTGATCTCCAGAGGTCCCTTCCAACCCCTATGATTCTAAGGGATCTCACCGATGAATTAAACATACCTGATGGTAAGAAATGGGAACGGGCTTCCGGAAAACGATCCACTCCACGATCTCGCTGCAGGGAGGAGTGGTCAGGGAACCCGTGTAGCGGTAGTAACTCCCCAGCGACGTCGGCAGCAGGTCCCTCAGCACAAAGGGATCCAGGAAGGTCTCTTTCTCTGTGGGGCAGTTTGACAAGCAAAATTACACTTTTTTTGTTGTTGTTTTTTTGTTTTTTTTTTTAACGTGTCTTTAAAACAGACGTCACATTGATAGGCAGCCTAGCAAAGTGTAAGGGCAACAACATATTTTATCATATATATGTAATGAAAGATAGAAACACCCTATCAGGAGCACTCCGTAAGAGTTGATGTGTTGATTATTAAAAGAGCAGCCAGAACGCCAGTCAGTCCTATACGCTCCTATTCAGAATGCACACAGGTGTGAAAAGCCCTTGCTATCTCCGTGCTTTATGCAACACTGTATTCAGTGGTTTCAGCACTCAGTGAATTGCTCCGCAGCTTGATGGTGGTAAAGGTACACCGAAGCCCCACTGGGACAAAGCTGGGCCTCAGGGGTCCCACTCCTTGCAGTCAAGAGTGGGTGCAGTCAGCACAACACCATAAGAACATTTCAGAGGTAAAAATGCTCTCCCCTCTAACCCAAGAAACTCCTTGTTGGAGTCCAGCAGGCTGAGGGATGAGCTCCTTCCAGTAACAGTAGCAAGCTGGTGGTATTGAACAAAGTGAAGATAAATAAATAAATGAAAGGAGGGAACAGCTGCAGGCAAGACAATTTCCTTGCCATCCCTGCGCATTTATCCTCCGCACTTTATGTTGACTCACTCCCTCTCAATCTGTGCAAAGGTGTTCACTGCCTCAGGGCATACTGACACGTGAGGCTCTCCCATACATCTCTATTCCTCACTTTCTATATTCTTCGTGCTTCAAACAAAAGCCAGCATTCGCATTGCAGCAACTTTCCACCTTGTCAGACCTGCTGGGCAGCTGACCTGATCTAGTGCCTGATCTAGTGGGTGGCAATCCTGCTCATGGCAGCAAGGTTGGAACTGGATGGTCTTTGAGGTCCCTTCCAACCCAAGCCATTCTATGATTCTATGATCTTCTATTCTCCTGCATATTATCAACCGGTTTGCAAAGTTCCAAAATAAGAGCAATTCTACATAAGTCAAAGTATACCACTTTGTAACAGAATACTGCAATAGCTTCATTAACCATTTCTTTCCTTCTAATCCAAGCAGATATCAACAACTTCTGCACCCTCAAAAAGGAAGCAAGCAAAGAATAAAACATCTTCTCACAGCACACCTTCAGAGAAGTGTGTGTTCAGGTAATAAATAGTAAAATACACATGATTGGCCAAAGTTCAAAGAGAACTAATCAAGAAATCATAATCACAGCAAAAGGTCGCATTTAATTTGATTTCCAATTAAAAACGCATTGGTTTATTTTTATACAGGAAAAATTGGTCTGAAAAATTGCAAACTCAGTCAGAGGATTTGATTTCAAACTTCAGCAGAGATACAGCTTCACAGCAAAATGAGGTGTTATGTATTTAAGAAGCTCTCTCTATGAAAGCTGAGCACAGAGTGGGTGCTATGAATCCAAAAGTATTTGAACACGCTAACATCCTTTTTGCACTAACAGCCAATGACTATAAATGAAATAGATGGGAGAGGTACAGGCACATTTTGCAAAGAGCCTTCCCCTTGCATCCTTGTTTATTGGAAGATTTATGACATAACGCTTCGGTTATAATTAACAATTTAGCTATTTTTAACTTGGATAACCTTTTATTTAGAATGAGGGAAACATCCGAGATGCTGGACAAACATCCTCTGGAAAACCAAGAATACAGAGTATCCCTTTATCAAAGGGTGACAGGAGAACGAGGCTCATTTTACACTTTCAAGGATTTTTGTGCCATATGCTGACAATATTATATTTTAATAATTAATTGTTCATCAAAGGAAAAGATGAAGAACAGGGATGCTAAATTCAAAGTTATTCAAATTGCAAAAATGAATAATGCATGACTTTTATATTAAATACACACTGTATTAAGTAGTCTACATTTCATCCAACTCTGTCTTTCATTTTTAAACATTTTGAACTACAATATGAATAATCAACCAAGGGAAGCTTATTTAGACAGAGAAATACCTTATTTGAATGCAAACTGGAAGTATCCGACTATGATTAAATTTTAGTTATCAATTAGGTAGATTTTTTTTCCTAAGCATTTGGAAACTCATAGTCAGCTATGAGGAAGGATATTTCTTGAGGAAAAAGTAGCTTTGCTAAAGCACAGCTTTAAGTAGGACAGGGTGTACTCTCATTTTTCATGGCTATGAGCAACGCTGTAGGTTTTTGTTAATGAATTCCAAAGATTAAAATAAAAAACACCTATAATTGGATTACCATGACTTTTAAAATAGATGATAATCAATTGATTATGGTTTAATAACCCAGCACATTTGAAAACAGATCATTAATTTCTATCTCCTCCACCTAGATGCATGGTGCAGCTTTAGAAGCTGGAGTCACAAACATCTTCATGCCAAGCTTACAGAAAAAGTGACTTAGAAACTCAGGACTCTTTCTTCCATACAATATGAAAACAGGAAATGCCATGAAGTTATGTTCCTGAGAGCCCAAGACTGTTTTGAAATGGGATTTGAAAATCAAGACACTTCACATTCCAGCCTCAAACTGCTTATGGTTGTTGGTAAATCTGTAAAAAGAATCATCTGCAAGCCAGGCAACAGCGTTCACTGAACATGGTAGAAACGTGTTATTCGCACATACATACATACGTGTATGTGTGTATACATAGCATTCCTACTAAACTGCAAGGTTGGAAAAAATACCCACTTTCATCACTGCCTTACATGAGCAGCTCTTTTTCTCTGCTGGGACAGGCAGGGGTTTTGGCCAGACAGCTGGGAGCAGACTGGGCAGGGTGAGGAGTTCATAGGGGGAAGAAGCCAGACAAGGCTGGGAACCAAACATCCTTCTATGTGAGGAGAATTAAAAAAAAAACAACAAAAACAATCCAGCGTTTGTTGACAGGTATGAAGAAAAGAACTGGCAGACAAAAGCAATAAAACACATCAGTGATAACATCTGTGTTCACCTGCAAATAACCTGTGAACAGCGCAATGAATCCTGCAAAACCCACTTGTGAGCCAAGGAAGAGTCCCACACCTGCGTGGTCTCTGCTGCTCCCTGTCCTGCTTCATCCAGAGCACAGAAAAACAAGCAGGAAAAGGGAGCCCCGGGGTCTGACCCTAGCCACAGAGCCTGGAACTGCAGAGCATCCCCTCAGAGCAGCACTAACAGTGCTGCTGCAGCCAGGAAAGGAGCAGCACTAGGAACACCACGGAGCTGCCCCTCTGATCCGTACAGCCAATTTAATTGGCAGTTAACAACCGGTGAGTCGACATTGGCAGCACCAAGGCTCGTAAAGAAGTGTTCACTCTAATACTTCCCAAGGAAAAATTAGCCAAGTGCCACATATGCATTGTTGACAATTAAGACAATGTGATATTTAAACTACTGAGCGTTCTACAGCATAAAGGGACAATATGGTGCTTTAACTCTCACATTCAAAAATGCAATTAACAGTCAGCTTGTATCTTCTGATACAACGTTCCTGTCCACCTTTTGGTCTTCCCCTCTTAAAAACAATCCATATTCTGCTTCCACATTTGTCTGCAAACCAACAAGAAAGCTTACATTTGAGTTTTTATTTTACACTAATACAGTAGGAAACAGATTTACATGACACATGCAAAATCTCTTCAGCCAATTTAGCTGTGGAAACAGAAGACAAAAATACAGGACTAAACAGCCCAAGATAATATCTGGATGGCCACGTACCTGCTTCAACAACATCAGGTGTAGTCTTTCAACACTATTTTTTTTTACTAGACAAGAAACACTCTTAATTTTCTTCAATTCTTTATCATCAGCCAGTAGTGCTCAGTATATTCTTTGGGGTGGTAAATATCCCCGCTTTTCTGCATGGGACCAAGGGCCATTTTTTGTACGACTGACCCAAAGCCACAGCAACTGCAGGCACGCTTTAAGGAGCTGACCTATTTACACTCCAGATTCATTAAAGCATCGCCGCATGTGAACAAATACTGAGCTGTGCACAATAGTTTTCACAGCAGAGGAAAATCAGATCTTGAAACCAATACTGGTGGTGAATACCCACCAGCTACTGCAGTTTTCAGAAGCCGATGCCAACAAATATTATATTGCAAGAGCTATCAGTTGAATGTTTTGACTTCAAGGACTGACTTGCTAAAAATAAACTCTCTGAAATGCTGGAAGAAGATAGCCCTGAATTTTAACTGAATCACTGTGGAATAGGAGGGTTCTTGAGATATTCAGGTAAACGGCATCACAACTATCTGTGATCAAACCTCCTTTCAAATCTAACAGGAACTTGGATTGGAGATCAGAAGAAAATAGCTACATGCCAAGTCCATTTATATCTCATGGAACGCTTTGGACTTTCATCGTGCTTTTCTGTAAGAAAACAGGAACTTGGCTGCATTGGAAACAATATCTTAAAATGAGCTTATTTCCAAGATTAATGTATGTGCAATGCCTGATAGGTGGAAATGTTACCCAGCTACACTTTGAATAACTGAAATCTGCAATACCAATATGAAGAGCTTTGAAAGTCTCCCAAATTTGTTAAACAATGTTACTGCCAATTTCATTTTCACAATGAGCCAAGTCATTCTAAAGCTTCTGCATTCAAACATTTAAAAAACAAACACACAGAAATAATCCAAAGGACACCATGCCACACACCCACTGAGCCAGAACTTCCAAGATAAAGCAGGCTGCACACCAGAGACAGCGATCAGACTCGCTGTGGTGATGTTCAAGATAAGATTACAAATATTATACGTTACTTTAACTGAAAAGATCTTCAAATGAGTACTTGCTGTGTAAATCCAGCATGCAGAGCAGTTTCTGACGGTCCTTTGTACTCAGTGTAATTCTTGTAGCTTATTGTGTAACTATTACTCTCATTTCTATTTTTTTTAAAGGCTAGAGCATCTGCTGAACAATGAAAAGAAGCATAAGGACACATAAAGCAAAGCGTTGCTGGGAGGAAAGGAACGAGATAATAACACACTCCTTACTCAGAGAACTGCAGTCTCATTTAACCTGAGACAAGTGGGGTGGTACAAAGAATGAGAGGAAAGAAACAAAGACAAGTCTCCTATGGAAAAAAAGAAACCAACGTGAACATTTCCATGCCAGGTGTCAGACACGGGCCTAACTTTTGTCCCTCCTTCTCTTGTAACACGGTTATAACTGGAAACAGTTCAACAGGAAAAGGTTTAGCTGGAGAGGAGGGATCTTAAGTCTTCAAGGAAATAAATAAATAAATAAATCAGAACCTTTAATGCTTACATTATGTAGGGTTTTGGCATAGCAGCTTGTTCCACTGGGGCGAGAATTCTCCAGGTTTCACAAAATCTAACCCACGGCAGAGTTACACGTGGAGTAAGGGCTACAAGGCACACGGAGACTAAAAAATGCAGAATGTGCACAAGTGACTGGAGGAAACAGAAACTGAGTGAGAAGTTTGGAGAGGAAGAAGATCTTCAAGCAAGCTGAGCCCTGGCACCGGCAGGGTGAAGTGAGGCAGGAGCAGCAGCAGCCTGAGTGTGTGCGGCACACGTCTGCTCCAGAGGAGCCTGAGCAACACCGCACCTTCTCTGGCTTCAGCATCCCTCTTTCCTCAGCAAATATCCTCAAAACCCACCAACAAAGCATGCAGCTCCTCCCCACTGCAGGTGCTTTGTTCACATTCATCACCAACCTATATGCAGCCACATCTTAACTTTAGAGTTCTTATTGCTACAATCTTCCTTTCGTTAGCTTGACTTAGTTTTTCTGTGCAATGTATTAATAATATGTCAGCTTGCTGGTCTGTGCTCAGCCATGACCAGCGCTGCTTTCCACAGAGCAGACAGGTGAAGGACCAGAGATTTCTAACACTTCCATCATTTATTTCTCTAAATGATACAGACCCCTGCTGCTACGTGCTGAGCTGCCCTACATAAAGGTGTGAACTTATCACCTCTGCTCTCATCTTCATTTCCCACTTCCCTCCTCCTTGCCTCTGCTCCGCAGTAACCATGTCCTGGCCCCTTTCACACGGCTACTCTGACTGTGAACACAAGAACAGATCAGAAAACAAAAGAATATATCCAGATCCTCCCCAAGGAAAAGAAAAAAACGCTCCTCCACATTTCCTTCTCACATCGCACTGCTCTTCCTTTGATGATCTACATTGTTCCAAATTGGGTTTCTGCTTTCTTCGAAGTTTTACTTTAAAAGCCAAGGTCCCATGGTATCAGATCTTACCCTCACCTCTCTTCCCTGCCTTTTTTCCCTGATTTTCAGTGCAGAATGCAAATAGCTTGTCAGGTGGTGTTACGGCTAGAGTTAAAAACAAAAGAAAAAACCTGTCATGCTGCTAATGTTGTTTTCTTGTTATTATACCTTCTGGTGTGATAGATCCACAGGGTAACTAACACTGTCTGGATCGCTTCCTTTTAGTGCTGATCTATTTTAACAGGTTATTTGCTGCCTTTTGCCTAGGACAGCTGGAGAGATGTGCAACATATTCATTCTGTCTTCTTTTTCCTTGTTGAAGCAATTGTGTTTCCATTATATTTTGGTAGGGTCTCCTCAGCAGCTCCTGAAACTTTGACGGTCACCACCAAGCTGCCTGAACACTTCTTGCCCATCTTGAGTGAGATTCAAGCTCACACCCTGCTCCACGCTTAGCGTAAGTTTCAGCACTACAATAATACAACAGCAGAGGAAAAAAGAAAGCGTATTTTCAAACTCTCTTTTAAATAAACAAAGGCTCCTCTCTACCCCTCACCCCAGCCCACGTTCACAAACAAGCAACAGATGCCATCGATTCACTTTGTACCTAAGCTTTTGATCTGGCTGCTCTTTGATTTTCACTGCTCACTTTTGACAAGGAAGGGAATAAGAGCCCCACTTCTGTGACATTAATAGAAGCTCTTCTGCTGTGGTAATTTATTTGTGTTTTGCTAATAACTTTGTGCTGATCCGTGTAGATTCTTGGTGACAGACAGGGAGAACAGGACAGTGTGACAGAACATGCTTGCCGTCAGCATGAAAGGTTTGCCATGAGCCTGCGGTGCAATGGGACTGAGCAGAGCACCTGGTCCAGGCTGGGAGAAAGTGTAGCAGGCATTGCCTTCACAGCTGAAATGAGAAGACTTGTTTTAATGCCTTTCAGGCAGCTGGTAAGAACAAGGGAAAACCATCCCTAAGGGGCTTACGTACAAAATAGTACCAAAAAGGGCAAGCCAAAGACACTGGAGGTGGGCGAAAGCGATGTTGGTGTGTTAGCAGCTCCACCCTGTTGGTGCTCCTCTGGGATATTGCTGAAGCGTGTGGCAGATAAAAGCCTCTGTAGCCATTTTAATGCAAATCAACAGTGTAAGACATAACCTGGTACTTCATGTTCCCGGTTCCCACAAGGACTCTCTCTGAGTGAGGACTGGGAGCCCCCCGGCTCCTTGCACAGCAGCAGCTCTGCCCTCTCAGCACCACGAGGAAGGGTGAGGAGCAGGAAGGGGCTCAGGGCACCCAGCTGAGCACACCGGCAGCAAAACAGAGGCAGCTTTGTAGCACCATGACCATGTGTCGTTACTCAACAGCCTGCCCTCACCTGGGGTGCTCCATCCCAGCAGCACCAGCACAGCTGGGGGCTTTTCTGCCAGCCTGCATGATGAGAACAACATCTCAATAGCTGAAATATGTCCCCAGTGGTTACACTGGAAAGATGCTATCATGTTGGCATCAGAAAACATGCACCATGCTGCCTGAGCTCCATCCCCACCGCGGTGAGGCTGGTGCGCTCCTGTTGGCCCTCGGCAGCCCCGCGGCATGGACTGCAGCACGAGAGCAGCAGAGCCCTGGCTGGCGGGAGGTGTGACAAATCCTTGGCAGAGCACAGAACCAAAAGCAATTTTAAAATCAGCAACAGGCAGCTGACAGCTCTGAAAAGAGCCTCCTCGTCGTTCGTGCGCCTTTACAATGCTCTGCGAGGGCGGAAGCGGGAGTTTGGGAGCAGCGGCGCGATGGGAACGTTCTGTTCAGCGGGAGGATGTGAGACAAGCCCCAAAGCTTATCACTGATCCAAACATTGTTCGGGTGTATGGGACCGCTGTGGTTTTCTTTCCAGCTAGGAAAACTTTGTATGGTTGCTCATGTAAAACTAAGCTTGATGTGACATTAAGATTCTAGAAAATTATGCCTGGAGATGAGGAAATAAAGTGAACTCTGAGTACCGACTAAGCCTGTATTGATTTTTATGCGTACGTTTCTCTGTCATTGTTACCGAGCTGGTGACACTGTGAAGGGCGCAATTATTTATGTTCCATCAAATTAGTAAGTAATTCAAATCCCTGACGAAATTTCAAGCAAAAAATGCTTTCACTTTTCACAGAAAGTCCTTCTGACACTTAAATTGTCCTCTTACCCCTGGGAAGGGCACTTGAAAATACAGAATTTCATAGAAAAACTGAAAAGCTATGCAAGAAAAATGAAAAATGAGATCAGCGCTCTTTGGTAGCATCCTTATATGTAACTGAGGGTTATTTGAGCTGCTGCCATCACAGGGACAGAGTGGAGTTCATGGTGCAGAGTCCACATCTAGGGACAGTCCTTCTAGCAGGGCACTTGGAGAAATGATGATTTGAGTTTGTTTGTACAATTTCCTGAATGGCTGGGAGGAAGGAGCAACTGTCCAGCCCAAGTCAGCAAGCATGCTCTACTGGTCAGAGGGAGGGAGATGGAAAAAGAAGAAAATCTTACTTAAACAGGCATGTTGGAATAAGATACATGGCAGGAGCAATGCCAAGGGGCTGATGTTCTCTCTAGCCAGAGGACACATAGACACAGTTTAATTTAAAAGCAAGGCAGTTATCTCAGCATTCATAGGCATTCCTGACTTCCACAATATAGGGATGCGCCACTGTGTTGTGATGACTGCCTAAAAATAACGTGGGAATGAAAATATTATAAAATACAAAGAAACTTAAGGGTTCCATTTTGCCTTTCTCCAACTTCTTTTGTCGAATCCTTGCTTGATTCAACCACTCTGTTCAAAACCCAGTGTCTTCCAATGTATTTCAGCCAAAAAGTCCATTGCTGCCCTAGGGTCCCAGCTGAATGCAGCCAAATGGAATACAGGAAGAATCTTTTAAGATAAATTCATAAAAATGTGCTCACATAAGATATAAGTAAATTATATCAAGAAAAGAAATAAGGTATCTGGAATAAAAGCTCACATCTTTACTATTATTCCAGATAATCACATTAAAAGAGAGATATAAGAATTCTTTACTGAAGCATTCCATCAATATTTAAGTTAAAGAGAACAATTTCTTTGAGCAAGTACTTTGTAGGAGGAAATTCCCTTACTTTACCCACAAAAAGAGACTTAAAAAAAGCCTTTAATCAGAGCCTTTGAAACAGGAAGGAAAGCAAGATTTTCCTCTTTTTCTTCCTTACTGTTTTTAAAAGGAAACTAGCTATTGAAATATATCAAGCAATTTCCTTTTCTTGAAACACTATTACCCTTCTGTGCATTGTGAGCAAAACAAAAATAAACGCCTTTTATCCACCCAGATTTTGCTGTGGGTAGGCAGCGCCAAGACGGACTAATCATTATGTGGTCAGGGAATCACAGCCTTGGGACTGTGTCACATCTTACCCAAACAATTATTTTTGGGAATGGAATAATACTTTTAGGAGGCATTGGTGTGATTATCCGCCACTGGCTATTTCAGCTGCAGTGGTGAGGAGCAAGAGACAGAGCACAAAAAATGATGAGATGGTTAAAAGAGCTCACAGCTCGCAGAGGGTAGATTGGCTTGAAATAGAAGGCAGGTGGCTACGAAGAGATCTTGGTCCAGTTAAATGGCAGCTTGACTTCAATGTCAAAATACACAGCCACTGAAAAATCTTTGCAGTCCAAATGGTCCTTGCTTTACTTTTGCCAGCCTGTTTCTTTACCCATTGGGAGCTGGATAATAACATCTATTTTTGTGGAAAGCAACAGTTTTTTGGTCATGTGTGTTGTTTTTATTTCACAGCAGAACACTGCAATTTATGAACAGGAAACCCATAGAAAATTCTCAGAATGAAGGACTGTATGGTATGCTATCATTTAACCCCTGTTTTTCACTTCCATTGGATTTATTAGTGTTCCCAGTTGCAATGTTAAATGACTCTGAAAGTAGAGCAATTAATCCAAAATCCTATTTGTTTTAATCTAACACTGTCAACTAGTTTTAGGTTTGCAGTCAAGAGAAAAAAATGTTTGTTAAGCTCTACAGCACTAGCTAATGTCTAAAGACAATCCTCTGAAAAGGTGCAGAGATGCTTTATTGCAGCACTATAGATGGGACGGAGATTTATTAGAGTACCTAATACCATTCCAGCAGACGCCTTTTGAATTATAATGAGATTATTAAAACTTTACAAATCATTATATTAAAACCTGACAAGAGTACTTTTGGAACGGGAGCATCTTGATGTCGTTGCTAATGATGCATTACCTGTGATAAGGCTTCAGTAGAATTACTAAGTAAAAACTGGTTATAAAAGTATAAAATATATTAATATTTATTTCAGTACCTGCTATAAGTTCAAGGATAATAGGTTTATATGCATCAGAACAGTCGAATGATCGTATTTATGTCAGCATTAGAAAGATGTTCATCTGCTGCAAAGTTTAATTAATTTTCACAGATAGTTAATTTTCTGTTTCATTATCAGCTCCCTAAATTTGAAAGACAAATAATTTATAAACAAATAGAAACTTCAGAGAGGAGTATTTTTAGAGCAAACTGAAGATAAATAGCAAGAGCGAAGTACTAATATGAATGATATATTGTAGTGGGTTTTGATTGATAACTTACGCATTCTAGAGCACTGACTGAAAAGAAACAAATTGTTTACTGTTAGCCCCAACCCATTTTCAGGTAACAAATGGCTCTGGTCTTTACCAATCAAATAATGGCTGTAATGCCCTTAGACATCAGCGAATGAGGAATGTGCAGGCTCAATGTGTCCTCCTATGGGTGACCTGATCCTTTAAGGACAACATTCCTGCCCTTCTCCCCTTCCCAGCAAGAAGAAAGTTTAAGCAGCTACTTACCATGATGTACGACGCCCTTCAACCCATGGATAATGGGATCCAGTGCAGAATTGTCCCTCTGACTGACCTACATGCAAAGGATACAGGATTGGTTACATCTATTCTGGCATCAGACAGAACAGTCTCAGTTTAATCTTCTAAAGAGAGAAAAAAAAGATGTTATCTAACAAGCTGCTTAGTTCTCACATTTACAATGGCTCCTCACCAAATGCCAAAGGTACATGGTGTAATAAAATGAAGTAAGGAAGGTTAAACCAAAAGAAGGCATTCTCTGAATTCATTAAAACATTAGCAGTGTTATTACCCAGCAAAGCCTAAAAACAGAGATCTAGTTTCTCTCTGGCTACTTCTCCTTTCCTGGAGGAAAACTGCTGTGATAAACAGAAATTATCCAAGAAGAGTCCACCAGTACAGGAATAAATCTGGTGCCACCGCTGCCATCAGTAAAGCCGGACCCCTCTCAGCCATAACAGCTGGGCTCTGACATCACGTTACTACTCCTCTACTTGCAACACTGCTGGCATTTACAACCAGTAATGCATTTTTTAATTTTTTTTTAACTGTTTGCATCTTCAAAGGCTTTGAAGGAATAACTTACAATTTCTGTAAATGTCCCATTGCCTAAAGGACTTGCTAATTTACCTCTGTGAAGTAAATTCAGCACGCACCTCATTCATGTAGTACTTCTGTCTTTTTTTTTTTTTTTTTTTTTTTTTTTTTTTTTTTTTTT
>JACDJE010000179.1:73986-117956 GCA_016647715.1 Pavo muticus
AAAAAAAAAAAAAAAAGCCTCAAAACCAACACACCCCAACTTTCTTCTGTTTATTTGGCCTTTGAAATACTCTGCCGTGTTCATGACACATTCTTGTGTTCTTGTTTCCAGACAAAAAGGTTTGTTTTCTTTTGGTGTTTTAAATGGAAATTGAAGATCCTTTTCTCATCACAGTACTTCAGTACTCACAACGATCAGGTAGGGCAAGATCCGCAATAAAATTATGAAAGCAGCAGCCGCAGCTTTGAAATATATACAGCTTAGATGTTACTGGCAATAATATTATTAGGCCCAAAGGCTGTAAGCTCTTTGAAGCATGAACTTTTATATGCCCAAAGGGGTGCTCTGTACACTTTGGACTCTGTATAAATAATAATCACAGTACACTGAACCCAATGACCCACTTTGTAGGTTCTGTCTGGCTTCTGGCAAATCAACAGTAAACACTTTAAAAATGCAGAGCTGTTGGAAGACATGCTCTTGCATCTTTTCCATTTATTCAGGTTTCTCCAAGCCACAGCCACCACTAAAAAAGAAAAAGCAGCAGTGGATCTGAACAATGCTTCATTTATTGCTGTTTAACTGTAAGTTGTACACAGTTTTATTCTGTTTGCTTTGTTTTTATCTCTCATGACAGCTACCATCAGTTCAAAGAAAGCAAATAGATGGAAAGAAACCTAAAGGTTAAAATCCTTCCTTTTGGGATTTTCTGTCAAAGTAGATCAATTCTTAACCTCAGCCTTGGCAGCACCCCTTTAATCTGCTGAGGTGGTATGCCTGTATAGATCTAAGCAATCTTTTGGATAACATACTCTGCAAACATGTTGTGCTCTCCAATAGCATGAAATCGAGAGTCACGTTACTTCTCTGGGGGTGGGAAAGCATATGCTGCATGCATCTGTAATCATGTTTTCTCTGAGGGTACGGGGAGTGGGATCTCACGTTTCTCTAAGACTCCCAGGCAAACAAGTGCCACTTGGGGAGACTGCAGTTCAGACTTGCTTGGGATATAATCATGTTTTCCTTGCAGATGCTTTTCTCCCTTTTTTAACCTTTACTTACACACTGTTCTCCCACATCTCACTGCACCATTTTCAGGATCTTGGCAAGGCCATTAGAAAAGTGCTAAAAAGTTTTCTCATTTCGTGGAATGGTTCAGGCTTCAGAGCAAAACATTTCTTACATCTTTTTTTCCCCAAGATCTGAAAAGAACATTCCTTGGATTTCCTCTCCTTTTTCTTTTTTTTCTTTTTTTTTTTTTTTTTTTTGGTTGCATTTTTTCTGTATCTTTTTTTCTATCTGTGTTCATAGAAAAAAAAGCAGGTTTTTGAAACCCAGAATGTCAAATTCTATCCCAAGTGCTGTATGTCTGTGGTTTAACTGGCCTGCAGCTACCATGCTGGTTGAGATCAGAGATTCACCCCATACAAGAATTCTGTCTCTGAAAACAGCTGAGACATAAAAGAAAGGCAAGGGAAAAAGAAAGAAGGAAAAAAAAGAACAAGTCTTCCACCAACATTTTTTTTTTCACATACAATGTGTTAAGGCAGTGTATTTCTTATTATCTTATGAATAGATTCTAAAGGACAGCACGGATTAGTGGGACCTTCCTGAAATTGCCCTAAGATACTCCCAGCACCACTACCACTAATGTTGTTTCCTGAAGATGATGCATTCATTCAAAACCAACACTCTATAGGTTTGCAGTAAACAGAATAAATAACGATTGCTTGCATCATTTGTAATCGAACAATGCCTGTAATCCTCTTCAGCAGAAACAAATAGGTAACTCTCATGCTAAGTGTGAGGGAAAAATAAACACGGGAATATCATTAAGCAGCTTCCTGTGCTAAGAGAGCTCTCCCCTCAGGGTAAATACGGGATGAAGATGACACGAGGAAGCCCAGACTCCTTGTTTATCATACCCTTTGGGTGACTCCGATACCTGGCGCGCGCGTCATTCTGGTAGAATGAACAGCTCGCTGTTAATGCAATGAATAAAACAAGCACTTGCAATGTAGGGAAAGGTCGTGCACAAGTGACCCCATTCTGCAGTCATAAAACAGAGACGTTCTTCAAGCAAAGGCATGGTGGAAATCATTACCCTAGACAGGCTGCATTTACTTACAGCTCTTGCACCTAATGCAGGCACTGAAAAATGATTCATTCTTCAGTTAACAACAAGGTTGATCAGTCACGAACTCTACTGACAAGAGCGTTAACACCTTTCAGCAGCACAACCTGCTGTCCCCTGCTCGGCGCCCCCAGAGCTGGCAGGGCAGGAGCAGGAGCAGGCCAGGAGCTGGGCACTTCCTCAGGATAATGCTATTGATACCCAAAGAAGAAAGTCCCAGGGAAAGCGCAGAGCAGGAGTGTGACAAGAGGATGGACAGGGGGCTGGTGATGCTAGCATGGTGCCAAGCCACAGCATGTGGGAACAGACTTTGCAGGGCAAGGTACTACCATAGGAAGCCCCACAGTACTGAGCTCACTGTGAGTTAAAAAGCAAATTAAAAAAAACAACCCCAAGAACAAACGCATGGGGGAAAAAAAAAACAAAACAAACCAGCAACAAAGACAGTTCACATTCTCTATCTCTCTTTCCCTGTTAAGTAGCTGATGCTCACCGCTCGTCTGATTACCTTATGGAACAAACTCAGAGCGTATTGAAGTCTCTGATTTCACAAAAAATCTGTGACCACGTGCTATACAATTTGAAACATGTGCTAAATCTGTAAGTGAACCACAGCCTGTCTTAATGCTGGCAGCAGCTCAATCAAGCAGGAAAAAAAATGTCAGGCAAAAATTTGGAGTTTACAATGACTTGAGGAAAAAAAACAAATAAAAAAAAAATCAAAGGAACCTCCAGCTGAGCACTGAGGCAGTTAAAAGGCCACACAGCTACCCCAGATCTAGCTTTAGAGATCTCTGTCTAGAGAGAAAGACTCCCTCCAACTCCCCCCATTCCCCATTACTTTGGGAGCCCCTCCGAAACCAGGTTACCCTCCCACCAAGCAATGCGCTGTAGGCCCAGGGAGCAAAGCTCTCTAATGATCACTGGTACCTTGCAAAAAAGTAGGTGAATACTAATAGCTTGAACAGCTCAGAAGTCAGGAATATGCTCTTCTGTTAAACATATACTTAAATGGGTCTACCGGATTGAAGAAAAGGGTGTGAACAGAAGAAAAACCTTCCGTTCTGAGTGATATGAAATACAAATTTCTCTCTCATTTCCAACGAAAAAAAAATCTGGCATTTAGACTTATTAAACTGTCATAAATTTGCAGCAACTGCTTTCAAGCTCATTAAATGGGCTCACAGACAGTACTGCAAAGCATCACAAAGCAAAGGAGAACGCCATAGCCGCCTATATTGAAAGGTGAAATGACATGCATTTCATGCGAGTCAGAGGAAAATGAATGGCAACAATTTTGTGATACACTACCTGAGCCTTTCCCCTCAGAATAGTGATATAATTTACTTTTCTCTCCCACTGCAACATTTGGCCCTTGACTTGGAAACTAAATCTTCAATCTATCAAGCCTTACCCATCTGCTAAGTAAAATGGCCAAGACAATCTGCATGCCTTGAATTCGATATAGCCAGCTGCTCCCAGAGCGCGGTGGCATTAACATCCAGAGACCATCCTCTTGTGCTGTAAAGGATGGCGTCTGCCAAGGATGAATGACTGCATACTTAACAGTGGCAGCTGAAGCCAGTGACAATGGCTGACACGGAGAGATGCCAATGTGTCAAATTCTACTTTCAATTACAATGGTGAAAGTCAGGGGTAATATTCCCCCCCACTGCATGCCTTCAGCTCCCATTCAGCTCGTGGTTAAGATGTACAGCTCGCCAGCCAAACACTCATGTCTCTGAACACGCTGTACAAACAGCTAAGGAAAAAAAAAAAGAAAACTACTACAAATTAACTAGGTTGCAGAGATTAAATTGTCCTGTAAGGTTTCAGGACAATCAACATGGTTAAACAACTTAATTCCCTTATCGGCGCAGCACTGTTGGACAGATGCCAGTCTGCAACCTCTGTGGCACTGTACCTGATTTTCACTGGATAGGACAAAAGTGTGTAGAATTCCAGTAATGCAAACATTATCTCACACAATGTATATATATTTTAACATTACAGCAATAGAATTTCAAAAAATTCAAGATAATCACAGTCAAAAGAAACACACTTTTCTCAAAGGGAAATTACTCGGCGTATTGCTGGTGAAAGTCTTCAAACTCTTTCTTGCCTCCGGGGTCAAATTATTTTAGAGCCAGCTAATAGCTTGAGTACTCCTAGTTCTTCTGAACAATCATGCCTTATCCCTGCATTGGTCTGCAGCAGTAAAAAGGATACACATCCTGGCTTTGTGGAACGCACCCTTTTGCTCTGCGCACAGCCCATTGTCTCACCTCTCTCCGCTCTCCCTTTTGAAGTCCACATGGTAAAATCTGGCCATGGATAAATATTTAATTTCTCGGATATTTTTGAATAAGAGGAAGTGAAATATTTCAGATGGATCTGGAACGTGGATGAACTGATATAAAAGAGTTTACATGTACTTTGCTTTGAAATGCAGTAGGAAATATTTATTAGGACTTTTTTAGGAGAAATGATGGGTGAAAAGGGATAGCGGACAAAGCTGCAGCACGCTGAGTTATCCATGAAGGCAAGAAAATGCCTACAGAGCTCCCAGCACAATGACAGGGTAGATTTGGTGCTCTCAATTTTTCACTTTCACAGGCACCAAATGATCCAAAAACGATCCATTCCTGCTCCTCCACAGATGATATTTTCTTCCATTCACCCCTCTCTCCCATATGCTATGATTGTGCATCTCCCAAAAGAGTTGATGCAAAAGGACAAATCTGGCCGAGAGCCCGCAGCCTCATGGAGGTGAGCTGGGAGCCAGGGAGCATTTGCTGTGTAATGAGTGAACTGCCCAAAGTGTGCCCTGCAGAATGTCTTTGTAAGGGAAAACACGAAATGGAAGCAGCCCCCTTAATACTTCAAGCTGCTGCTCATGTGTAAAATCTGAGAGAAAACAGGTACCCAGGCAAGATGTGACACCGAACCTTATGCTGGCACATGCACTATTTCACACAGATACTGCCATGACCTTTGAGTTTTTTAAAATGTGTGTTAGAGCTGTGCTTGCCTTTGCCCACGGCAACTGGTTTCAGGATCAGTGATCTGAAGGCAAATTCTGTTGGGTTAAATCTGGGTTTTGGCTTTCAAGTGTTAATAATCCCGCTATGAATGAAAATACATTGAAGACACAGAGGTGCAGATGCTGGCAGAGGGGATGTTCCTGGATGTTTCATTAACTGTGTTGTTTGAAAAGTGGGGGGAAAAGTTAATGAGTCTTCCAATGATTATTTTAAATAGAATAATGGGTGCGCATTGATCCTTCTAGCTAATTCCACTTTGAATAATACATCATTCTGACTGAAAGCTTGCTAGTGATGTATTAACTTCATATTTCAGCACAGCTTTGGAGGGTGTCTACAGTGAGATATTAACTAGCAGTGCCAAAGAGAAAGCTGCACTTAAAAAAAAAAGTCCAAAATGGTTTTAAAAGCTATTGAGCTGACTTTGGGGTCAGGTGTTCTGGCTGCCCCTCATCCTCGTTCGAGTGCAACTCAGCCACTTGTGATGGATGCAACCACAGCTCCTCTCGACCTCGGCTGGCTTTGAACCAGCTGCATGTGGTCCCAAGGGAGTTTCAGACATCCTTGGACAAGGATGGGACAAACTAGGCTGTAGATTAACAGCGTTATGTTTTCTCTATCCACTCACTACTCAAAGGCTGAGTCAGTTTTGCTCAGCTAAGCTTATGCTCTGCTTGTGCATGCTGAGTTTCTTTGCTAGCGGGCAGAAGCATTGATCAGGTATCACACTGACTGGTGGACACACCTGGCTGAGCAATGCTTACAGCCTGCCCCAAACATTACCTCCATTCACTACCACAAGAGTTGCAACATCCAGGATGGTAAAAAACAGCCAGCAATGCGTTTTCCTTTCTTTTTGTAAGCCACTCATCTACCTGAAGTCTGACTCACACCAATGATAAGGTAGACTCGTAGGCATTAATTTCACCAAAGCATTCTTGCACTTCAAAAGCACAACACAGCTAATTTACTTTAAGTGAATAGAACATTCAATTAACAAATTAGTGAAAGATCTTAATAAGCATATATCTAAGAAAAAAAAAACAAAACAAAACACAAAAGATACGTGCAGCCCAAAAGCACAATCTGATTAGGAGCAATAGAATATTGAAGACACAAAGCTCTGTAAAAGACAAAAATGTAATTGCAACACAGAGGCAAGACAGCTTCAGCAGCAGATTCTCAAAGCCAAGAAAGCTTGATTGATAGACTATACCATCTGCAGCTGCGCAAAAAAAGGCAAGAGTGGCTGTAAGTTTATTTAAAGCAATTTTGGTGCACTGAGCCTACTTGTTCTCCTCTGAGAAAATAATATGATTTCTTCATAGAGCATGTAGTCTACTTATTTAAGCAGTAGTGTGCAAGATCTCTCAATCCTACCAGCAGTTCAGCTGGAAAAATGACACACCAGGGGGTAACATTTTATCAGGATGGAGCCTATTTTATAAAAACTGCCATCAGTTATAAACTGCTCTCACCATCCGAGTTAAAGAAAAAAAAAAAGAAAAAAAAGTTTGGTCTGCTTTAGAGTTCCCACAATCTGCCCAGTTTATAGGAGTTTTTAGGTAAAAAAATAATCACTGTGACCTCAAGTGAGGAAGATGCTACAGCCAGATCGTCACACAGCACCCACTCTTTGGTATACAGCTTCACACGTTTGGAAAGGCTCTACTCAGAACTGCAGAACCAAGAATGGAAGATAGCTTGCATTTCCTTCTGCTCCTGGCTTGAGTTTGGGAGAAACGTGCAAATGAGAAAAAAATACATTCAGTTTTGTTTTTCCCCCCTGAAAATAAAACAACAAATCCCAGTGACTAAACTAGAAAGTAAAATATGCTGGGCAAAATGTGTAGGGTAGAAGGGAACAGCTCAGATGGGCATTTCTAATGCCAGCATTTTGCAGGAGCCTGTAATATAATTGCTCCAGCTAAGCTTGCCTCGGATGCAGCAGAGATTTCCAGCCTTTTTCCTCTCTTCCAGCCAATAAAGGATTTTGGTGACTGAGGTCACAGCAATCTCCCCTTTAAAATGAAGAAAAGGATTTGTCTCAGCTTCCCAACATCTCTCTTTCATTCTACATGAAAAGTCTCCATTTTTCTCTCTCTCGGTGTTGCCCTCAGCTCATTTCCCCATGACTGCAGCAGCAGCTCTCTCCAGCCCGCCAGCGCCAGATGACTCAAGCCAGCATCTATGAGTCACAAACACAAAGGATGCAGAAATGTCAATTAAGTTACACAGCCACTTCCCCAATGAAAACCACACCTCAGTTCACAATTAGATTAGAAAACCAGTGAAAACAAATTGTTGTAGGGCAGAATTTTTATCTCCCGCTCCGAAACATGAAACTCCACGGTGGTTTGCTTGTCGCTCCTTTTGGCTCATTTTTAAGTAGGCTGGTGTGAACTGATCCCTAAAACTGACGCGGGAGCTACAACAAATTTCCTTTCCTACATCTAACAAAGCTGTGGGTTGGGAGAGCACTCCAGCTTCCGAAAGTCTTTGTGGTACGAGAACCCAATTTTAGACCAGTGGTGATCATTAATAGCTTTCTGGCACAGGAGGAGAAGTGAGTCTGTCAACTATAACATGGTTTTGTTCCCTCTGAAGCAAGTTCTTGATATTTTTTCCTCATCTTATGTAAATTTTCAATGCCTTTTAACTTTTTGCAGATGCGTGCAGCTTTTCAAAATGCCAGGCCCTTGTTCCATTCAGTACTGGCGGTACCCAAGGTAGAAAGCACCAGCTCATCCTTAGAATTTCTCTTGTGCCTCCGCTCTCGTTTCTGAGCCACCTCCCTCTCCCATCGCCCACCTGCCACATCCTCCTCACTCTTTCTTCCCACTCAGGAAGCTGTTTCAGTCTCCTCCAACACTACAGCGTCTCCTCTTCCCAAATCGTTCCAGATCACCCCCTCAAGATCCCTCACACGGTTCTGTCACCTCTCCTCTCCTCCTCCTGCACCATCAAGAAATCCCTGTGTCTCTTCCCAGATTTGCCAACTCTTCCCAGTCTTGGCATAGAGGACATGCAGTAGCCTGGTCAGCAAGCAGGCTAGGCCCAGGGAAACTAGGATCGCAGCAAAAAGGGCGCAGTGCCCACCTGTAGGGCTGCCAAGGGCATCTTTGCTGGAGGGCAGGAGATGGAGGTGCACCCAGAGACATCCCTGAGCCAGGGTGGGTGCCAGCAGCAGAACCTCAAAAGACAGACAAGAGGAAGCAGTCCTCGCCTAAATCTTCTTTAAACCACTGAACTAAGAATGGCAGGATGTGGCCCTCACTTTTCATCTCAGCTGCTTCTATGCTACTCATGTTCCTGAAGCATCAGAAGTATAACTCAGAAAACCCATCTTATTTCACTGGTGTTACACTACACACAACAGTGAGGATCATATGTCAAGCTGTTTGTTTTTCACTTGGTTAGAATGACCCAACAACTCACTCGTTTCCTTACAAAAACATTTCAACAAGTATCATGGCTTGTGCTGAGAGGAAATGGGAAAATTATTGTGAAGAAAAAAAAAGCACTTCGAATACAAGTGCATTAAAAGCCTGGGAAACATTGAGTTTGTGGCAGCAGTTTCTTCCTCTTGAAATACAAAGAAACACAAAAACTAACATGACATGTACGCTTGTTTCAAGATGTTCTACATTTCAGCAGTGGCAAAGTGAATGCTGTTCAATCATGGCGAGTAGGTGAGTCTTAAAGCCACAGAACTCCTCAGGATGCTCTACCCTTCATGCCTCCACTCCACGGGCTCCTTACAGCTTTGTGGAGCTTATGCCGAGCGTGACCCAGCCGTGGAGGGGGTCTTCATGCTCTGCCTCTGATCAGAGAGCCCTCCTCCTGCACAGGATTGAAAATTGACAGAATCTCAAATTCTCAGGTAAAGGTATGAGAGAAGAAATGAAATCCAACTGAATGTGATTTAAAACAAAACTTAAAACGTGGTTAGAACAAAATGTGGTTAGAACAAAAGGTGCTCGTTTCACAAGTTGAGTCTGACCCAGAGCGATGGAGAAGCTTCCTGCAGGCGGGCGTACACAGGAATGCTCTCAGGAAGTCTTCATCTCCTCTCCTCTCCCACACTCTGAATCTGCTTGCCAGAATACCCACCTTTTATTTTTAGATGCTTACTTTCATCAGGGCTTTACCTCCTGAGTGTCCACAGGTCATGTACGCTGGCCATGATCCTACCACCAACGCTGTGAGCAATCAGCTGGGCTACCCGACTCCCAGCACACACTTCAGTCATAACCCCAGTTTTGGCACCTACCTTTAGAAAAAAATCTCATCTCTCTTCTCAAAATGTGACAGGATGCACAGTCCTTTGATGACACCACCATCATATGATGACCTATGACTGACACCACAAGCTGTGTTAGGCTCTCTCCTGCCAAACACTTGAGCTGGAATGAAGCAAGGTTAAAAGTCAATGCTCTGTGAAAGCAGTCCTCAGAGGACTGCAGAGGGTTATGTTCACTGCCAGGCTGCACAGACAATTCTATCCCAAATAACCAAGACCCAACACAGTTTACATCCCAGTTCAGCTGTAACACGCATACAAGGAGCACTGCACCAACAGCTGCTGTGAGGATCAAAGGCCTCCCAGAGCTGCATGCTGTAACATTACCTGTTCTCTGTAGACTGGTCTGTAATCCCAGTGCGACAGTAGAATCAGAATCATTCAGGTTAGAGAAGACTACTAAGATCACTAAGCCTAAACCGAACCCATCCCCACTGACCACGTCCCTCAGTGCCACATCTCCATGGTTCTTGGACACCTCCAGGGATGGTGACTCCACCACCTCCCTGGGCAGCCTGTGCCAAAGCCTCACCACTTTCTGAAAGTAAGTTTTTCATAATATCCAACCTGAACCTTCCCTGGTGCAACTTAAGGTCATTATTTCTCATCCCAGGACACAACTGCATTTGCACTCTGTCTACATTTGGATTTATGGGGGGTACAGCAAGCATTTTAATATATGGCATGTTAAGGAAGGCATAATAAATCTTCTATTTTTAACAGAAAAACCTGGTTATGTGCCTCAGATGCAAAACAAGCGGACGTCAGAAGAAAGCCGGTCTCTCCTAAAAAGGTAGACAAAGGCCAGGCACTTACAACATGAATGCAGCATTAAAAAAATTGTTTCTGACACAAGAACAGCTGACAGAGATAATCTCCATAGCTCAGCATGAATTTATACAGCCTTTCAGCAACTCTATTAGACAGGTGTGGTAGCAGCCAGCTGTACCGCAGGCACAAAGCAAGTTTCTGCAGAACCCGAGTGCCCATATGGCCCCGCAGCACTTCGAGGCGGTGACACCTGCCCAGGCACATCACCCCCTTCTCCCACTGCCATCTGTCCATGGAGAGGTATCCAGACCTACTTGAGGAGCAGTGTGAAGCAGGTCTTGATAACAAGTTCAGACTCAGGAATGATGATGTCTTCATCCACAACAGGAAGACCACCAAACAGCTCCACCTGGACAGGTGTAGCAGCCAGCTCTGCTCTGGTCTTTAATTCTCTGCCCAAGTTACGAGAAGAGACAAGTCTAGCCACAAGGCAGAGAGGGCTGTGTGCTAATACGGAAGGCAGGTGTGTTAACTGAAATATCATACGTCTCTGTAGATACGTGGAGCAGCAGAAGGAACCTGTTTGCTCAGCTATATAACTGGTAATGAGTTGGTAAAAGGAGAGCATCCCCAAACATTCACCTAAAGTTTCATATGACTGGTATGCATGCTGGGGGAGTTCTTTACACCGCCTGTTTACCTAATATGGGGAACTACCTGCTCACGCCTCCCATGAAATGCAGCAGGATAGAAAAGCGTGTGTTTTTAGCAGCTTAGAATGCAAAATGCAGAAATAAATTCTTTGAAAAGTGATGGATGTAGTCTAATCATGTTTCACACAAGAGCATTTCAAATTACATGAGGTGTTTTTATAGGATCGAGATATGATAAAGAAGGTTTGCAAGGTGGCAACGGAGGTGGGGGGAGAAGGAGTAAGGAAACTTTACGTTGGCTGCTACTAATATACAGGCATGTAGACAGTGCTCTACAAATCACAGATAAAACACACAAAGCTTCACTGTTAGGGTTATGGAGCTGTGCTTTCTAATCAACACTTACCCATATAGCTGCTTTTAAATATTGACCTGGTGGCATGATCCTGAGGGAGAATGTTTATCACAAGGGGTGATTTAATTCAATCATCCCGATTCCTGCATAATGAGATCCTATTTCTCCTAAACCCCAGAAAGCAGTAACTTAAGCGAAGCTTACAGATCAGCTAATATATTTACAGCCTTAAAATAACACGAGACACTATAAAATACACTGAGATTCAAAATTAATCTGTTTTAGCAATATTCTTGCAGCAAGAGAAGATGAATTTTACGCTGAAAAAATCCATTCTATCCAAAGCAAGACTGAGCTTTGTAATAACCAAGCTGCTTTCTAATGTGGTACATCATTTCACATTACTCACAAAGAACAGTTTGCCAAATCTGTGGTTCGGCTTCATTTGATACAGTATGCATGTGGCACAACCCCACGCCTTCGTTCAGAAAATCTCTTTTATTTTTGATAATGACTGCCTCACAATGCATTTGTGATGCACAGGAATTGTACAGTTACAGTCAGCAGCTAAATACTTTTGGATTGTATCAGCCCGGCAGCTTTCCTTTGGCTTCTCAGTCCTCTCAGTGCTGCGAAACACTGCAAGCTCATAGGAGAAATCCTGCTCCATCTTGCAAACCTCTGCAAACTCACTGTTAGAAGTGCTGTGAACAGATTTAAGCAATCTTTATTTAACACATATTTCAATTTTCAGCACAGAAGACTGTGATTGGCATTCTTGACTCATCTATCTCCAGTAGAGCTTAATGTTCATAAAAGCACATCCCAGCTTCTTTGCTGGTTTTGTTCAGAGAGCTCTGATTAAGCACACCTGAACTTAAAACAAAGGAGAGTTTAATATTACTCAAACTGGAACCATTTAGCTCCTTCCAAACTCCCTGTCTCTGCTGGATTAACGTGCTTTCAGTGAGCACCAGAGGTAGAAGACATCTGAACACAACTATAATCATAGTGCAAAAGGATTCCCAGGTTTACCCACCCTCAGCTCCGCCCTATGAACTTGAGGATTTCTGATTTAGATTCACAGGAGGTATAACATCAGATAGGAGGATTACTCTGGGCAAGCCGCCATCTCAGCCGCAGAATTATTTTGGGGGGTGATATGCCATCAGCATTATCAGTTAAGCCATCAGCCATACATATAAATGTCTACCTCTAAAAAGACATAAAGAAAGAGACCAGCCTAGACTCTGATTTACTTTCATTGCCTTTCTTTGACCCCTGTAAAGAAAACCCTCGATACCCATCTCTCCCACAGCCGTCCTGCAGCACAGACACTGGAGATGACAAAAACCAGCAACAATTCGACCCTCCGGCAGGAGCCTGCACACTGCATTTTCAGTCATTTACAAGGGGCTGTAACTGAATCACTGAGAGGTTTTTTAATGCATGCTCACTCTGCATTATGTGCAATATATAGGAATGATACAGGAACCCATAAGTGTCAGGCAGTGGTAATAACTGGCGTGGTACTGGGGTGGGCAGCACCTTCCTGCTCCCAGCCTCTCTCTTCCACTTCCATGCTTTCACAGCACATGGAGCCTAGGCAAAACCTCCTGACTTTGCAGCTGGACCTGCTCTGTGACTTGGTGAGGGCACGATTAAGATGAGGAGGGAACCGCCTCGCTGACTGCACAGAAATGACATGTTCCATTTATTTGCACAATGAGAGCCCTAAGTGATTCTTACATCTCAAAGCAACCCATTAACAACAAGAGACTTTGTGAATGGAGTATGTGGGTAAACACTTCAAACAAATCTATAAATTATGCATTGTCAGTATACTTTTCTACCTTAGGGACCAGACTGAAACGAGACTAAAGAATTATGTTTTATTTGTATTAAAAATGTATTAGCTGCTGTCCGAGCAGGTTTTCTAGAACATTTGGTATGCTACCCAGGAAATTCTGTCTGAAGCTTGCATTGTTTATTATTGCCAATACTAGGAAAAACTTGGCACTGTTGTATCTGAGAACTACAGTAATAATTCTTCAGGCAGAACAGCTTAAATTTAATAAGAATAACTTTTCCTTCTGAGCCAGGAGATCTAAAGGCAAAGGGAGTCCCAATTTTACCCGTCTATTTTATATATTCAGACTTTACAACCAATCTCTTTTATGGCACAAAGTGAAACTCGGCAATCATTTATGAATGGATCCCACACTTTTACTTAATACGTGCCCTAACGCTAACTGGTAACCAGAGACACTGCAGCTCCATGGAAGACACAGAGGATGAAAACTAGTGCTGCTTTTCTAAGAGCTACACAAACACTGTGCAATATCCAGCAGGACCGTGCCTCACATGGACCTGAGAGCTGGATGCATTTAAGGAAAGGATAGATGTAGTACTTAGGGACATGGTTTAGCGGGTGGTATTGGTGGTAGGTGAATGGTTGGACTAGATGATCTTAAAGGCCTTTCCCAGCCTTAATGATTCTATGATTCTAAGCTCCTGGATCTCAGTGCCTACGACCCCTGCATGTAAACCACCTACACTTGATTAGTCCTCTGAGAGACAAATGGGGTCTGTGTCCTGGATGGCTGCAGAGGACGGACTTTGCAGAAAAATAAATTGAATTAAATTTAAAAAAGAGGTAGGCAGAGAGACATAAAAAATGATCTTCCCAGAATCCAGGCTGAATGTTTAACAAGAGGGAGAAAACAGTTATTCAGAGGCAGCTGCTGCGTTTGGGAGAGAGGAGAAGGGAAAGGAGATGAACATACAGCTTTATTTCTCCTTTGATTCTGTAACTAAGACCAATTCCAGCAAAACTCTCCAAAGATTTGGAGAGCAAAAATAGATGCTTTATTTCCAACCTCTCTCCCTTTTTCTTAAACAAAAAGGTCAAGTCAGAATGCACCAGCTTGGGAACGTGTGAGAAGGACGGAGGATGAAGCAGTCGCTGCAGAGATGAGAAAGGGTACTTGCAGGAAAGAAAACAAGGCAGGTTCAATGACTTCTCAGTGCTCAAAGACACAAAGAGAGACTCCACAAGGAGCTGGTGTCCCCCCAAAGCACACACCAGAGGCTGCAGTCCTCATGCTCTGCCCCAGCTCTGCTGGCATCCTGCCCCAGCTCTGCCGTACAATGTCTGAAGAAATGGCAAAGTGACACAGCAACAAAGCACACCGGAGAAAAATGCAGAAGGCATTGCTGCAGTTAGGGAACTAATTTGTTTTTTAGTCTAATGGTTATAATCAGCAGACTTCCTGAGTATCAATCTTCCTGAACCACAGAGGGGGTGAGATTATAGACTGACGACTGTAATTTTTACATATTAGACATCTAAGTGTCATTTTCAGGAGCCTGGTAATGAAAACTCCATGAGCTATTTTTCTATCAGTTTAAAGATTTTTTTTAATTTTTTTATTTTTTTGCTGCATGACTACAAAATGATTTTATTTTTTTAAGGCAGGATATTTTTAAATCACAGAGAAGTAAATTACTGCACTTCAGATGCTGACATTCGACACTAAATAATTCCTACGCTGACTCCACTTTGGAACATCAAGGGCGAGGGAAAGGAAAGGGAGGCAAACGAATATGCAGATGCACGCTGATCGAGTTCTTAGGGCAAGTTATTCAAACAAAACCACTAAAATATAAGGGGACAATTATGAAAATTAAGGCTAACAAATTGGTATGTAATTTAATGAAGCAAGTTAATAACAGCATCCCACTTGGGATTAATCATAATATATTAATCAATTAATAAGCATTGGGAAGCAAAAAAGCTGCACATCGAAATCATTTACAATGCTGTAAACTGAAAGACAGCGATCCTGACATTCAGACGAACATTAAGCTAGAAGAGCGCGCAGACCTATTCCCCATGCAAAGCACACAACCAGCTCACATTAATGGTTACAACAGATCGTTCAAGATATTGAGAAGAGACCCCATAAAACACACTGGAAGTGTTTCTCAGATTTGCAGGTTTGCACTGCTTTGGGGTCCAAGTCCTCTCAACTGCAAAAAAAGTTTACAGTTCCCTCCTAGCATCAGTCATTGTGATGTTCCCATTAAAAAGAAAAAGCAATGGAATGTGATTCATCACGAAAACCAAAAGTCACCCAGCAGCACACTGCAACTGGGAGCTGCCCTCATCGGACCAGGGAAGCAGCAGCACAAGTTATGAGACACGGCAGTTAAGAAAGCATTTATAGTCCACTCAGGGAAAAAATTATCTAAGTTTCATCTCTAGTTAGAGGCTGTTCCAGACACACTGGAAACAGCATTTCTTTCTCTATACGAACCTGAAATTAAAAACAAAAGTCAAAGTCTCTCTGTGCACTCTGGTATTTCACCCTGTGCTGCACAAAGAACCTCGTGACATCACTTTCTGTACAGACCGTGTTCCCTAAAACTTCACCTGATAAAAAGATTGTCATTGAAAGTATTGTGTTTTGGCATCATCTGACATAAAGCAGGGCTTCCTGCTCTTCTGCCTCAGCGCAAAATGCCATGAGTTCATGCAGCTGCAGAGAAGGGACAGGAAAGCGATCGCTTGGGCGCACATAAGGTAGATGATCCTTCTACACCACACCGTCAGCCTGTGGATAGAAAAGTTTCAACACAGCAGGTTGCAGCCATCATGATCTAGAGACTGCAAATGCCTCTTGGCAGAACACAGGCAAGCAGAAGCAGAACGATGTGTTTGCTTCCAAGAACGATCTGTTTCAGCCGCCCTGTCAGTCTGTCTGCCTCCGGATCCAGCCCCCCTTTCGCTCACGCATTTGTACTTGTTCCTCCAAGCACGCCTGCTCCGATGTTCAGGCTGCTGTGTGAACACCTCTGCTCTTAGCAGCCTCGCGCCTGGCCACGTGGGCTCCTTCTCATGAGTAAGGCACAGCAAATGTGCAGCCACGTGAATGAGCAAGCATGGTGCTCTGCAAACCAGGAGGAACTTGGCTCATGTTTGTATGGATGTGAGCTGGGGATTACCAGGAGCCTGGGCTCAGCAGAGACCCCAGAAGCAAAAGTACTTTTCAGTGCTGGTGTCAGTCAACAGAAAGTTTCACAGAATCAGAGAATTGTTTGAGTTGGAAGGGACCCTTAAAGGCCATCTGGTCCAACTGCCCTGCAATGCACGGGGACGCCTAAAGCTCCATCAGGTGCTCAGAGCCCATCCAACCTTCTTGGCTGTCCTTGGCTGTCTCCAAGGACGGGGCATCCACCACCTCTCTGGGCAACCTGTGCCACTGCCTCTTTGCTCTTATTTGCAACACTGCAGCAGCCTGCTCCACAGATAACAGCCTGTGGAGTCTGTACAACTCCAGACTTGGACAAGAGTTGTTTGCTTAGTACTCTCAAGAGTCAGGCCACACATTTATGTCCTAAAATAAAGGATGAAGAGCCCTATTACAGAATCCCTTTTTTACTGTTGAACAAAATATGAAAAATGACAAAACTGCACAAAGGTATGAAACAGAGCAAGGATAAAGCCTCGTTAGGCACTTGAAAGTCAGTGAGCACCGAAACTGAAACTGGCTATATATTTACTTTTTAGTCACAGAGCTATTCCCCATCTGTTCTCCCCTTGCTTTCTTCCTTTACATAAAATATTCAAAAATATTCAAATTTCTCAAAGTTTCAAGAGAAGTTGAAACAAAATAAAAATCTGAACATGCAGATTTTGGATTTAGTTTAAAAATTCTTTTTGTTTTCTTTAATTGAAAGGTAGAACACATTCTTTTAGAAACAAACATTTCCCTTGGATTTTTGCCTTCTACCCAAACCCAGCTTCCAATCAATGGGGTTTCAATGCAGGTTCTTAGATCAGCACGGGCACTGACTGTTAGGCACCCAAACTTACATGTTTTGGCTACAGAGACCACTCTGGAGCCTTTCAGTGCCATTCACACACTGAACTCAACCCAAATCTAGCAGGCTTTCAGAAATTCTCATAATTTTATATTTAAATCCTCCACAATGCAAACTAACTGTCATGTTTTGATAGGTTTATCTCCATCTGTTTACTGGAAAGTTGGGTGAGTATTTCTCTACTCCAGAAATGACTCCTGTGCTATGTATCAATTCTGTTGCACAAGGTGTTTCTCAGAAAAATGTATTCTCACTGCTCTACAGACTCTGCCTGCTCACATTTGCTCAACCCTTATACCTTGGGGTACTACTTTCTACCTCTATGTATTATTCTTCAGCTATACAAAGGCCCCAGTACCGCTTTTATTAGTAATGACTAATAGCTTTAAATAGCTGCAGTGATTTACAAATACTTGGAAACCGTACTTCAGTGGGTAAGAACACATCTCAGATTGTTTTGCTCATCTTCTGTTCCACAGAGGGTTACTAATATGTACGTGTGCACTTTGACAAATACAAATTACACTTTCAAAAGGCATTGAATAAATAGCTTTAGCCTACATGCATTTTCATTTTATGAAGATAATTAAAAAAACCCACCCTGTACTAATTACTAAATAATACTGCTAATCAATAATAATAGTTTTATTATTCATAAGCTACTATTAATAAAATACCAGGAGTTCTACTGTAACCATTAAAAGAATTAATACTGTAATTTAATTTTAAGGTCTTTACATGTATCTGAAGTCTATTAAAATAAATGAAAAGCCTCTCAATAACTCTGGGTGATGCCCTGCATGTTAACGATGCTGCATGTTATTTGAGCTGCTGCAAATCACCTTTAAGATATTGCCTAAACACTGAAGCACTGATTATGATTCATGTAGGTGGACATAATAATGTTTCAGGGAAAGGGCACACTTCCTCTTCATTCTCATTTTCGAAATTAAGTTTTGGTCAGACTTTCAAGAAGCTTTGCAAGAAGGAAGATGTAAAATTAGGGCCTGCCAAGGGACAATGGGATCCTGGTGTCCTACCAGCTACGGTTATCCAAATAGCAACAGCATTTAAAGCAGTTAGCCACTGAATATACCGGAGACAGTTATGGGCAGGGAAGACAGGGGAAAAAAGGAGTTTCCAGGGTAGTTAGAAGTCGAATACTATTATTTGAGAACCACACAAAAAGGGGCATATTTGTGTCAAATATTCAGTGACTTTGATGGTGTTCCACTGATTTATGCTGCATTTAGCTCATTTAGGCCCTGTGAAAAGCAAGTTGATGACTGCTTTTATGAAGCACACCAAGAATTACTATCAAAAATCTTACAAAAGCAGAGCCACAATTACTATTTCTGTTTGTTTCACCGAAGAGCAAATCTCTGCATACATAAGCTAGTAGCAAGTATAAAGACATTTACAACAAATAACACCCATCTATAAAAGTTAAGTGCTACGCATATTCTTCAAAAACCTTAATATTAGAAAAGAGAAACAAAATTGCTTCCCAGAAAAAGACCTGTAAACTTTTGATGTTTACGCCACGTACTTCTGAAAACACCATTAGCTCCATGTTTGCTCCCAAGCAGCTAATTACCTTTAAAAATCTAGCCCTACGCTGCTAAAGCTCATGAGTGATCGAGGTATCAACATCACTCATCATTAGGAAGATAATTTTAATGATGAAAGCATTGCTAAAAGTTACTTTTAAATTCATTTTTACTTTGATTTCTTTAGAGATGATTTGTTTGAGTACCTGTGATACAGTAACTAATCACTGATGGTTTTCTTTGCAAATCATAAAATAGATTTATAGGCCCTCCCTGCAGGAACAAGAATTCCATCACCTCCTCCTGAATTTCTGAGCTATCGAATATTTGATGAGCGCTTAGGGAATCAGTATTGTGTCTTTTCACAGCAGTAATCAAAGAATGAAGTATTCTCTGCTGTAATGAATCTACCGCAGGCCCAAAAGATGAATATTTCAAATGCAAAAGCAATATGTTTGTTTTGAACACATTTAAGTTTGGCTTTAATAAAGCAAGTAGTGAAGTGTGCAATGAATTATATTGCTAGATGGTTAAAACCGGGCTGTGCAATGTTTCTGAATGCATTTAATCCAAGTAACTATTCATTTTAAATGTGACTTATAAATATATATTACACAAATGTGTATGAATGGATGATTCAGGAAACTGAGAGAGATTTGGGTCTTCCTTTCCACTCCTGGCTTGCTTCAAAACCAGCTCGGCCTGACAATTAACCGAGGCCGGGAGCCAGAATATTATTAAGAATGAGCTGAACCTCACCGGGCTGAAACTACACACACACACGAACTATTCAAGTTAGGAGCTGTTAAATCAAGACTGAAGTGTCCTGCAGGGCTGGGACCTCAACCTGTCTTGGCGGATGGGTGGGGCTCGCCAATGAGTCCCCAAGTGTCTCGCCAAGTGTCACCACTTCTGCAAATCCAAAGCCTTTAGTAAAGACAAAGAGGATGCTGCTGGCTGCAAATAATGGACAGGAAGTTATGAGCCTTCCACCAGCACTGGTTGCACCTTAAGATGCACCTTAAGATGCACCAACACTGACAGGTCCAGTTCTGACAAGCGTGTCAGGAGGCAAAGAGCAGTCATGGGCATAACCTTATTTCTCTCCAAAACATTCTGATCTTTGCTTAAAAAACACAAACAAGTTTTCTTTAACAATAACAACAAAAAAAACCCAAAACTCAACACAAGAGCTTTTTGGCTTACATTGCTGCTTTGTATTTTGATTCCCTCTTCTTGAACTGCAGTGAGTTCAACAACAACAATTCTCACTTTAAGGAAAAACCACTTCTTCCACAGATTCCCTGGCCCTTAGTGAAGAAAGTTTATGGGTCCGAATGACCATTATACCTCCTGGCACCAGCAAAATGGAGCTCCTTTTTCCCATTTCAGCTTGTTCCAGCTGAACTGCTTTTAAAATAATTTGCCCAAAAAGAGATGAGAGGTGCCTTAGTCACTTTGCTACTCTGTCACATTCCTGTGGACTTGTGGCCTCCCTGAGAATGAGAGGAAGAGCATAGCATGGTCAAGGTTTTCTCTGCTTGCTGTTTGTGTTTTGCACAGTGAGGCACTTCATTCTGCCCCGAATACAGAGCTACAGAAGTCTGCAAGAATTTTCAGTGGAGCTAAATCATCTGCTGCTTCGTTATTTGCTGCACGTACAATATTCCCCAGCACACTGCTTGAAGTGATGCTATGGTCAGAAAAGAGTCCACATATCCTTGGAGCCTTTTCCTCAACACACCTTCTCGCTTTAAAACTTGCACACCAGTGCAAAAATCAGCTTTCAGAACCCAGTTAGAGATTTCGGACCAGCAAAACATGTGCAAATTGAAAATACCTGCGGCAGAATCCCCACAGCTATTTCATGTGACACCCTCTGAGCGTCTGCCCACAACGAACTACTGAGATGTGCGCTTACAGCAGTTTGGAAATGCAAGCATTGTTTCCCAATTTTAGCTAGTAATGTTCTTCATTTGTCAGATCAACTGACCTGCAGCGTGGGAACAAAAAGAGAATTTATCAACAGAATTTACAATGAAAGCAAAGAGAAAAGCACAGATGTGATTAGCAGCAATTACAGTATAGTTCCAAGCGCTTCAATTATCCAAGTTCAGAACCAACGTACTTTACCTGGAAATTGCCCTTGAAACAGTGAATTCAAAATGGAAAATTCTTATATAGTCTCAGTTAAATTATTTAAAAACCAGGAAAGAGGGTTCTTAATTATTTAATGTTTCACCAATAATTATACAGTTCAGTATAATGTTCACTCACCAGAGAACCTGATTTTCAAGGGAACATTTGTGAAAGTCAGTCAAACAAAACACGCCTGCCAGACCCTGAATTCAGTCAGTGCGGTGCACATTCATTCCAACACAGCATTAACACATTAGTTAAAATCCAAGTCTTGACTCAATGGCAAACCTAGCCAATAATTTCTACATTAAAATGTTTACACAGAAAAGCACGCGCAATTCAGTGTTCTGATATGCTTGTAAAAAAAAAACCAACAAAACCAAAACGGTGTGCCTTGTATTACTACATTTTTTAAATGTTGTGTTCTAAATAACTGAGTTAGAGATGGGGCTACAGATATGGAAAACAACGGACTATGAAAATAGTACTCAGAAAGTTAAAACTGTTTATCAAAATAAGGGCATGGACATCTTAGGGACATTTGCTTCAACAGCTTCTGAGAGTCAGTTTTAAAAGGCAGTTTTGAATTAGTTGCCTGAAATACTGGCTTATTCTGCGCCCTGGGGAGCAAGGCTAAAGGAACACCAGGTATTTCGGAACAAAACTGCCTGTCAGTTTTTTCAGGTTGTGGGTCAGCATCACGCAGCACACAGCTCCTCAGTCTAACACTGTATGGATCTGCAAAGCATTACCACCATCAATTAATAATCCTAAGCACAAAATCTTTACTTCCACGGGACAAGCTCTGGCCTCATGATGGGCAGTTCCCACAGTGAGTATCCTACACCTCTCGTGGGCCAGAATATGCACATGCCCTTTGAGAATGAGGGATCTGGGCTCTACAAATCTTCCCTGGCAGCCTTCTGTCTTGGAGCAGAGCTTCCCAGAAGGAACATCTGATACACACAGGTTTAATGGCACACTGCTGATTTATCACTTCAACCCAGAGGCAAGGAAAAAAAAAAAAAAAAAGGAAGAAAACCATTTCCTTTCAGCCACAAACTGACTTGTCGCTGGGTCACTTTGCCAAGGAATTACCTTACTCCCATCACTCTGGAAGAGAACAGACTCTTTATCAGTAATGGCTTCAGATTTCACGGCTGCTGGAGCGGAGGAGCCCAGCAGCACCATCATCAGGACTTTACAGCCCAATGTCCTGTGGCCTGCAGGGCTAGAAATGATGAAAAGTATAGATTTCTGCTTCTCTTGGGGGACCAACACGCTCGGTTGTGGTCTTAAGGAGTCTGAGCTCTCTTACAATCAAAGATTTTTTTTTTTACTTAGAATTACAGACTGTTTTAGGGTATTTTATTGAGTTCAATGGCTCCCTTGAAATTGTGCAAAGTGGGATGCTTGGTAACACAGCACCTAAGATCCTTGAAAAACTGTTTTTTTTTGGCAGAAATGTCACATGCAGACCAGGAAACATTGTGACATGGGGCAGCATTTCATGCAGCCTATGTGAAGCATATTTGGGCACTAAATTGCAATTAAATTCAGGCAGTTAAATTCCAGACTCACTATGCTGCAACGTGTACTGCACACCGTGACATGGCACATGCTGCTTCTGACACCATACACACACAATGTGCAGCTCTTCATCATGACATAAATCACATAACAGTGACTTTGGTTGTTCTATTTCTAAACTGTTGTCATGTCAGGCCAAATTCAATTTGCCCAACCCTTCCCCCAGTACATCACCATTAACAAGTCTGGAGAAACATCCTGCTATGCCACTGTAAATTATCGCAGCTCCACCAACTTCACTCCAACATGAAATGCCACAGAAGCACTCAGAAATCAGCAGTGATGAATTTAATGTGCCGCCTACTTCCACTAGCCTGATGTCAGCAGAGTTGCAGCAAGGTATGCAACACAAAGATTCGCCCTTTTATGCTTATCAAAGCTTTTGATCAAAGGCAGTGACATAAAAAAAGACAACCTTATTTAATTTAAGCAGTATAGTCACGCCTGTCACTCTAACATCATAGAGAAGGGAGGTATTTACATATGGGTACTTGCATGTTCTTTTTAATCCGACTTCACAGACATAACAGTAGGATCATTTTCTCCCACAGTAAGAACTAGTGTGAAACCTCACAAAGGATTGATGTTTTTCCCTTGCTCTTCCCTCCCTCATCTTCTCTCCTTTGAAAAAGCAACACCTTGAATTACTTCAAAATCTTCATTAGCTACTTATTAGTTTGGGAAGCTTGTCATAGAATCATCAAGGTTGGAAAGACCACCAAGATCACCTAGTCCAACTTTCAACCCATGCCTGTGACTGCTCTAAACTATGTCACGCAGTGCCACATCTACTCTTTTCTTGAGCACCTCTGCCACCTCCCCAGGCAGCCTGTTCCAATTCCTAACCGCTCTTCCTGAGAAGAAACTTCTCCTAAGCTTGGTGGTATGGAGTTGCTCCAACTCACTCCATTCAACTCGCCCTCATGTCAGTATAAGGACAAACTCTATTCCTGATCAAACCTGACCAAACCCCACCCTGCTGAACACCACCACCTGGTGACCTGACCTGCCCTCCACCGTGATCAGCAGGCTGTACCCTGAACCAACAGATGAGCTCGCTGAGCATTCAAGCTCATGAGGATGCATTTCAAAAAAGGGAATGCATAAATCCACTCAATTGGAAACCAGGTCTGCTCAAAAACTTGTTACTATGACAATTTAGAAGAAGCTGCTGCAGATAAGACTGATGAAACGTATTGATTAATTTTCTCCCAAGCTATGTTTGAATTTTAAGTTTTCTCTACGCAGAAGCAGTTCATGGCAGTTTGTTAGTATTCTGGGGACCCGAGCAATGTGCTTCAGCAGTGAAGGAAGTTCCATGATAAATGTGTTCTCCAATCTGCATCTGTAAAGCGGCTATAAAATCAGAACAATTGATGCAAAATTCTTCATTACATTTCTAAACATGCTTATTTACATTTTAAATCACACATAGACAATATGAAATATTTTTCACTTAGACAGGTAGGAACAAGAAAACAGATGCATCCATTAAACCTGAAACAATTCAATGAATTAAACAGTACTTGGTGAAAGCTTTGGTTTATGGATATAGCCCTTGTTTAAACTTACTTGAAAAAACACGGCCATGGCTCCTACTTCCCTGTTTTCTAGAACTGCTGTTCCAAAACTGTCAAAGTCATCGGGATTGTAGAAGTAAATCTGCATCTGTAAAAATTAAAAACAACAACAAAATTACGTCAGCGTTGATTCATCCAGCTTTCAAGTGAGGTAGTGCATACAGGCTGTACACAAAGCCAGAGTTATGAAACGGAGATAGAGGAATTCTGCTGAACAATATTGTTTAACTAGCATCTTGATTAATAGCGCAGCCACCCTACTGGGACAGTAACCAGGGAACAGAGTCAACGCAATGCATTTTAATAACAAACCAAAGGATAAACAGCGTGGCCAGTCAGTTTAGATGGCAAACTTTGTGCTTTTTTTGCCAGGATCTCTTCATTTCTTTTTTCAACGCAGGCTCATCTCCTGTTCCGCTAAATGTGCTAGACATTTTTATCTCAAAAACCATAGAGAATTTTTGAAAACGATTTCAGTGTTTAGAGATATTCCTTTACTCCTAAAGCAATTTGTAAGATAAAAGTGTGCCTCTGTAGCAATGCATTTTCATGAGCCTCTGATATTCAGGACTATCAGTTTGGGTCAGAATTCTTCCTGACTTCATTTTATGGCTTCTACTTCCAAAGCTTTAGTGCACAACAAGAAGTATAAGTGAGACAAAAATGGATATTCTGATGTCGTTTTGGACAAATAATAAATTGCACTATTCGGGGCAATTTTCACACCGTTACTGGGTGATGAGGAACACTCCCACAGTGCAGCCAAACACAGCTAAAGGTCTGCTTGGACTGCCCGTGTCTCCTGGCACTTTGCGTGGCATCGCTCCCTCCTGCAGGTCTGTCTGCAGGCAAACCCACTGACAGCACCAGCTGGGGCCTTTCTAAGATGGCAACGCATGAGAAGTCCTTCCTTCTTCACAAATACAAGTGCTTTTCCCACATTCTGAGATCTTGTGTATGGCCAGATGAGATGATGTCCTTTCATCTCTCTCAAACGTGGGCCCACTCATTTTTACTGACTCACAGGCTTCAGGCCCTATATACTGCCCATAATGTATAATACTGGCAAAGCACCTATATATCTAATAAAACACCATCATGCAGAGAGAAGGCCAAGATGAAGATGGGTCTCTTCAGAGGTGGAGGTACTTTTTCAGCAGGAGGATAAAATAAGACCACACTCCAAACTGCTCACAGAAAAGTAAAAGGAAAAGAATCATCCGGCACTCACTCTAGCTTCATAAAATTGGAAAGCAATTTTCTCCCCCTACTTCGGCCTCCCTATTCCCAGCGCACTTGCAGCGCACACCGGGATGCCGGCAATATCTCACGAAGTTGGTGCTGCCTCCAGGTCCTAACTCGTGCTTTGAACACACGCAGGCTGAGGTGCCACTGATCACTGATGCAGAAATCACAAACTGTTTCTTTCAGGTGGGATTGCTCAGACTTCAATTAAGTCAGCGCAGACAAAAGCTCATGAAACACTTGCAAATTACATTTTACTCCCCTTTAAAAGAAAGCCTGAAATTAGGTATACCTGATATAAAATACCTCAGTATATAGCCCTCATAGGAGCTTATGAAGAAAAGTATCACTGAGTGAGTGCAGCATATGCCAAAGTCATTTTGGATCAATTTTGCTCACGGCATTTTAAGGAAATTAATTTTTACAATACACTTTTGGATAGCAGAGCAAAGGGCTTTGGTAAAAAAGCGCTTAATTCAGATCGCTCGTCTCAGCAGTGCAATTTCAGAGACTAATCAAGAACCATACTCTGCCTTGATTACCAAACACACTGAAACGTTTTCCCGCTGCTCCCTGGTGCTTTTCCAGGGAACGTGGCTCCTCTCCCTACATCCATCAAGTCAAGGGGAACTGTCTTGTATGAAAAATTATCGTCATCTGTCATACAGCAGCCTTCTTACCCGTTCATACAGCTAGAAGGAACATTCTAGGAGTGGAGCCTCCCAGGAATTGCTATTATAGAATTTACACACGCACACACTGCAAAAACAACGTTAAGAAGATGATAAAGTTACATCCTCAAAGCTGCACGACTCAAGCTGCTCAAGAAGCCATACCTGGACACCTCAGCACTAGTGTTATGACAATTTCTGATTATACTGTCCCATATTGTTCTCTTCCATAATACAGTCTTGTCTGTTTTCCCACAGTTTACAATAAAACGCAAATGTATCTAAGATTTCTGTTCTTTTCTACATAATACGTATAATCTTGCATGCATTTATAGGTAGACACTTTGTTTAGTATTTTCCATGGATAGCATAATATTCTTTAAATACAAATCAGGAATAAGACAGTTAGCCATAAAATTAATTTCACTGCACACTTAAGTGGCCTAAACATGCTGGAAAATTTTCATTATAACTCCTTATTATATAATTAGTATATACAATGTATGGTGCACTTTGCATATAAATGACTTCTGCTGTCTCTGCCTGGTACATTCAAAGCAGTAGCACAGAATACAACAAAGGAGCATTCAAGCTAATGAAAATTTGGATCTTATTATGATACATTATTGGTGAAACGCATAATGGAGAATCATCCAAGCTTGCACATCCAACCTGAATCCTGTCGCTGCCTGACTTCAGCACTGTAAGCCCTTGCTTCACACACTTCTATGTACGATTTCACAGCTTCTAATTTCCAAAATTTTAAAAATCTATCTTTTTCAACGGCTCTGAATCCCTTAGCCATGGAAAGCCTGCAATGCCTTTCTGGTTTCTTTAGCATGACACTAAGTTCAATCAGAACGCTCTGCTCCTCACTTCTCTGCTGTCAGTGCTCCAAATCGCCTTCCAGTGGCACAGGTCCCAGGGGGCACAAGAGCCCTGTTCTCTATGGCACAATATATTAGATTTATCAGTCTTTCATATCTAGCCCAGCTACAGCTAACAAGGCCGGGAAAGGCTTACATGGGCTTTCTTAATCGCAGCGATGCAGCAAGCATGTTCCTTGTGAAGATCTATTACAAAAAAAAGGAAGAGCCCAAGCAACCTGAACATTTCAGTGTTGTGATAAGGCTAAGCTGAAAGAGACCTGCACGAGGCACATAAAGGCGCTTTTCTTGCAGGATGACTCTCTCCATCCTGAAATTCTACCGACGACAACTGCAGTTACAGAGCTTCACCAAGGCAAGGGGAGGGCAAAGCTTGCTCTTAATGGAAAAACTTTATGCTTTGACACTCTTCACACTCTGAAAGAGAGGAATTGTTTTCACTCAAACTTGAGAGAGATTTGCTGTACAGCTGAGATTAAGCCTGAAAAATTTCACTGAAGGGGAAAATCTTCAGAATGTCACAAGTGCCTTAAAACAGAGGATTAGCAAAAGAACCCTCACTCTGCCATAACCCAGGAGATAATTGCAGTCGCCTTACAAAACCACGTCTTGTTTTCTACTCTTTTCTAGCCAGAAATATGCCCAGCTGTTACTGTTTCCAAGCGCTGCAGGCGTTTTTCCAGGCAACAACTCTTCCACAGACAAATACAGCACACACATCCAACACCTGAATTGTTTCCCAGCCTGGAGCACATTGCCTCCATGCTCCTACTGTCCACCTGCAGCCCTGCTCTGTGCCGTAGGGCAGCAGTTCTCTCCTGCTCAGGTCAGCCTGCTCCTGCACAAACACCTTTCTTCAAACATGTTCTTCCAACCTGCACAGAAATGCAGTATTCCCCAATAAAATTTGGGCACCACTTTGAGGTTTTTGGATTTTGACTCAGAACTGGTTTGCTACCACTCTGGTCTTACAAAGACTGGCTGTCCAAAATGCACATGTGCATTATGAAAAGCAATGCCCATCAGAGATCAGTTCTGATTTTAAGTGCAATTGCCTCTGAATAACTCAGTGCTCCCTACGAACCATCACTAGCTTGCAAAAATGGAGCACACATCACATGAACGACTTCTGCCCACCGCCTGTCCACAAATAAACTGTTCTGGGCTCTGCTCGGATGCTCCTTCCCTGCTTGGCAGGATGAACATGCAGACAGAAATCACCATGCCTCTTACTGCCCCTTTACAAAGACAGAAAGTTTATATCCCGATACAGACAATCATGGCTAAACTCATCCAGCACTTACGAGAGAAAAGCCACGGTGAGCATTTGATTGATCCCAGAAGATGTACACAAGATCAAAGCAATTCTAGGAGACTGGAAAGCAAGCAAGTAAATTTTCCATAGACAGATGCCAAGTATTTTAAAAATAAATAATTGAGACTTTTAAATTGGGCTGCTATCACCCTGTGCAACCTCCCACGGCAGATTTCTCTTTAGATTAAAAAATGAACAAAGGCTCATTGTGCTGTCACAGATGTGGAGTGCAGAATATTCAATAGGATCAGGAATTCTGGTGGAAGGAAAAAGATAATCAGAATTAGCTTTCTGCTCATTTCCTTCCAGCAATCCAAAGGCTACCATGCAATTTAAAGGAAAAAAAAAAAGGTTTTATAGGCCAGCCCAATTTCTTGAAGAATCAGGTGGCAAGACACAGCGATGTGGTTTATTATGTTTAGAGACAGAGTACCTTTCACACAAGCAAAGTGCACAGGCATAAGCAGGTACACTGCAAATCCTTGCAGAGTGCTGAAACAAACAATGTGAAGTCTTTCCTCTTAACGAAGGGGTTCAACAATGAATATACTAACTCTCAGCACCTCTACTCCTTGTATTGGAAAAATAAATCACTCTTGGCCACTTACACAGCTGGATTTAAAACCTCTCAAAACAAAACAAAACAGAACAAAAAACCCACCAAAATCTGTGCTAACATTATGAATCATACATGAATTTTCTTAACTGAAAGCCCGTATGTAACTAATGTCTGCTTGAGACACGTGCACAGTGAACTAGACGATGTGATCCATTTGACTGGAATAAAAACTTTCTACAGACATAACGTAATCTTCACTGCAGCACTGAACATTCCGAGGTACTGTCCTGCAGTCGGTGTGTCTGCTGGAGTATGAGATGGGAGCAATCGAGTCTGATGTTTGGCTACTCATTATACTCTCTTCAAAAACAATTTTAAAAAGGCAACAAAAAACCCCAACTTATCATTTATAACATATTCTAAATCTGCTTAGAAAAGACAGAGGGGAGAAGGGAAAGCGAATCGTGATGTTTTCCATTTCTCCTACCAGAGCTTGATGTAATAAAATAGAGTACGCTGCATTCTTTCTAAAAGATAAAGCTGAACAGGAGCAGATAATGGCATGTTTTTCCTGCCTAGTCTATTATTCATCAGTGAATTTTTAACTACAGTTAGGCAGGTACAGTGATGTATTTTGAATGTCATAACTTAGTATTTTACAGAGTCTAAAAGGGTGCTGGGTAAATTGCAAAACAAAGAGTCAGACGAGGTCTCTGCCCTAAAATAATTATGACTTGATAATGAAGACAATGCTGGGCTGAGAAAACGAAAGGAGTTGAAACAACAGGAAGAGCAAAGATCATATGAGTGAAATAACAATTCAACTCAATTTACATGTTCACATGCCTTAGAAGCATGATAAATTTCCATTTAGTCTTTTTCTTTTAACATTAAGCATTAATTATTGCTTCATTATTGTCTACAAACAACACAGCGGGTGCATCTATGCTATGAATAAAGGTAAGGCTGAGGAATTTCCTAGCCCTTGTCACCTGTCACCCCACGTCCTGCCCCCAGCGCTGGGCAGGTCCCACAGCAGCCCCATAGGAAGAGCAGAGCAGCGCTACCAGGACTGCCATGTGCTTAAACGCATGGCTGGATGGGGGCCATATGACTCAGTATCCGGCGTGCTAAGCCCTGAACGTTAAGAGAGAATTACCTTGGCAAGCCAGCAACTTCCCTGATGTCTCCTTCCAGAAATAAATATCCCTCAGGCCTGCTTCTGTCCCAAACAAGAAAATCCACTCTCATGTGTATACAAAGTCATTACACAATGAAGGCATATTTGATGCTAACAAGATGTATGTTGCATTCATTTGTATTTCCATAATATGAAAATAACGGTTTCAGTGTTTATGCTTTCCATAAGATGAAACTTTTTTGCAATTGCTTTGTACTCTGAGTAACAGCCATATGATTCACCATGAAATGAAGTCTGGAAAATCGTTTTGGATAAATGGAACTATAAATTCAATAGAATTTCCATGACAACATAGATTGCAACACTCTGCCACAAGTAAAATGTTATAAATCATTCAAAACCAACAAGAAATCAGCAGTAAGTCGTCTCTTTCACAACACACAGGACCCCTGAATTACAGAGCTGTGGTTATTACCTCACCACGCAGTGCCTCTCACTGCTGCTCCACTGCCTTGAAACAAGCGTTTCATATCTGACCTCCTTCCAAACACAAGAAATCATAACACTAACACTTTAATGCTGATATAAACAAGAACTGAAGCATAATGAGCATAATTGAACCTTTCTTTCTTTTCTCATGTCCTGAAAATGTTTTAAAAATCTTCATCCTGTGGCAAGTATTCCTGTGCGTCCAAATACATCCCAGTTCCTCCCTAGACTCAGAAAATTTAGGGGATTCCTTTTCTGGATGAGGGTACAACAGAGTGCTCAGTGTGTGAAAAGGATGCCAATTACACATCCTAGGGATGGAAGGAAACAAATGAAATTATGTAAACACACACACACAAAAAAAGGGATAAAAGATTACACCACACAGTGCAGCTCATTCTTGCACCTCCTAGTGGGGTCTTGATGTGTGGCATTTTGCTTCAAGTTCAAAGGCCTGGAATCGAGTGAATCCCTGATGAACTTCACTGTGATTTACTATGGCTGTGAGAAAACCTTCAAAATGGAAAGCTGCTTCCCTCCTGAAAAGTTTAAGCAGCTCTTAAAATCAAATGAGAGACAAATAGCTCAATATTCTCTTTGGGCAGAAGTATGAATATCTCTAACTAACCAGGTCTTTACGTACCTTGGGAAGGAGCAGTAACCAGCAAGACCTTGGATTGTTCAGGCTCATTTTCCCACACTACCAGAGTCTCTGCTATCTTGGATAAATCACTGCCCATTTCTAGGACTGTCTGGAGAAAGAAAACTGGCTGTTGTTCCTTTGCTTGGTACTACAGTAAGGGAGGGTCACGCACCTCATGGCGACAGAGCATTGCCTCTTGAAACCAACACCAACAGCTCATTCAAGCTGGGTATTAGGACAATTTCTTCACCGAAAGAGCAGTGAGGCATTGGCACAGGCTGCCCAGGGAGATGGTGGAGTCACTGTTTCTGGAGGTGTTAAAGAACCAAGGAGATGTGGCACTGAGGGACATGGTCAGTGAGCATGGTGAGAACGGTTGGGGTTGGGCTTGATGATCTCAGAGGTCTTTTCCAACCGGAACGATTCTGTGATTCTGTGATATCTGATTCTGACATTGCTGGTGCTCAGACCAGACATTTACTGCAGAGAGCTGCAGCCATGTACCCCAAGGGCCTCTTCCCAGGCTCATGGACACAAGCTGGGGTCTTGCACTGGTCTTTAAATTCACTGCTGCATTCTGACTCTGCTGGAGACTTCTGGATTTATTTATTATTTCTGAGTACACAGTAGCTTTTGTCCAGACCCAACACGAATATGGCATATTTCAACTGGGATGGCGAGTGTGTGTGTGTGCACAAACGTGCAATGCGGAGACTCTGCTTTCAGGGAGAAACAACTTTACTTTCTAAAGCTGTCCAAGTGGAAAAATTAGAAGCAGTACTTAACTGCTGGCGGGAGCGAAAAACTGAAACAGGCAATTTAGGAAGTGGCTACACACCAAATGCCACAGCAACTGAAAACAAACAGGATGGGCTGACTGAACAGAACAGCTCTGAACTCAGCCCAGCAGTGACTGGTACAGAGCTCTTCATCCATTTCCCATGGTCTTCCTATAAAGAGAACTACTGAAGAAAGAGTTTCAGGCTCCAAAATACCCAGATTGTCCATACTTCAGCTTTTCTTTAAGGAATCCATTTACTTTCTTAAACATAAATAAGCACTGCCTGAATGGACAGAACTGCTGGGATTTTCTTGCAGAAACACTCTGGTGCTCTTCAGGGAAAAGAAAGGAGCTGCACTTTAAAAAACAAACCCCACAGAAGCACACTCTTCCTAGCATGTGTGATTAATACAATTTCATACAGCATTCACTTTAAAAGACGCACAAGTATTCATTCCTCTGAGAGCTTACATCTTCGTGCAGATTATTCTTCTTGTACTGTGGAATTCAGAACGTCCTGTGAGGTTTACTTGGTCTTGGTTTTTGGTTTTATTTTCTTACTTATTTTTTATTTAAACAGGAGAAGGAGAGCTCTTCCACGAGGTCTGACGATCTTCAAAATGCCTCAGAACAAATTTTGAGATATTTATAGTTTTGTTGCATCTCTGGATTCAAAGCCATGCAGCAGATGGGGCACATTTTCAGAAGCATTTTGCTGGGCGAAAGGCCATTCCTATCTTGAAGGGGATGTGAAGTCCTCTGGGCTGTGCACTTAGGAGTTATTTTTGTTTATGAGCTGCACACTGTATGGGAAACCACTGCAGAATTAGCCCATGACAAGTGCTTACTTGCAGGGCTTCATAACAGAGGGTAAAAATAAAATGGGTTATCCCGTATTTTGCAGAATATGCATCTATTTAAGGCAGCATCACAATCCACAAGATGGCTTTCCTCTGACAAAGCAAGCAGGGTGCTCAGCACCAGAGGTCTCAGAGCAGACTTGCAGATTCCTGGAGCAAGGTGGAGCAGCCCTGCTGATGGGGCACCCCTAGCCAACACACTCACAATTTTAACATCACAGGGATTGTTTCCAATGCAACTGCTTAACTGGGGTGTTTGACTGCAGGTCTCTCAAATAAGCATAATATGCAAGGAGTCAGTACACTACAGCCTTCCCAAAAGTCATGTCTCAAACTGAAATTCCACCCTCCCCTGCGCTGCCTACCCAACTGCCTAAATGTCTCTTGGAAAACTTTGCATGTAGTATTTCTGTATGCACAGTCCCAAGTTTTCGGTATGCTGGGTAGCTTTTCTGACCCCTTTGTTTCAACTGAGTCAAAAGTGAAGTCTGCACCCATCTGAACTGCAGTGTCAAGAAACTAGGAAAACTTTCTGACTTAGTGACCCTGTGCACAGGCACACACACCATGCTATTGGCCTCAGCTCATTAAGGACATGATTCCATACTGAGGGCAGCAAACCAAAAATAAGAGGACTTCAACAAAGCAAGAAGCAAAATATCCAAGCAAGCAGCAAAATTTACAGAAAGGCTAAAGCTCTAGAAATTGCATAACCTTTGTAACTTAAAGCCTTGTCCACTGCCACATCTGCAAACCCATTTGCGAACACATTCTTTGCTAAATGTCAAAGTTATTCTTCCATGCCTATGAAGCAGAAACACAAATCTAACCCTCATCCTCTCCCACGCTTGCACACCGGTACCTGCCTGCAGATGCCAGCTTGAGGCTCCCCTGGCGCCTCTGAACCTGCCGCTCCCTTGGCATTGCCTTATGTAATATAAATAAAACAACCTCTGTGCTTTAACTCTTCACATTTTTTAAGGCCCGCTGATCTTGGAAGAAAAGCACTTCAAACTTCTTCAGACTCCTGATGAACACAGCAGTGCTACCCAATTAGTATTTCAGTCCAAATTTCACAGGCTTTCCTTCGGTACAGTTTTCACTACACTCTGTGGGAGGTGTGCACAGTTGTGTCCCTGCTCAGCTAGGCTCTGTGTCAGCTTCGTCCCTTCCCTCTCCTCTTCGTTTTCATGATAAACAGGAGTCAAAAGCTGAGTCACATTTCCATCCTGGTTCACACATCACCAGAAAGCACGTCTTAAGCTATAGCATCTCACACTGGAACAGTTCACCTGGTATGGACAGCAAGTTCTGGTTTTCAGTATTACAGCTGTTGACTCTTCTCCGTATTTGAGGTGTTTTTGGCTCTAGAAGTGCCCAACCAAATCCATTCTTGCTCATGCTGTTGCTGTCTCCCCCAGCCCAGATGGTTGGTTTGTGCCTGCAACCATGCACAGAATCTGGAAATGCAAAATGGTGCACCTTTCCCCTAACACAAAACACAAGAGTGTTCCCCTGCTGGTGGGGCCGAGGTGGGCAGGAAGGGCACTGCCTGTGCCAGAAACACACACCTGTACAGGTGTATCCAGCACATTAACTTCTGGCGTTGTTCTGTTACAGCGTGAAATGCCTCAGTGTTACCTCTGAAATACAGGAGTTGCACATGTGAAGTCTATATCATAAATCTGATAATTAACCTGCATAACTAATTTCCCTTCTGGCAGCAGGCATAGGTTGGAATAAATACTCTATTCAGTACCCACTGCGAGAAGACTCCTATATTTCATGTTTATTTTAGGCAAGTATAAAAAGCGAGGGACAAAGGGCCTCAAAGAGTCAAATTCCTTGCAGTTTCAACAGAGTGCCCTGAATAATACATAAAGCAGCTATGCTCTTATCCCTAAAACCACAGGTGTGAACCAGATGTCATGCTTATCTTCTCTTGAGATTACAGCAAACAATTGCACGCCTTCAGAATATAAAGTAAGCTTTGGATCAAGAAAGCCTGAAATATATTAAAAGCGTGGCACTGAAGTTAAAAATTCAAATATTAACCTATAAATCACTAATTCATTTAAAAGTCTGTTTATAACATTATGTTCTGTGAAAGTTATACTTCTTTTATTTAACCTTTTTGTAACAAAGTGTATTATGAATGACAAATCTGAGATAACACTACTTGCATAAATATCAGCCTTGGTCAACAAGGTACTGCCAAACATTGTTCAAATATAACACAACGGCTCAAAAACCAGAATTAAATTTAAAGCTTTGACTTAAATTTAAACTTTCCTACTATTGCAATAAAAGTTAAGAAGGTGACTCTCAAATATTGAAAGGAGCTTAAATCCAGAAGGGTATCTCAGAGAAAACTGTACAGTGAACTACGCAGCAACAAAACAAGAGGCAAACAGAGCTCTAACCACACATCCTCAATCATAACCAACCACCCAGTTGTGCACAGTCAGAGAGGATATTCCAAAAGGCCCAGTTTTAAGAAAACAACTATTTCCTCGCCAACTAGTGAAAGTCACTGATATGCTATTGTTTGATCCTGGGGGCATTTCAAGAAGAGAACAATAGAGTCTGCCTCGCCAGATGCACAAAATACACGCAGCATGGGGCATGTTCTGAAGGCCAGATCCTAAACTGGGTCCAGGCACCACCTGTGGACTCTGGTATCAGTGCCTGAAGAAGCAGAAGGTGAGGGTCTGCTGTCACTGAAAGGTGGCTCAAATCCCACTGCAATTTTTGTTGGTTTTTCCTCTTCCACCCTAGCTAGCTTTCTTTAATCCAGCACGTCTGGTTTCCTTCCACAGCATCCCCTGTCACACACACTCCAAATGCTGTCAGCATCTAATGCTAATGCTTCCCTAAGAGAAGACTTCCAGGTCAATTTATGACAGAAATATTGCAGGTTCATAATTAAAGCCTAGATAAGAAAATCCTGTGTTTACTCAATAATCCCCATATTCACCCAATAAAATTATGCATCTTGCTTTCACAGCTGTAGAGAAAAGGTGGTGAATATGACCGGAATCCAACAGCTGTACTGTCATGTACTTGACCTTGAGGGAGTTGAACTACCCTGCTCTCATCATGGTATCCACCAGTGACCCACTGCCTCATTTCGCCCTCCAGCAGCAGAGCCCACAAGTCAAGGGAAAAAGGCATCCAATATTTTGGTTCACTCAAGTTAATAAAACAGAGTTAAGTAGAGCCACAGGCTAAGGCGTTAACATGACCCTCTCTTTATGTAACACTGAACAGACAAGCACAGAGTTGAGACTCAGACTCCACGGCAATGCTCACAGTTTAAACACCTTTAAAACCTTTCATTACAGATATAGGATACAACTAACAACAGTATGGAAAACAAAGAATTGCAAGCATAAACAATTAAGTCTTTGACTTTCATCGTATGCCCTATCCCCATCTCTGTTAATGAACGAGTTTTTACAATAAGGACGATCTTTAGAAGACATTAAATGTAGGCAATGACAGGCAAGATTATAAAAAACTAGTCCTGGACTCCAGTCCTCATTTCTGCAGATAAAATGTAACAGCAGAAGAGAAAGAAATGCACAGTCAGATAACACAGCTTCTGCGACTGCTACCTGCAACTTCATTACTGTGGAAAACAGGCAGCGAAGAGGCTGTTATCAGCCACTACAACACCTGGCAAGCTCCTGCCAGGTGGCATTGGGCACAGCTTTTCCCTGCCTCGCTGATCACGGGATCACAGCAGCGCTGTGCAAGGGAGTGTGTCAGGGCTCACATGCCAGACCGGTTTTAAACAGAAGGAAGGAAGAGATAAGAAAAGAAATAAGTGGAGGAAGAAAAGGACAGACAAAGAAGAGACAGAATCCATATTTCTCACCCTAAAGGGCTGTTGAAGATTTAGGTGATGTCTAAGTAGGCTGTGGTAGCTTCTCATGCTGCTGCTCTGAGCAGATCAAACCACATTCAGGATTATGACTGTCTTCCCAGGTTGGACAGTCAGCCATAGGTACCGAAAGTAAAGATTTTTTCCCATTGCTCTTATTGTTTTCACAATAATTTCTAACATTCCTATTTGTCACTTTGCTACTGCTAAGCACTGAGTTTGTGTTCAGAGAACTATCTCTAAGGGATCCAGGAACACTTCCCTGAGTGCCATTAACTAACCTAACGTCCATTACTAAACATTATATGCACAATGACATTCTACGCACACAGAGTCTTCTTTTTAACCTAGCTAAACTAGAAAATGAATTGCATGATACTGCTCTGTGTGCATGTCTGCATATAACATGTCAGTCCCCTACAATAAATATCGAGCACGTTGAGCAGTTTCATCAAACTTGATTCTCACTCAAGTTCTCAAAGATTTTATGTCCGTCCGTCCATCCATCCACCCATCAATCCATCCGTCCATCCATCCGTCCATCCAAGCTCTTTTGCAATTAAGTGGCCAAGTAGAAGTAGAAGAGAGACCCTATTAATTTCACTGCTGTGAATCAAATATTGAAGACTCTCCCTGCCCTTCTTCACAAAGCACTTCATCATCATGGCTAGCAGGGGCAGCAGACGTTCCAGCAGCTGTCCTGTTCCCTCCAAACTCAGTTTTCCTGACGTGAAGGACATACCAGGTCATACAGCGTACCCACTTTATTTTGCTCGCTGGGATTGATATCAGAAGGCACACGTTCCCACGAGTCACTGAGAAAATACCCACATTTGGATCTACGTGCACACAGTATTAATGGAAACCCACCATTCTGTTAAATATTGTAATATGGAAACTTTAATCATAAACCCTCTTACTATTTAAATACTTCAGGCACTGTAGACATTTATACAACTAGCAGTAGATGAATTTTCAAATAGATACTTCTGAGTAATTATCCTCTTGAGACAGCACCAATTGCTAAATAATGCCTCAGTTTAATAGCACATAGCTCTTAAGAAATGAACAATTCTGGGGACTATTAAATCTCTCAGAAACCTAACAAAGATGGTGATAAATACCTTATACTCCATTTTAGTCCTTGTGTGGCTGAGGAATAGACCATTTTTTTCACACCTGTTAGCTGGACTTCAAAGACAGCTCCTTGAAAAATAAAGGGGTAGCCCCTCCTACTTGTTCTAATAAGGCAGAATATGCATATTTATTCTTCCAAACATTAGCAGAGTTTCCATGTGAGCAAAAGAACTCAGACTCACAGGGAAAGGTGTGAGAAAAACATAGAATAACTGAGTGGGACAAGTAACACTGAGCAGGAACTCGTGGAAATGCCATACTCCTCACTGATTAACTCGTGAGGAATAATTGGTCTGTTCCTCCAAATGTCCCTCTGTCATTCCAATGAATAATTGATGAGGAGAAAAAAGAGTATGAAATCCCAACTCACACCACTGAATCAAGGCACGGCTGAGGAAAGAGTCTTCAGATGAACTTGTTTTATGTAACACATGAAGCTCTAGAATATATCAGAAAAATGCAGATCTCTTATTCATATTAAATGTTGGCCTTTATTCATGTTCCCTGAAGACATTTTTCCTAAAACCCTGCCTGCTTGCATATTACTTATTGCTAATAAAACAACCTGGGGAAATAAATTTGCATTCTCTGCTCTCCAGAGGTCTGTGAACGCAGCAATTCAGCATGTTGCTCCATCCAGGAGGTTGCCTTTCCACAGTCAAAAGCAAAAGCACAGAAGCAAAGGGCATGAAAATACTTGTCTCCTCATCCTGACATCATTTTACCTCTCACGGGCATTCAGAAGTCTTTAGAGATGACAAACTCTCCAAAGCAAACCACGTCAGATCATGTTTACTCTCATGCCAGGTTCATTCAGTGTCCCATCTTCGTTTCAACAGTGGCCATCAATAATACATAGAAGACGACACCTCCTTATACAGTGAAGTTAAAATTACTCCAGTAAAGCAACAAAAAAATTTGTAGCAGCTGAGTATCTGACCCCTCATATCAAGTAGTTTCATCATCATTTGACAGCACGTCACGAAATGCTCCTCTACTTCATTCTCCTCTGAATCACAGATGATAATAAGATGAATGATTTGATAACTTGGTGATCAAAAATTTCCATTGTACTTTTTTTCCTCGTTAGAAAAGAGAAAGATTAATGCAGAAGACCCAGATTTTAAGCAATGACTGAGGGCTCTGCATAAAAAAGAAAAAAGCTCAAAAAGTAAGGACAGTGAAGAATTTTTAGGTATGCAATAAAACACAACATTTTAACATATATATATGTCACTTCAGGTTCAGTCTGCGATAAATTTCCATTAGTACCTCAGTGGCAATTGAAGTCCGACTGAATACTAAATAAAGCTGTGTGGCTGTTCTGCCGAGCCCTGTTATGTGGAGGAAGGTCTGAAATTCTTCATAAAAGCTTCCATCATGAATACTTCTTTGGTGGCCTCTACAGAAGTGGAGCTGGAGGGAATGGAGCATGCACCCGAGAGCACGCTCTGACAACACAATGTAATCATGTGTCCTGGCACTAAATTTGGTGTTGACTTTGACTTGTGAAGGATTTCCTTCCAAATTATACCTAGCTGCAGCTTCTGTGGCTCAGTACGTTATCAAGAGAAACAGAAGCAGCAGCTCTCTGCATCCTCCTACCCTCAAGTGAATTCAGATTCAAACAGTGAGTAAAATAAACTTCAGAGCCTTACATACAAGAGGCCTCTATCACCACTGTGTCTCTGTGGTGGTGCCGGGACCAGCTGGGATGAAGCTCTGGTGCACTCAGACACAAACTGTACAGATAATCTCCTTCCAACCCTGTCTTCCGATTACAGCGACTTCATTATTCTGATGTCTGGACCCAGCATATGAGGTTTAAAACTTGGGATTTCCGTAGTTACAGGTTCCTCACAGAGCCAGGCTTCCATCTGTAGATGTTCAAAAGCTGGTAACACCAACAGCCTCCACACGCACACAAAATCACACTAGCTTTACTATGTGATACCAAGTTTCATCTGCTAGACAAATGCAAGTGTTCATGGACACATAGAGAGTCTTTCCCCTATTAAATTATCTCTTCAGAATGCAAAGCATTTGAGCATGTACACCTGACAAGTGCCGGATGAAAGCAATAATTATAAACGCATAGTACAGCCAATAGACTTAGGTACACTTTCCTAATTGTATCACTTAGGTACTCCTTTTTTGCAACCACACAGACAAAACACGTTAAAACAGCGCACTACTTGACATAAATCAAACCTTAGCAGTCAGGTGCTGAGAACAGGCGGTGTGAATGAAGGCTCACTGCAGGAAGCTCAGTTTGAACCCACCCATTTGAGTGACGTGGTTTGTGGGCATGGTGGGGACAGGCTGATGGTTGCACTAGGTGATCTTAGTGCTCTCCATCAACCTTAGTGATTTTATGATTTGGGAACTATGCAGACCACAAACCTGGGACAGTCTTTGCTTGGGATATGTATGGTCCTCAGCACTACAGACACAGAGACTGCTTCAAAAGACGTTAGAACCGCAGAAGCAGCCAAACCACTGGACTTCTGCACAGTATTTGTGGCTTAGACAAAAGAACCATGAAAAAGAGGCAAGCATTACTTCGTGTGCTGGATTTTCTTTGGTTTAAACAGACATACAAACATATCCGGAGGTAGACAGTTTAAAGAAGACCTAATGCATAATTCTAAGAAACTACTGGAGCTGCCTTAACTTAGGTGACATTTCCTTCTCCTTCCTTCCACATCACGTCCCAATTACAGTCGCAGACAGATCTGAGTTTGTAATCACTATCATCTTGCTCTTTTCCATGTTAACAGCAGAAAGGCATAAATAAGGATGAACTTTCCTCCACGGTAATAATGTCAGGCATTTGACTAAATCTGTGATATTAAGGATCTCACCCACTGTTAGATCCTCCCTATCACACGCGAATTTTGTCGTACCTCACCAAGAAATAGTAGTTATGTGCACAGGATTTTAAAAGCTTCAGAGCTTCCACACAAATAAACATGTACACATACGCCCACAAGCTTAGGGAAACAATAGATGGTTTTTCAGCAGGATGCTGTGAAAAACTATGTTTATTTCTCCTTAAAAGTGTGAAATTACAATCACTGTTAGACCACTGCAGTCTACTTATGAAACTATAAGAAATTTTAGCTGTTTGCAAACAAGTCTCGGATGCCTTCTGAAGGCCTCTGTGAATGCCTGGCCCAGAGAAGATGGAGGTCATGCAGGAATCCCATCTGGCACATGGACAAGTTGATGTTTTAACATCCTTGCTGCCATGCTGTTAATCTCAACTTCACAGAGAGCCACCAGAAAAGTTAGCTACACAATTTTAAACCAATCACAGACCATGCTAAAGCCTGTTATTTTTGTTATTTTTACCTGCATTCTCATAGCATATTTCACAAATTGGCATCTCTGTCACTCCAGGCTTTAAAAACATACAAACAAACAACAGGACAGGCATTGATTTGTTTGACCAGACCTTATTTTCTCAGATTCCAACATTAGGACTTTCTATGAATTTTAATTAATAGAAGCAAGAACCAAAATGAAGTTGTCAGCAGAGGCTCTCTCCTTCCCTTCTCCAAGACTGATGTTATTCACTCAGAGATCTACACAGGAACACCTAGTCTAATCTGCTCAAACCTCTGCAAGACCTGGCAGTATCTCAACTGGAAAATAGTTCTAAAATTAATAAAAAGAAGACCTTTCAGTTTAATGCCTTGGCTATCACAGGTACATAATGATGCACTTTACACAAGTCACACGGAGATGCTGGCAGCAGAAGAGGAACAAAGACAAGAATTACAGTAGATTTGTCGCTACCATGCAAACACAGCAGCTTTAAATGCAGAGTTATATACCAAGCAGCCAATTTTATTTCACAATTCGATCTGGTTTTGTGAGGCCTGATCTCCGTCTTTGCTCATGAAAAATAATCTTAAGACAATTCAGTGGAAGCAAAGGTTTATTTTCTGCTCTATGTATACAGATAAAAAGTGAGTTGAGACTCGAGGGACTGTACGAGTGAGGTCACAGGGCATCAATTCTGTTTCCCATCATTTCCTACTAAGTAGGAAGAAAAGACTGTATATATTAATTTGTTAAATTCCAATTAATTATAATTCAATTTGGCAAGCTCTAATACAGGAAAATTTCTTTCCTTTTTTATCTTGTAAGTTTTTAGAAGAATATTAGACCATATGATTGATGGAAGCTTCCAAGCTTTTAAGTAGTGGATACTATAACATCTTCCTTAGATAAATTATTTCCCTGATGTGAAAATGTTAGTTTTAATGAAATGAAATAGCCTTAATTGGTTGTGATGGGAAGTAAACCCTGAGATAAACACTGCATAAATAATTCACATCCTTCCATCTGGGGAACTTCTTCCTGCATTGAAAGGAGTCTCCAGACTGAAATGCAATACACTTCAGCAGCAACCAAAAAAATGCAGACTTCTTCCAATACACTGCATCTAGAACAGAGAGCATCTGCTATTCTGGAGTTGAGTGCTTATTTTAAGATATGGTTTTACCAAGTTTTTCTGATTCAAGACTGGAATACTTTCTCCTAACGCATGGTCTTCCACAGAATGGGGCTTTGCTGAAACTGAATCTAACTTTAATACCTTTTATCTAACTGTGGAAACTCACTTTTCCCATGCTGTGCTAACCAGAATATGTAAAACCTTCTTCTCTCTTTTCATATACACTGTACTGTGTGACTAAGGAAGCAACTAAGAAGCACTTGGAGATGGACGCTCTTTCACAGTGGATTACTGTATATGTGTCCAATGCTCTTATATTTGCATTTACTGTTTATTCATTTTAAGAGTTGTTCTCCTGACCAGGAACAGCTTTTACTGTAAGGATCTGAGGCCAAGATCTATTTATGGCAAAGGCATTCTTGGTGGGTTCTACTGATACAGCAGAAAATACATCTAATAACAAATTCTCTGCAGAATTTGTGCCATCTACTACGTCCTGTACAAAAAAATGGGGTGCAGGGAGAGGGACATGGAAGCAGCGAAACAGCAAAACTTGCTTGCGCTATTTGACCTGATGCTGTAAAATTCACTACGGAGAATATAACTAACCATAGCCTCAATGTGGTGATCTTCTGGCTGTTCTGCAAATGAAGCCTAATAGAACATCACAAGTGACTTTGTTCTGATCACATCTCTTATTCAGGACAGCTACTGACTTTCCCTGTGTGCCTGAAGGAAACGTGGACAGTTGTGCAGATTACTAAAACTGAAGCTTTTCTTTAAAGGTATTATGCAGGAAACATCAATACCCTCTGATGGGTGCAGTGCAGACGGCTGCCTGCTGGAGTTAAACATCACAGTGTGAGACAAAACCCTCTTAAGTGATTTTATATATGCATATATATTAAAGTCAACAAAAAATATTCACAAAAAAGGAAATCGCTGGAGACATACCTACATTTTCTGCCCATTATACAAAATAAATATGGACACATAATGGAAGAATATATTATGCTTGCTTATGTTCATTGTCACAATTTTTATAGGATCAAATCAAACAGACAATGGAAATGAGTTCTGCAGTTTCACTATGCCTTCTGGTTATCAAGTGACAAGTTCCTTGCTGATGACCATTTTTTTCACTCTTTTAATGTAGACTACAAAATAAACAATTCCAACACACAGAATGAAAGTTTTAAAAACAGAATTTGTTCTCTCTGTGCAGAAGCTGACAAATGCTTGCCATTGCAGCACAGGGTAGGATATACTTTTTGTAGAGAATTCAGTTGGCTTGTTTGCGGTTTCTACAGTAGACCACAGCAGATTCCCCTCCACAACAGACAACTGCAAGCAATGCTCACAGCTTTTTATACCTACCAAGCGTGTCAGAAGGCTGTTGGGATTCTCCACCTACAACAGGCATCAGGGATTTGACTTCATGGGATTTTTGGTTGTGTGCTCCTGCTGAAATCCAGAGAAGGGCACCTGCAACACCTGTATGGACCGTCTCTGCCTCTCCTCAGCAGGGCACAAGGAACCTTTCCCATGTCACTGTCCATAATTAGCAAAAGGCAGCCAGAATTGTTCTTTTTTCCCCTAATATTTGCATGCAACAGAGATAAGAGGGGAAGACCGGAAAATGTGATTTCCAAACCACAACACCGAGTCAGAATGACTCAGCACAGGTGAAAATAAGAAATGTCAAGTTCACATTTTTAAACTGCCTTGATTCTGCTTGGTGATGGTTTAATTGAAAGAGCTTGCTGAGATACACAATGTGTACAGAGTCCTTTTTAAGGTTCTTCATTCTCAGAATCTACATCTTTAACACTCAGAGCTGCTCAGATGAAGAATAAAAGGAAAATGGGAAAAAGGAAAAAAAGGGG
>JACDJE010000179.1:117990-344003 GCA_016647715.1 Pavo muticus
AAAAAAAAAAGAAAAAAAGGAAAAAGGAAGAATTCCATGCTCAGAGTCACTTTTCAGAATGACTCTCTCCCCAAACCAGAGAAAAAGAACTGCTTAGAACGTTAAGGACTTTTCAGAAGACACTTTCTTTTTTAATTTTTTTTTTTTAGTGTTTAACCATATAGACAGCAAGTAAGGAAGAATTCCTTATTAGCCATTTTTATGGTTATAGCTACCGTGCTGCTGAAAAAGCAACTACTTAGAAAAATAAAGCTAATATTTATGGGCTCTGGAGCTCAGGAAAGGGCCTCTTTCACAGGAGGCATTACTGTAACAGCCATCAGAGCTGAATCATGTTATTGCACAAAAGCGAGGGATTTTATAAAGCCAGACTAACAACTTTAAGTAAATGATAACACCTGAAATTAACTTCCAACAATACTAAAAAAGAGAATAACAAGGATGGAATCCATGAGACGCTGATCACCTTCCCATGTGTAAGTGCCTGCAGAGGGGTCAAGAAGCAGGGAGCTGTGTGACCACCACAAAAGCAAATGACCTGCAAAGCAGCAGGCACAGCTACAGGACATTTCTCTGCCCGTGGCTGCAGCTCTGCGGAGTCCAGAACTCTCCTCCCTGCTACACTCCCCCAGGATCGAGCCCTGGATACAAAACATCTTGTTTTACAGCCACCATGAAGTCCACAGAAGGAACCCAACATGCCATCTCCAGAGTTCCATCCCATCCCTGCTAACTGTCGTCAGCCTCATTTGTGCAAACTTCTGCTCTGCTGCACACATTACAGAAAAACCTAATTACAGAGGTAGGGAGTTACCCTTCCAGACCCTGATGGCTTGACCTTTAAAGTCTGACTTCAAGGTCACACTTTAATTCCCCCAAAGTCCCCAAGACGATTATTCCACAGCGTACGCACTAATCAAAGCCATGTTTCAGGATTTGGCACACAAGCTGTTCTGTCTATCAGAGTAACTCACAGATGGTATGTATGTGACACAACATATTCATCATGTTATATTCTTAGTATATGCAATTTTCCCCATTGCTAAATTTTCCTGCATTCAGCAAGGGCTCTAAGAAGCGGCTGGTGCCTTGGAAGAGAAACCCTCCCAGACTTGGCGGCTTTAAGTTAACCGAATAAAGAAAGAATCCAAAGGTTGAAGAAACTCATTCTCCTGTGTAATCATAAAACATATTGAAAATGAGTTTTTACTCTAAGTACGATTTTTAACTTTATTTTGTTGCTCATGCTTGTCTCCTGCTCTTCTGCTCATACATTGTACTTTCCTTTTACTTGATGCGTGCCATATTGTTTTAGCTTTTGCTCTTACTTCTGCTTATTTATGACCATTTTTTGGACCAAAATCTCAACAAGATTTGCTTTAGGGGCATTTTTTTAAATCTTTTTTTCCAGGTAGTTGCATGCATAAGTGAACCATTAAAATTGAATCAGTTCAGTGAATCAAACTGAATGACAACAAACTAAAATGAGCAGAAACATGCCTAAAGCAACAAGCAGATTACTTATCTTACTTATTCTTAATGTTGCTTTTCTCTTCTCTCTCCTCCACTTCTTCTGATGAAATACAGAACCACTCTTTCTTTTTTTTTAAATACTGGAATGAGTTTTCATTCCTGAATGCCATACAGATTGTATGAAGGGAAATGCACAAAGGAAAGAAGCATCCTCACAAGATGGGTTCCTGGTGCTGGAACCTGTTTCAAAGCTCATGGTCTGGAGGAGTTCACCAGTGAGCACGGGCAAGAGTTCACAAAAGCAAAACTTCCCGCTCCCAATTCCTCTTACTCCCATTACATGTCTGTTGTTTCCTCCCACTCTGCTGTGTTTTACAGCCCCATGAGCACAAGTCACCTCTACCACCAATCTTCATTTTGTGCACTCTGCCTGCTTGGATTAGTCCTCATTAAATACAGACAGCAGTTAAGAGAAAAATAAGAGCACACCAACAGCCAGCACGCAAGCCACCATGCTTTTTGTTAGAGAATGATAAATGTCACTGCCACAGTCAGAATTTTTCAGTGGTTTTCAGTGTTTTAACTTATATGTTGAAAGCCAACACGTTAATAAAGCAACTGAAGTGGTAGGCATATAAGTCCATGAATGTCAGTAGCAAGGTTTCACATGTCACTGAGCCGTAATGAAAGACTTCATATATAGTGCTACAACTGGATGTTACTATTTTTATTTTTTGTATGAGAAACTAAGCAAGCAAGTGGAGGAGAAAAATGAAGGCATTTCCAATTAATCATTTTCCCTAGTGACATTTTAATGCATTATTGTTACAATTATTCTAAAACGTCCTCAAAGGATCATCACACCAGCTTTTTCAGACTTCATTTTTCATTGAGTAAAACTTTAACAAGCAACCTTTGTGGGAAGTTTGTATCTTTGAAGGGGCAATAACTCTCACTCCTCTTCCTCTGTGGGAAACAGGACTGCTCCATGCGCTGAGATATGGGTGTGCTATCACACAAGGGCCTCTCTTAGATTTTCTCTGCTTTGATTCCTTTCTTATTCATTCCCCAATGACCTTTTTAAACTCTGCATTTTAAGAAACCAACTTAAAATGTGGCTAGACAAAATACATCAGCCAAGGAGGAAGGATGTGGAGGAAGGATGAGAGGTTTTTGCTTTTTGGGTTTGTTTTTTTTTTTGAGCTGCAGAGTTACTTTACTATTTTTCCATTTTACAACTTACAAGTTAAATAACTTCTTTTGCCTCAGCATAATTAGTTCCCCAGTCCTGGCATGCCTACGAGCATCATGTTGTTTGGGGTGCTGTTTGCCAGGGAACACTTAACATTCTCATCTATCACATGAATCAATAAAACACAACCCTGTTTTTCACAAGGTGGCAGTGTATTAGGAAGAGTCATGTGGTCTGAGTTAATTTAAAAGTAATAGACTGAAATTGTCCACATTACTTTTATTGAATTGACAGAGCAGGTCCAGTACTACTAAGAAATTAATCCCATTTCATGGAATCACAGAGCGAGGCTGTAAAATTTACTGGTTTATCTTAAAATATAATAAAAAAAAAATTGAACTCTCATTTTTACTTCCATAATATGGAGATTTTTAAAGACTGTTCTGGAAATGAATAGGAAAATTAGAGTTATGCCAAACTGGCCATATATCTGTTGGGCTAAATCCTTCATCAGAAAAAACAGAAGTCCCTTGCTCATAACAAAAGTGTCTTCAGACACTTTCAATGAGTGCGAGAAGTCAATAAATTCCTCAATGGAAGGAGAAGGCTCCTTCAGAGGGCAAGTGATGACTTTGGGAAGGTGCAAGCTGTCACTGGTTGGAGAGAAAACACGGGTCAGGAGACCTAACCTAGGGAGCTTGGCTTGGTCCACTTACCTGAGCAGGTCCTACCTGGATAAAAAAACGAAGAACACCACAGAATCTCCTCCAAACTGAGAGCAAGCAGGATTCTCAGTGCAATACCATGTGGGTGTCTCCTGCCTGCAATGACCACTGAGTCTCCTTCCCCAGCTCTGTTCTGGGTCATTAATATAACATCTCTGCCTTAAACTGATTTGTCCTGAACAGATTTTTATGACACGAGACATAGATATGGTGCCAGGAAGGTAGACAGAAGCATTACCAGGATGTGTAATACAAAGCACATTTCTGCAGATGTGACTGCAAAGCAGATTTCACCTTTGATAATTCCTGTTTTTATCATTAGCGGATCCTGGATGGATCTACCAGGCAGGAAACACTCACCACAGTGTGTGGTGATGTGCTCATTACAGCTGCAACCCCACACAATACCCTGAGATTCTGCCTCGTTTCCCTCAAAGTTTAGTCCAAAATTCCTTCAGATATGAAATTAAAATATTCAGCACCAAAACGATACGAGCATCCAAGGATACATGTCATTTCTCAGATCCTGCTATTTAAATCATTTGACTTTGAGTGAGATATGGGAGAAATTTAAGTTTCAGTACATTTTAGTCTCCATCATGTCAAATTTACAACCCTGGAGTAAATCACACTGCCAAGACAAATGTCTTCACTTAAATCAGATTTGTTGCTTCCTTCCATACTTCAGGACATTAATAAAATTGGAGTTCTAGTTCATAATAATAGTTTCATCCTTCCTGTGCCAGCAGAACCACAACCACTTCACCCTCCACACTCACACCTCTCCAGGTTAAGCAATTATAGGCTCTGAATTCTATTAGCTATGTGAATGCGAATGCATCTGACTCAAATTCTTCCAAGTGTATCAGCATGTACTCAGCTGATCCAGATATATACTAAGAATTTTCTTAAATATCTCCTCTAAATGCCATTCTTAGCTTCAGACTTCTTGGAGATTGAAGGCATTAAAACAACAAAAGAGCTCTCTGGGAAAGGGGCAAAGGCACTCGAATGCAAGTGAAATGGCAGGAATGTTTGCAGCTCGCTGAAATTACCTGAAATGTCTCCCCTAGGTACAAGAAATTTCTAACAATTGTTTTTCCCTGTCATCTGGCAACACCTTTGACATCCACTCTCTCAAAAGAACCACATTCCTCTCCTATTTCTGGATCCGATGCACAGTTATGAGCTGCTGCTGATCAGGATTACGGATCCAGTCCCTCCAGTAAACGCAAAGGAGGTGATGGTTTTACGTTCCCCCATTGCAGCACCAGCCGCATACTCTACTGCCGTTGCAGTATTTATGTGCAAGATTAAAAAGAAGACCTCCCAGCGAGGCAGATAGCAATGGGATGGGGACAGCAACATGAGTATTAATTGCAGACATGTAGCAGCAGTTCACAGAGCAGAAATCTCAGCACATATAAAAAAGGACATCACTTGAACCTCCTTTTTTTGACTTACCGCTTGCCTGATCATTACTCAAAAATCTAAAGACTAATGTAGATGGGGTGAATGATGCAAACTATTTCTAGCAAGGGATAAGGAACGTGAATGTACCTTCCTCACTGCCACCCAGTGCAGCCCCTCTGACACATGTGGCTGCGGCATGACACGCTTGTCAGCAGCCCTCTGTGATGGGAGGCGCATGTCAGAGGAATGTTGCTGGGAGCTCTGTGTGATTCAAAACGCTTACTGCAGCATTATTACAGTAATCTTTCAGCACACTTTTACTCCCCAGCCTCTCCCCATTTCGACAAAACAATCCTAAGCTTGTATTAACAACAGGGTTTAATGAAAACCATACATTTCGTGATGAGTGTTTGGTCATGCATGGCAGATTTGTTTGGAATCAAGATCACTTCTCTCTACGAACATGACAAGAGATTAAATCATTAAAAATGTATAGTCTGTAATTAGTTTATCATTGCCAGAATTGTAGGAATATTTTCCAACATAAAACCGATGCCACCAGCAAGAGATCATTTTGAAAGATCAATGTTGCTGAGATATCAGAAAACAGAGTAATAAGGAGGCAGCGTGCACACTGTTCTCCTCTGTATTTTTTTAATATAAAATAAGTATAGATGTGTAATAAAATAACTTCTGTAAAATCCAACCAGTGATGGGACGGATTTTGTGAGCCATGGACACAAAATCAGGGATTGTCCTAAATGACATGGCAATGTGAGATCATTCTGAAGCACCACCATCTTCAGGATTTACACTGACTGCCTATTTCTGGAGAAAGCAGAGCAAAGCACCACAAACAGGATCTTTGGTATTAGTTAATTATGGCACTGCAATATTTTCACCAGAGGCGTTTTAGAACTGCAGTACAGTGATGCTGTTTGTATTGCAATAGTTAAGGTGGTTTCAGACCATAAATTATAAACCTCATTTTTCAGATTTTATGACAGGGCTATAAAAAAGGAACCAGCCTTAGCCAGTTTTCTTTTATGACATAAAAAAATTAGCTATTTGAAAGCTATACATTTATGTATGAGTTCAATGGTTTCAAATGATTTCCCCTTCCCACACTCTCCTGTTTTCTGTATGCACAAAGACACAGTCACATTTGATGGCCATTCTCCTCTTCCTCCATACTGTGCTCCATCCCCTTGCACGTATTGCTGCTTATAATCACTTTGGTTTTTCAGTAGGAATTGCCAATCTTATGCGAGTCAGCATCCCTGGACAACAATCTGTAAGTATTTAGTAAGGAAATATTAAAGCTGTCATTTTCAATATGAAATTCTCAGATCCCTGGGGGACTAATTGAAAGGGGTCTGGAGAAGATAATTAAGAAGAGTCAATCTACTGTCAGTAGGCCTAAACTCACTGAAAAAGAGCCTGCATTCACCAGAAAAATGAAGAGAATCACAAATAAAAAGCTTAAATACTGTGATTGCACAAAGCAAGCAGTTGCACTGGTGTTTGTAGACTTGTTTTTCAGGAATCAGGGGAGCTGCTATGTTTGGTGCTGCCCAGTATCAGATCCCCACAACGAGTCACTTTGCACTTGGAGCACAAGATTATCCAAAGTCGCTTATACACTTCTGTACATTCTTCCCACTACTCATTAATATTGCCCAAGTGCTCTGTAATATTCAGTTAGAAAGCACTATAAATGCAAAATGTTCTCTGATAATCAAAGCAAGTCATAGCATACAATTTTGGTTTTATACGTGCTTTTCATACTCATCGTTTTAAAGAGCTCTAGGTGGCAATTAGTTTGTTCAAGATAAAACAGTAGGTAACAGTAAAAATACAATCATTTCTCCTGACCCAAAAGCTGATAGCTAAAGAAAACCAATTTAGCTGAATGCTAGGCAACTCTTTTCTGCTGAAGAGGGATGAAATACAATACTTTCCCTTCCCCACAGTCATGCTCCCACAGCTATGTACCCTTTGTCACGGCCTACCAGGGCCATCTGTGTACGTACACACCCAGCAGTGCCTCAGCTGAAGCCTTTCATAGAATCGCAGAATCGCTCAGGTTGGAAAAGACCTTAAAGATCATCGAGTCCAACCACAACCTAACCATACTACCCTAACAACCCTCTGCTGAATCATGTCCCTGAGCAGCACATCCAAACGGTTTTAAAACACATCCAGGGATGGTGACTCAATCACCTCCCTGGGGAGCCTATCCCAGCGCTTAACTACTTTTCAGTAAAGAAGTTTTTCCTGCTATTCATCCTCATGCCCATTGCAGCCTCCTACTGTGTGGTATTTCACCTCTGAAACAGCATCAGCAGAGGCAGGCGCTGCATCTTCACCTTGCAACTGTAAGCAGACAATTCCCATTAACCCTAATAAGGGTCACACATGCTTTGAGGAAGGGTGAAGAACCCTTGAGCGTCTGACAATATCCTACTGCTGTACAGAGATACACAACTACAGAAACAGCAAAACTTACTGCCCCAGGCTGACACTGAAGGTGTCACCACGATCTTCTAGGTGCACACAACAATTTATACATAATATAGATGTATGCATATATTAATGAGAGACAATGTAGACAAGAAACACTTCTCAGCTCTGAGTCAGAACTTCTCGAAAGGGATATGATATTTCTGTTTGGACCACGCTTTAAGTACTTTAAATTGAGATACCGAAACCTCTTCAACATCATTAACCTGGATTGAAAATAATCAATAAATAATCATTTCACGTGTAAGTATGAAAGGCAAATGTCTAATACATTAATTGTGAAACCCCTTTCTGCACTAATGGTTGCCATAACCCAAGGAATCGATTGCATTATGGATATTTACACAGTGACCTATTAGGAATACACGGAAGTATCATTTTTTACATTGATTATCCATCCTTAAAACAGATAGTAATGTATACTTAAATGCATGGATTACAAAAATCATTCTTAACCTTTATTACATACTCTTTGTTGCAAAGGAAATAGTTTGAGCATCGTGGTATGAAGGACACAGTTTCAATTTATGTCATGAGAATACAGGACAATTACGAATGTACACAAGTAAAAAAAAAAAGATATCATATTTAATAGTTGGGCAAGCAAGTGCTACCTAAAAAACGTAAGTGTTTCTAATCGGAACCCAAGCAAACAATACAGACATCACCAAGGAACCAGAAAAAAATACATATTAAACCTTTACAATTTGTATCTCCTTTTTTTATTGCCAGAAGCAAAATCCCCCTCCTGAATAGCTCCAACATAAACCAGCATAAGCTCTAATAAGTATTGCTGATGCTGGAGGCAGTGCTTTTTAATTTGACAAACTTGTCCTATGTCAAGCTTCTGCTAGTACAGTAAATTGGAGATACAGGGACCTGCGTGCAGCAACGGTTGTGCCACTGGAGAAGGAAAAAATCTCCTTGCCTGAAGGGCAAGAAAAGTCAATGGGGCACACAACCAGCTAGGGAAGAGCAGCTGGAAAGCAGAGCAACTCCATCAGAAAAGGCTCCTGGAGAATCAAAAGCTGCCAGCAGCGCTGGTGCTTTCCACCCAGAGGGCAATGGTGATGAAATACTACAGCCCTGTTGAAAGCAAGTAAACACGATCGGCCCGATGATGACGATCACCTTTATCTGGTTATATTGTACAAGCCAGGTCTGGTTGTCTTCAGGTTAGTTTTACAACCGAAGAGGAGAAACGGCTTCTTTTATTTAGCAGTAACTGCGTACAGCTTCCACCGGGAAAAACAGAAGGAAAAATAAACTAAAGCCTCTGAGTACATATAAAACAAGCTGTCACTGGGTTAACCAAGCCCCAAAGAAGATGCGTAGTACCGCTCCTAGCAAATTCACTTACTGATTATCAAATCAATTTAGTGATTCACTGAAGCGCCTGTCATTCCTCAGAGCCGTCGCCATACCTGTCAACAGAAACCAGGCTGCGACTCTGTTCCTAAGGACACTGTGTGCATCACACTGAAGGTCCTACTCAAATCCTGCCACTTCTGATCTCCTCCTCCATCTTCCAAGGCACAAACTGCTCAAATGAACAAAACCTACTGGGTTTGAGAGTGCTGAATACTTCCCACCCAGTGCGAACCCAGCAGTGATGTGACAGGGACAGCACCAGCCCTTTGGGTTGCCTCAGCTAAGCACCCCTCAGCACTATGAGACGGGGCAGGAGAAACTCCTCTGGGGTGCTCACAGGTCAGCTGCTGCACATCTTTCCAGTCTTTATTAGAAATGGGAATTTGTATTGTTGTTGCTGTTGGATAAATAGGTCTTTGGCTTGAGCTTCACCCTCAACAGAGAAACATGTACATGGTGCAGTCAGGGGCAACACACTGTCCTGCTGCGTATCTCCCATCCTTACAGCAACACTCATTAGCCACGAAACTTCCAACCCAGTTTAAATTCTTTCGAAATGCACACATATAGGGAATCTGGTGAGTCTATACAGAGAAAATACAGCTCTAAATATTCCTCTGTACTCACATATATTCACACATACTACTTATCAGCATGAGCATTATTTCAAGCACGCACACGCTATTTCTGTGTCCTGGGAGTGCATCACAATCCCACAGATAATTCCAAATCATTCTCCAGGATCTAAAGAGAAGTAGACCCAGAAGATACATTAACAGAAAGCAGCAGTGCTAGGTTTAACCCAGCAACACTACGGCATTATTAGGTGCATGAGAGCCTGGGCAGAATCTCAATGTACAAAAGCAAGACCTCTGCTGTGCCCAGCTCCCCACCATGAGGTCTGCAGAGCCAGCAACACGGAAGTGCAGTTGAAATACCTCATACACAAAATACCTTGCCACTGTAAGCACTGTGAACTCTCAAACCTGTTCTGTACAAGGCTTGAGTTTAATCATTTGAGCATCCTATCTTTTTGGAGTATAAGCAGAGTAAGCTTACTGAGCATCCTTCTCCAGCAATCATGGCAGCTACATTAAAATACAGTAAATGAAGGGCCGATAAGACTGTAATGAATGCATTATCTCAAATCCCAGATTGCTATAACTTTACAGAAGTAAAGAACTGAACCTAAGAATAGACTTAAAACACCGTTTCAAGGATAAGGTATCAATGTATTGATCTTATGAGTGCTGTTATCAGATGGCTATCTCTTGGTATCAGGTGAATTCATTCACTGCTAGAAAGACATACCAGGTTGTCAACGCCTGAAAGTTATTCTTGCTAATTATTTCTCTTCTACTGCCCTTTCCACTTCCAACTTCTGATTGCTGCCAAATGATTCCTTGCAGTGTTACTACAACCAGCAATGTTTTCCACTTCTGCCTTCATCATGACTGGAAAACACCTGACCTGACTCTGCTAATAATGCAGAGACCAGATTTAAGAGTTTGACCACCCCCATGCTACAAAGAGAATTGAAATGGGAACATTTTATCAGGAAGCAATAGGAGGAATATCCATCTTTAGTTTTGACCACTTTGGGTCTTGGTCTTATGGATACTAAATGGACAGATAAATCAACATATGGTTCAGTGGGAGGGCTAGCAGGCCTTTCATAAATGGCATGCCAGCAACAGCAGCATGTAGCTTTCAGCATTACTGAGTAAACAGCACGTGGTGGTTTAACATCAGTGACTGACAGGACTGAAAGTATCTAGTGTGAGTATTTCCTTGAGGTAAAGGTCTCTAAAATTTTCCTAGTTAAACCGAGAACGAGAGGAATAATAGACAAGGTTGAGGAGAAAAGCACAACTATGGATTTGAGGATGGGTGACTCTATTTATGTTCAGGAAATAATGGGTTTTACTTTTACTCTCTTTAAATTTCATCTTTTGATGCAGCTCATTAAGTGACCACTCACATTCCTGCCTCCCAAACAGAATGAGACCTCTCAAGCAAAGAATTTCAAATGAATCTTTTTAAAGATTCCTGTTATCTCCAGTCTCCTATTCTAAACTGGACATAATGACAGTTTTTTTTCTTAAGGGATATTACACTATGTGCCACCATAAAATTAAATGCGTCACTCACTGCTCAGCAAGCCACCCTCTCCTCAAGAGCACTACCTTGCCCTAAGAGGCTCTGGACCTAAGAGAAAGAAGACCAGAATTTCCATCTCAACCAGGCTGATAAGAAACTAAAGAAAAGAGATTTCATTTTCTTTCTGGATACTTTCTGTCCTTCTGGCTACTCATCCATGGGTAGTCTTGCATTTTAAAAAGTCAAATCTGCCACTCTTTGGTACCCTAGAGCACTGCGTGCAGGTGCTGAGCACTGAACTGATCTTAGCTGTAAGCATTGCCACCCTGAAGGAACGGAAGGGCTTGGTGTAGGAATAAAATCATCTGAGATCAACTGCAATCACCCTTTCAGCAATCCAATTACGGTAAACAGCAAACACAAGCAGTATTGCAGGTATGAACTTCAAAACGCAGAATGCAGTTGAAAGCTCTATATAGACAAAAATGACAAAATTCATGTAATTTAATCTATCCCTGCCGCAATCGCATCCCAAAGCTGTCTCTCCCTTCCATAACCAGACGTGATAGATCTGGTGCTAATGCAGATTTTTAACTCACTACCCAGGGTGAGTAAGGAAAGGAGCTCATGCCCCTCAACATTTCAGTTGGTGTCTGAGAGTCTATTCAAAAACTGAATCCCTCCCAGTCCCAGAGAAGAATGATTCATCCTTAACTCATTCAGGGGAGAGTTTCAATCTTCTTTTCCTGGACAATTATAACAGGCCCCTCTGAAATTATACTAATGCTGTTTTAGCAGATCAGGTCCCATTTTCTATGCTTGACTAAACTATTACCAAATGTTAGCCCAATGCAGGGGGCTCTTTCTCACCTGGTAATGCTATTTCTAATTTTGGTGGGAAGCCAAAATTCGTATTTCTTACAAATGTGTAAATCAGGAGCTATGTTTATAAAAACTCAATGGTCAGTGGACAACAATACCCAAGCCCTCTTTGAGGAAAACTGTAACAAAGTTTTCTTGCAGAGGGAATGAGCAAACAGAAGGAGCGCGGCATTTCCTGGAAATAGAAGCCCTCTTAGCCTGCTTTCTACATCAAGAGCACAGAGGAAAGCACCTCTGAGGATAGCCAGCTCAGACGGGATAGTGACAAAAAAAGACGTGTTCTTTAGAGGCATGTGCTGAAAGGCTCAACTAATCAGACAACAGAGATTTTTGTTAATTAAGCTGGGTAGAAAAGTAGGGAGTAAGAGGACACAGTTATTTGGGGCTATGACTTTTTCGCCCAAATTGCTTTTTCCCTACAGAGATGAGTGTTGTATGTTTCGAAGCATAAGCAAACACATACCTTTCTCTCTTTTTCAACCAGTCAATTGTTATTTTATTTCTACCAGACAATAAACACTTGTGGTGTTTTAGATCCTTTTTCAACTCCGGTTAACCTTCCCATCCTGTCTGGAAAATACAATGCCTGTGAACAGGGGAAAATAACAAGGGCTACATTCATATTGCTGCCTGATCTCTTACATCATGTGAAGGTTTATCGTAGAAAAAACAAAGCAGTTGTCCCTGCAAAGTCTGTGGTTGTCGCAGTAGAACAACACTGTATTCCAGAGCAGGAATTCCACTGGGGCAGGCACTGCATGAACCCTGCAAAGAGGCACTGTGCAGCCCAAAGGGCTTCAAACTCCATTTATGAGAGAGAGGAGGGATCCATCTGGGAGGGCACCTGAGTGTAAACAGGATAATAGTGATCAGCACAGTCTGCAGTGAATGCATTTCATGGCCAGAATTAAAAAAAGCTTTCAGTCACCCTCATTATATAATCATCTCTAATGAAAACTTTTTTGGGGACTGTGAGCACCAGACAAGAAGATGCATCTTTCCTCATGGCTGACGTGAGCTTTTGATCATCACTGCTGAGAAAACACTTCTTTAGCGTGGTGAAACAGAAGAAAATAGAACCTGAATAAATGCACCAAGTTTCCTAACTGGGAAAAAAAATGAACCCAACCATCTGACGCAATTTATTCTCTTGGTATGAAATTACAGCAACTGTTTAGAATTCTGCAGGAAAAGAAAACCCACAAAAATGCAATCAGTAAAGCACCAGTATAACAGACAATTTAAATCATTTCCTGCTTGCTTCCTTAAATCACGATTAACATCGGTGAAACCTATTCCCACTGTTTGAGACCCACTGAAAAGGCTTCCATGGCAAAAACTGGCAGACAAGTTACCAACCAGCCCACTGACTGCAGTAAGTTTTTGGTTTGGTTTGGTGTTTTTTTGAGTGCCAAGGAAACATTATCACTTCTGAACTCATTTGTACAAATTCTGTTTTTTATTTTTTTCCCAGACGTTATCTATCTTTGTTATTTCAAGGGGTCTTACTGGAATGACTTCAAAGGGCTATACACCTCTCAGGGAAGATGTTCCTAAGACCCAGGACTGTCAGACTTGCCTAAAGGAAGAGGTAACACTGAGCACTTACAGAGCCTACTGTGTTGTTAGCTGATGTCCCGGGACAAACAACCTGGCAGAGCACAACATGCTCACACGGCCTGATCTGCTTACTCAAATCCAGCCACGCTGAAGGAAGAGGATGCTCGTGACCAAGATGTGCTTGCACAGAGAAGTGCTGAGGTTCATCTGACTCCTCACCTCTAACCTGAGTTAGAAAGCCGTCGTGCACAGTCCTCCTCTCATTGTCAACACTGGGGAAGGTGACTGACATGGACATACTGAGGGGAATTCCTGCTAAATGCCCCTGTAAAGGTTCGCCTGTCCCTTACATCCAGGGCCAAACGAAGTCACAGAAAACAAGACCTCCTCACCACAATGCCTTTCCTTTCCTCTGCAGATGTTCTTTGGTAGCCGCTGAGCAGGGTGAAGCAGCAGAAGTAGCCACCACCTGCTGCTCTCCTCTTTCCCCTTCATAATCAAGTAACTCTTCCAGAAGAACAGAATATAGCAAGCTCCCACACATGCTTTTCTCAGCACACCAAGTGCCCAGAGTGAACGACGTTAAACTCGGTGGCCTAAGTACCCAATAAGCTCGGCACATAAAGCTCACCTTTACAGCTGGGGAGAGACAGTCCTATTTTTCTAACTTAGACAATCCCACATTTCAAGTAACAATCCTATTGAATCTGCTACCTTTCATTAAAGTACCTCTTATAACTCTGTCAAATTCTCCAACCTTTGTATTGATTTTTGTCCTATTCAAAATAACTCTCCTTTACAACAAGAGCTGGCTGTCAGCTTCTTATCTCTTATTTTCACCCCATCTGATCCTCCTTCTCCTTGTCACTCTTTCCAGATCCCAGTTAATTACGTTGAAAATCAGGGATTTATGTTAAGAGGAATGTACAACTCTTAGCTCATCATTAACATACCATAATTGCAGTGTAGTGCTACTAACTCAGAGCTTTTCAACAAGAGGGCGGAAATCCTTTGGGAGAAGAAGGACATTCCTATCAAATATAAAAAGAATATCGAGATCATGTTGTGGAATAGTTACTTCAAAATAAGACTATGGATGCGTTGTAACATTTGCAACTGACTCTAGAAATTACAGGGGCCTGGCACACAGCAGGAAGACACAGCCATAAAAACACAGGGTTGTTACGTCCCTGGTTTGGCGTGGGTCTATACACAAACAGTCCCACAACATGCTAACCTCTGCACTTAAGCATATTTTAATTTCAGACCATCCTCTCACGTTTCTTCTTAATTATCACAGGGCATTCACAAAAAAGATCAGCCAGATGGAGACTAAATATTTCACTACTACAAGATGAAGCATTCTGCACTAAAATGGAACCTTGATTGCAATAAAGTCATTAATTAAAGCCTCAACTGATTCTCCTGTCAGTGTATGGGAGGCACTAAAGACAACTGTGAGGAGTCAGTGCAACAGCTACAGTAAGGAAAATAAAACAGTAAAACGAACAGTTATAAGATTATGTTTGATTGCACTGCTCACAGTCTTTGCAGCACAACATGATATAAACACAGCCATGTATTCAGCCAATATCCATCTATTTTGTGTTTTAAAATTACATCCCACTGATTTCCTGATGATGAGAAACATGAACAAGTTTTAAAGGTGCTGAAAAGTAAAGGGGAGTAACGCTGGAGGGAAGGTAAGGCAGAGCAACATCTTGGGATTTTTAGTATCTTATATTTTCAGATCACTTTATGGCTCTCCTAGAAGACTGTGGAGAAAGAGCAGATGATAGACTGTAAGAGAAGAGACTTAAAAATGCTGCAAATTCTCAGTTTGATACAAAAAAGAAAAAATAATCAAATTTGAAAATCCCCAAGCCATCTCCATGTCTGAATGATTAAGTCAGAGGTGCAGACAGAATAAGCAGTGCATGCTAAATTCCCTGAGCACTCTCCAGCCCAGACAGCGTGGGTATGGAGCCAAATCTTTACTCAGTTTCACCAGCATGTCTCCCATCAAAGTCACTGGGAGCTCTAAGAATCCCCATATAACTGAGGATTTAGTCCTCAGAGAGAATATTACAGTAAAATTACTTCAGACAGTCAATGTGTCTCACTGTGATGTATTCCCAGGGGCACTCTTTAGGTCCTTCCATCATTTATTGACTTCTACTTTGCTACATCCTGCCAGATGGAAGCAAGGAAATTTGAAGAGCAACTAGTAAACAAAATATAAGGGAATAAAACCAGTGCTGGCACCCTACTTCACAATCAGTCTTGTAATTGAAGCCAACACCAGAGATTTCTGCAAAATTGCAATTACCAGAGATGCTGGATGCCAGAAATAATAAACCTAACTGCACCACAGCAGCATAGGGTGCTACTTCTCTCCTGGATATCAAGAAAACATACTGCGATCTGTTCTCCTTTTAATATGTTAAAGGAAAAAGTAAAAAGAACACAAACAAACCCAAAAGAACTTAGAAATGCAGCAAGTGTAGAACCTGAAGAAAATTCATTAAAACTTAACAAGAAAGGACCCAACTCTAACTAGTATATATCCTGTCATCCACGGGTGGACAAAAGCCTGGAGAAATACAGTAGGTGACGCTTTAGAGATCACAGAAAGAACTACCATTCAGGACGACCCCCAGAACACGAGCTAGTCTCAGTTCATACCCTGTAATAAAGGCTTTTGTGCACTGAGTACCACACATCTTTTCTACATTAACAACATTGATTGTCTTCTGTCTGTGATAATATAAAACATGAGAATTTAAGTGATATAATAAGAGGTAAGATAGTGAATGGTGATAACCTTTGGCAAGGAGATCTGAGCATTCAAATTAGAGCAGCTAGCTGGAGATCTGCACAGAGCTGAAGTTAGTATGTATACTCAAGGGGAAAAGGAAGAAAATCAAAGAAATAGCAAGAACAAAGATACCATTAGAACCTGGAAGGTCTTCTAAGGAACACGCTTAAAGGAGAGCAAAAATTATTAATGCAAATGATTGTTTATAATAATAATTTCATGAAATGAATCAATCATCGTAACGTAAAAGCTCGTTAATCAACATGAAAGAGTGTTAGCTCTTCATTTTCTGCTGGAATGCTTTGTGGGTTTGGTTTTCTTTTTTGGTTGTGTATTTTGTTGCTGTTATTGTTTGTTTTAAATGAAGAACTGGAGATCTCCAAAAAAATGCATGCTGGTGCTTGTGGGTACAACAAAATCACATTGCTTTCTAGAAGCCAAGCTGATGTTCCTATAACCAATTTGGCCTAGAAAGTGCAAGTTTGTTCATGTAAGATTAAAGAGATGAGGTCTCTATGGCATATTGCAGTATGGTCCTTGGAATAAGATTCTCATTTACTAAATAAATTACTGTATATTACTATATAATGGTGTTCACATTATAACTGACAATTAGCACCATTAAAGAGAAAGCTCATAAACAGCCAAAGCTCACATCAAATTAACACAGTCATGATTAAAATCACTCTTCTGATTTCTGCTCTTCACAGAAATAATCAGCATTTTGCATAAAAATGAGTACAAGGCAGCTCAGAATCCCAGCAATGCTGGGATGGCGGCAGCGAGCATCGCCAGCGCAGCGCTGCCGCGTCAGCTCCGAGCGCCGGGCTTCCCCCCGGCAGGAGCCCGCGCCACCAGCACGGCCCGCAGCAGGCAGGGCTGGGAGCCAGGCAGAGGCACCAGAGATGAAAGGGCTGCAATTATTCCTCTTGGCTCTAATGAGGGGAACCTGGGTTCTCTCCTGGCCTGAGGGAAGCTCTGCTTCTTTACTGCAGTTTTGTCACTTGGCCATTTAAATGGTTTCTGGCGTTTGCGTCTTTGTTTGTAGAGCCTCAACTTCAGAAAGCAAAAGAAAAACCCAAGTAATTATAACGGAGAAGAACAATAACAAAATACAAAGGAGTCAGCAATTCATTAAAATTTAGAGACTGCAACGTCAAAAACTTTTCTTGACTTGAAGAAAAATGAGGGAGACTTTTTCTAAACTGGCCCAGAGCCCACATCCTCATTAGGATTCACGCTCCACTTGCACAGCAGTGCACTAATGGTCTTGCTTTAATCTTCGGCATCGCAGCACTAGTTTTATTGACCTCACCGATGAGGATGCAAAAATGGCAAGGAGGAGGAAAAAAACTGGAAGCCGATGCTGACCAGGCCTGGTATCACAGACTGGCCTCTGATCATGGATAAAAGTTTGAGACATATGTTCATTCCACTCGTAAATGATACTTCAGAGAAAGCCAAGTTCATAATGACTTCATAAGGATAAAGTATCATCAAGGAAAATCTAATCAATAAATAAGCAATCAAGACCATATAATGAAGGAAACCATTTAGAATACCATTACATATGCCATGGTTTAAAAAGGAATCACAATATGCTACATATGCAAAAAAGTATTGCAAGATAATACGCCTTTGATCCAACATGCCTTTAAAGTAGGAAACAAAAGGACATTCTCATATATCTTACCAACTAATTTAACATATAAATCACAAAAAAATATGATCCAGATGGGCTTCAATGAAGGAAACCAATTAACGTAGACAGCCTTACCATCTGACACATTAGTTGTAATAATAAAAACCAAACAACATGGTCAAACAATAATGCTCTGTATTATATCTGACATTTCTAATTACTTTCTGTATCCTCTTCAAGAAAAAAAGACTATCAGCAAGCAGTTTGTTTCCCAGAGGAAAAAACCATCCAAACTTCAGGCGTACAGAGCAGAGTCTGTGGAAGATGCTGATTTATCTGTGTTCCCTTGGGACGTGCTTTGGAACGGATGGGTTTTGCATAGTCCACATCTGGTTTCTCAATTAGACTCAGAAGATGTTTGCTTTCAACTGCATTTCCACCGTAACTGCTGCAGACCTGGCACGTCAGTACCTGTGTGCACGCCTTAAAACCCTTACCTCTGCCCAGGGACTCAGAACAGTCAGACTGATTTGGGCTTTACTTTCTGTAGGATGGGATTTTGATTTTTTTCCTTTCCACAGTCCACCTAGAAATGTTACTTCTGAAATGAAACACAGCATTTCTGGCACAGATCTCCCAGCATCAGGCAGTTGCATGCTGAACTACAATTAGTGTTCCAAATTAAAAGCTGCACCATGCACACATGTACAGTTACTGCTCGAGAGGTAAAATCTCAACTGTATGAACTACTTTTGTGAGAAGAAAACAGTTTTATCATCATCAACCTGCTGGATATTTTGAGCACCCTTCAAAATCCACCCAGAAAAATCCTTTCCAACACGATTTAATGAAGTAGACAAAATTTGGAAATCTTAGAGAGGTGGTACACAGCAAAGCAACAGGGAAAGGCTTGCTTAGGGAAATGCTCTTCCTTTAAAAAAACAGAAAAGGAAAATCTGCGGGAATCCTGCTGAATGCATTCATACTTAGAAAGGTCAGAGATCAGAGGCTCGTGCCATTGCAATGAATACAAATCACTTGGAAAATTACATTTTCATTATTAGGATTAACACTCAACCTATCTGATATAGCAAATTATTTTGCACAGCACTCATAAACAGTGACAGAATTCAGAAGGGCAGATTCTTTTTTTTTCTTTTTCTTTTTCTTTTTAATTTTAAAGCAGCAAAATAAGCATTCCAAACAGCTGAAAAGTAAATAAAGGATATTTAAACAAAAGGGAAATTATTTCTTAAGAATTTTCTTTTTTTTTTCCCCCAAAGTAACTTCTATTGACCAAGCCAGCATCAGATAGCTGTGGCATCATAAGAAAGGTTTGTGCAGTGGAAATACTATTTCTGATTCCAAAAAGAAGGCCCAGGCTCCTTTACCAGCCCTACTCCCTGAAATTTCAGAAGAGGAGCTGACTGGAGACTTCCAGAGGGCTCCTTCTACCACCCCAAGTGACAAACAGCAGCACTGCCAATTGAGGCAGACAGGGCAGCCCGATGGGCCCATGCTCTGGGTGCATGGGGGGAGGCTGTCACCAGAAATCACAGCTGCATCAAGCTAGAAGCTGTTGGAAAAACCTTGCGATAAATAAACAAACCAATAAACCTCTGCCTCAGACCTTCCAACCTACAGGCTCAGGTGCCAGCAGGAGGCAAAATAATTGTTCTAACTCATGCACTGGGACAGTGGCAGCAGAAAGATGTACACTGCATTTTTTTAGGGTCTGTTACAATCTCCCTTTGTGCTATGGGATCCCATTTCCACGCTATGAAAAAGGGACTTGGCTGAAGTCACACGAGACACATTATGGCAAGTTGGGGCCTGAATCACGTTCTGCCAAGGCCCAGCTCACAGGAAAACCACGTCTGTCCACATGAGCCTTCTGGGCAAGCAGAGCACCCTACCAACTGCTCATGTCCACATGACACAGCGGGACATGTCTTGCTTTGAAAGCACTCATCTGATTACCAACCAGGAGTAATTCCAGATAAAGTCTTCTTTATTACACCATGCAAAACCTTGAATGCGGGTAGAGGGCCACACGCGTGCAAGGAAGCAGTGCCGATGGAAGCAGTACCGATGAAAGGCAGCAGCCGTGGCACAATGGCTCCCAAACCACTGCTAAGCTACTTGTTTGTAAGCATCCTGGGAAAGAAAGGATTTGGAGGACAATGAAGTCACTTCGCAGATATTTGCAAGGAGATTCTCCCACACACAGAGAGCTTATGGGGGAAACCAGAAAAGAGGCAGTTTGAAACTCAGCCCATGGGACATGAGAGCTAGCAATGCGAGCAAAGCAGAGCTCAGAGCTGACATTGCAAAAGCACATAAGAGATGATAGATAGAGTGCTGCGAGGGCCAGAAGGGCCTTGAAAGTGATATGTTCACTGAAGGAAACATTGCCCTATTTCACAGCCATCTCAAACTACAGCAATACATTCTGATTTTATTTTTTTTGGAGAACAGAAGCACATGTCTTTCCACTCACCTCAACGGGGAACCTCTTGCCATTGATGCTGTGCTCAGAGCCTGCTGATCCATTGCTCTGACCCCAGTGGAACTCCACCTTCTCTGCCTTGAATCTGCCTGGCAACCCGGCACCGCTGACAAAGTAATCGTCCTTCAGCAGGATAGCAACTGCACACACAGAACAAGGAGAAAGACCTTCTTAGCACAGTTTTTTGAAGCACTTACAGGTTTTGCTCATTATATTAGAATATTTCTTCTAATGCAAGTAAAACATGAGGTCATCATTATCCTCTTCACAGGGACTGGTTGAAAAAAAGAAAAAGCTAGATGTAATGCTGGCTAATTATGGAAGTGATCATATGGGCTACAGAAAACCACCAAGTCCAAATTCTGCAAGCAGTTTTCACCACTGGGCTTTGATTAAAATTGAAATGGCAAGCTTCATCAAGAACCATTTAATGTGGTTGCAGGGACTAATGGCTGACCACATTGCTTGGCCTTGTGATTCACTGACGGTGTGTAGATAACCAGTTAGAAGAACAGATCCTCTGTTTGTTGCATTTCCTCTAAGTTACCAGGGGAAAAAGGACCTGTGCCCTGTCCCCCCTCTACTGCTGGACATGGCAGGTACCTTCCTTGACCTCCCTGTTCCTCCCATCTGTAAAACAGGGAGAGTGACAATAACTTTTTTGATACCCACTCATGAGAAGCCCCCCATCAGAACTGTTTTGGTTCTTTTTTTACAGTAACTGACGTTACTGTTACACAATTCGGTAAGGGTCAAAAGGATCTTCTTTGTAATTTCTTTTCACTTCCGAAAAGCCTTTATATTTTATGCAACAATAAAAGCTGTAGGTTCTAAACAGAGGGCAAAGTCATACAGTGGAAAATGGTACATGTTACGGGGAGGACTACAGTCCCACCAGGAACTGAACCCGGCTTTTTGACATCCCTGTCTGCTGCTCTCACTACTCGATCACCCACCCTTCTAGCACCTCCCATCTTTAACATGCATAACTCCTAATAATGACTCCTTACAAAATCCTTTCCGCTCATTCTTTGCAAAACTGGCTCTTAAAAACAGAACTAAAATTAGCATTTTGTTCTTGTAAAAGCCACTGCAGACCACCGCTCTGCCCAGAATCCTGTGATTGAAGTTGTGCTGTTCGTTGTTCTTTTTTCTTTCTTTTTTAAATGAGAAGAGCTCAGCACACAAGGATTTCTCTCTGTTCTCAATCCAGCTGTGTCATCAGAACAGGAACATTAATATAAATCCATTTTTATTATGTAACGGGGAGGGTTTTATTCACTGCTGGAAAAAATCTAGAGGCTGGTTGTGAAACAGGAGCTGTTTCTCTGCTGGTGAATCACTTCATGCTGCAGGCGGGGCTGTCTGCCATGGCAGGGCTGCTCCCTGTGAGTACAGACTGTGGGCTACAGCAGCTCCACCTCAGGTGCAACTGTGCAACTAAGAAACGTTTAAACATCAAATTGTTTATATTAAAACCATCTGCATGTTGATGTTCAGGTCTTTATTAATTGCACCAGTGACATCACAGAGCTATTCCATGAGTTCTGGTTCCTTTGCACCAAAGCATTTGCGTGGGAAGTCTGGAGGCTGTAGGATACTGCCTGCATCACCCAGGTACTGCTGCATCCTTACACCAACTCTGAAACACAAGTGTCTAAAAGCACCACTGCTCTCCTCTTCCCTTACAAAATTCTCAGTGAGCTCAGCAGTATTTTAGATACCAAACATCTCACTCAATTGGTTCGAAATTCCACACACAAAATTGGAGGACTTAAAGAACACAGGAAAGCAGATTTGTGTGCATGTGTTAAAAATCTCTGTGGGATTCAGTTGCATCTAATAAATATTTGATAGTTCCTAAATCATTTATGGCTCTGTCAGGGGTCATTTTACTTGTTTTAGATGAATAATTAAAAGGATAATTAGGAGGATGTACAATCTGAAATGTTCATCTAATTGTTCATTTTACAGAATTCCTTACACTGCTGAGCTCTACAACGCATGTTCTGAGCACCTTCCTCCTACCTTAGCAGCACCTCCTTCTTGCCACTAGCGTGGAGGTTTCCCTCCCTTCCATGTGATTTCTGGTATTAGGGACTGGAACAGCCAAGCTGGGTTTTGGGAGCCACTGTTTTTATCCAGTAAGTCATGCAGAGCGCACAGGAAGGAATTAACCCTCCCACAACTACTAGGCTTAAAATTAATGTATGGTTGAGATTTCAAAAACAAAGCAGGAGGTGCACAACCACCAGGATCACCATTGTGTGATGCAATTTGCAGGACCAGGGGTGGAGCTGAGCATCTTGCACCTTCTTGAGAGCAAAACCAAGCCCGGATACAAAGCAGCTCTTCCCCTGCCTTATCAGAGCAGCTCTGACCCAGCCTGAGACGCACACAAGGTATGAACAGTATCCAGACACACCTCTAGCACCAACGTTTGTGGGTTTATCAGAGTCTTTAGTAGCTCTAAGCGATCCAAGGAGGGGTAAAGCCGCATTGCATGCACTGCTGGTGAGGGAACTGCTCCCACAGATGCTCTACTCCCACAGGGCAGTGCCCAGAAGCCCTATCAGCCTCAGGACCAGCTGACAACAGCTAACACTTAATTACAAGGTAGCACAGGCAACAACAACCATGAAAGGTACTTCTACTCTCCAAGTAATCTTTACCACTTGGGAACCGGCTTCTATGGTGATGAAATCAAACCCACATTAGTGCTTTTGTCGGTGTAATCCCACGCAAAGCATTTCTGGTTGAGGCAGAGGCATAATGAATGCATGTTCCTTTTCTGAATGAAGTTCTGTGTCCTGTACATTGCTTGCCCTTTAGATGATGTGGAGAGAAAGGATGAAGGAGCACAACAAATCAAAACTCCCTCTTACTTTTTAATATTTAAAAGCATAAAAGTAACTAATTGTTCTATTCTAATAAATGAAAAATTACCAATAGAATAGCAATAACCCACACAATGCATTTCCTGCCAGTTAATGAAAGTTAAGGGCCTTTGATTTTTCCTCAGACCCTGGTCTCCTTTACCAGTCATTACTTGCAGTGAAATGCCCTCTACATCCATCACCATTGCTTAAACTGAAATGCAGCTTACTGTCAGTCAGCAACAGGAAGGTCTCCAGTGGTTATCTACTCCAAGACTGCTGCCAACACACATCACAACCGACACAACTTGCTGCTACATTCTGCCCATAGGCCAAAACATCCTACTTGGTTTGCTGCTGTACCACTTACTACCTTAAAAAGTAATCCCTGGCAAGTTTCTTCCAAAGGTCAGTAAACCAAGGGAATGGAATGTGATAAATCAAGGGAGGAGTTAAGAGCTCAGCAGAAGACTCACGGATGACAGCAGGGCAAAAAGAGTTTTTGCCTAACCAGCAAAATCTGTAAGTTACCCAAGAACAGCAGTAGTTACTGTTGCCCTGAGAAGCAATAACTTGTCAGCAAAAATCCACACCCCAATGGGTGAGGAAATCAAATATAGGAGCGGTGCTAAAATCACCCAGCAGAGGAGACTGAAGATACAGCTTTCACTGCCAACTGCGTGAAGACTGGAATATTCACTGGCATGTTTTGGTTCTGCATGGTTTCCTATTATACGTGCAGCAATATGTCCCTATTATACTTACCATATAGCATTAGCATTTCTATTGGAAGAAAAGCACCATAGTTTTTTCTTGGTATTTCTAATTATGTTTATTGCCGGTAACTACACATGCTACTTTGTGACCAAAAGAGCAGGGTATGTAACACGAATAGATTAATTAAGCACCAAATTTCCACAGCATTCAGCCTCCCCTGAACCTCATTTTGCTACAAAGGGCAACAAAGTCAGGATTTGAGAGCAAACAGGAGCATTTCTTAGCAAAGCTGGAAAAAAACCCTCGGTAATGCATTAAAAAAACAGTGGTTTACATTAACCAGATTTGCTCTGCCGTGAAAGAAAGCAGGATCCCAGCCTGTGTCCTCCTCATCTGAGGGGCAATGTCTCCCACTAAGTCCCTGGAACTGGGTCCAAAGCACCTGGTGGATCACACCCAAAGACCCGTGGGAGCAATGGGTCAGGCTGCGGGCACAGCTGCATGCAAACCACAGCAGGTCCATACCCTGGGTTTGCTCGCAAACCTCTGACAAGGAACCTGTTACCTAAAGCACTCCAGACACGCATGTCGAATGTTAATAAAGATAAAAATACACTTCCAATAAATAAAATTGAATTAATTAGCGGTTTAATCCAATTCCCTAAAAATATTTGACCTTGTCAAATGAAGAGGATGGCCTTATAATTTCTGCTTTTTACATTTTTAGAATTAAAGAGTAATCAAATGCATGCAGCTTTGCATATAAATCAACCTTGACCTTTCGGTGAACTGTTTTGGTAAAAATAAGCAGTATTCTCACTGTTCTTTTCTCTGGAAGCCAGAACAGACAGAGCAGAAGAGGATTCAGTTCAGTGAAGAACACAGCGCTATAATCATATCAGAAACACATTAATAAGCTCCCGCTACTTTGAGCGCTTATTGCTCTTTCTTCTCCAAAACCTTCCGATTTCTAAAACTTCCCCTTTCCTACAAAGTCTGAGCCTTGCATCTCAGCGTTCCTTTGGATTAGATGTGTCAGCCTCCCAAAGCTGATAACTCAAGGTTACACCTTGAAGCTCTCATACAGCCTTTTATTCTGAGGAACAACTCACTACCAAGAGAATTATTTTATACCGGGAACCAAAAAAAAAAACCTCTTAAAAAATGAACCTTAAAATCAATCTGCAGAAGTAGTTTTGCACAGAATGCAAAGGCAGGGATAGGAGGCAGCTGCTGGAAAATTATATTTCTTTAAAAAAAGCAAACCCCAAACAACGGAACAATGAAAGAGGAGGAGGGTGGAACATGGCTTGAATTTTTAATTGACTGCAGGCAGGCTGTGGAGACAAACAGAAGAGAACATACCCGTTTTTCCTGTGTTTTTCATCCAAGTCTTGTTAGAAGATTCACTGTCAAAACCATCAAGCTGCAGTTCTTGATACTCATCTCCAACATGAGCCTCATGGTCCACGATGTCAATGGGAGACTGGTGGGACCCCCCGCACTTCTCGCTGGAAGTAACCCAGCGCTCGGGACCATAGGTACCTGTTAACAAATACAAATTAAATTAACATTCTGTGGCTCCTTAGTTCTGGATAACGCTTAAGTAAGAGGATGAATCGTTGGGCTCCCCAGGTAACATCACAGCTGCTACACTTCGTGCGTCTGAAAGAGGTTAAGACTTGTAAACCTATGAAGAGATCAAAAACCATTGGCTTCATGCAGCACTCAAACTTTGCCTCTGGCAGTAACAAACAATACCTCTTTTTTTCTTTTTAATTACTATTCTATAAAACTGTCTGCAATTCCCAAGTTCCTCTCATGCGTATGTTACGAATTAGCATGGTTTACAGGAACTTTCCTAAAGCTTCAGCCATGATATATGAGTATGCATTTACCTTCTTAGAAGAGATACACAATGTACCAGCTAGGCATTAACTTGCTCTTCCACAATGCTCTAATTAAATAATATGATCTTTATTAATGATCTCATTTCTTCAGGAGGTTTTGAAGCCAGAAAAAAATGAAAATAAAGAATTAAAGCAAATAGGATATTAGTAAATTTGGAGAAAATAGCAAAGGAAAAAAAGACATTCTTATTGGAGGAAGTGCAGACAACAGTGACCTGCCAGGAAAATGCTGTAACTTTTTGGTGCTCCTCTTACACAAGTTTTCTGTTTTACTTATTAGCCGGGAGGAGTTTAGGTTCTGAAAAGCAATCTGTGCATCTGTACTGGCGAGCACAAAGCTGGCTGCCATAGAGGTCAACAAGGGAAGAGCTGCAGCTCCGAGGAGCTATGTCAGAGCAGCCTCTGTCCCCAGAACACCAGGTGTATGGCGGGTCCTGATGCACTCAGCATCATGCACCGAAGTGTTTCTAAGTGGTTTCTGAGGGCTGTTGTCACATCTGTACACCCAACTCACAAGAGACAGGAGGTGCAGAGTTCCTACCTCTGTTTTGGAGCTTTCACTTGCCCCAGATCACTTCTTGGTGTGTTAATCTTGGTCCCTACCCCCATCTCGGTCCCTAACCCCCCACTGCTCAGCTAAACTTCGCAGTGGGATTGCCCTGGCCCCGCTGCCATGGGAAGGAAGGCAGTGATCCATCACAGTGTGGCATGGTGCTGCAAGAGGCAGCAGCACAATGCACTGCTCAGCCTGCAGAAGCTGCCTGCCACCACCCGCACTCACTCTGCCCATTCTATAGCTCTCCAGCAAGAATTGTCAATACAAATAACTAGTGGAGTGAAAAGGTTTCAAAGACCTTGCCATTCCCAGCACACACCAGCTCCAGATGCAATGCAACACCAGGAACCTCTGCAGACAGAGGAGGATCTCCAGTGAATTTCAGGCTTTTCTTATGACCTCCCACTCCAACTCTTAAATTGTATTAACAGAGACTAAGAGATTATGTTCCTGGGAGTGCAAACAGCGGTTTAAGCTCCTGAAATAACAGCACACAGTTCCCGCAAAGCACTCCTCGCTTACAGTTCCTGAAGAGCTTTGCAGCAGGGCTCCATTATTCTCATGCAAAGACAGAGAAATTGATGATGGGAGGGAAGAGGTTTCCCTCATCCGCTACAGCCAAGTTACAGGGCAGGGCTGACCCCTGCTCCGCCAGGCCCTCAGATGCCACACCTGCTGTGCACCTCTGAACTACCCAGTCAGCATGTCTGCTCAACAGGCACACAGCAACAAACGATGCACCATTTATTACCCCAGCATCTGAGAAACATACAATCTCAATTAGTGCCATCCAACCCCAGTGGTTGTGAAGGCCAGCTCCATTGGTGCAGGGTTCCAATACGTGTCTGGGTGTGAGATGACTTTTCCCACTTTCCCCTGGGCTGCTGCAGGACGCTCAATCAGTAAGAAGATGTTGTGCTGTACTCATCACGTGCAAATGCTGAATGGGAACCAAAACGACATGGAAGTGTTTTATTTTCAACTACAATTAAGCAAAATTGCAACACCCTTTAAAAATCACTCACATCATTTGCCCAGGTTAAAAAAAGCTCAGTTTCATTTATCTCATTGTTCAACTTGTACTGTCAGCAAAAGCCACTTTCAGTTAATTTCCCAATGTACCGCAACTAAGGAGAACAAAATTATTAAAAGCCCTACATGGGGAAAACTAAATGCGTTCCACTTGTAGTCATTTTTTTTTCCTGAATCAGAATGCTCTTAGCAATTGTTTTGCAGTGAATTCACTGGCAATTCAGATTTACTTTCCATACAACCATGCATTTATTCCATGAAATTTAGGAATTTGCTTTAAAATGTTCAGCAGCGCCCAAAATCATCAAACCTGCCAGCTCTCATTTTTGGCTTTGTTATAAACATAGGGTGAGCTTTTCAAAAGCACTCTGCTCGCAGAGGCTATCGCAGTGGTTTCAGCTGTGCTTTCAAAGGAAGCTGTGCACTCACATTCCTGTAAGCATTTCAGTGACCCTTCAGTCAATGGGGAGATTGTAATTTTGAATAAGCCAAGTTATTTTAACAGGGATTGTAGGGTTACCTCCATGCATCTTGTCACAAAGGCTTTTTTTCTCTCTCTAAAGTGTAGCCAGCTCTCAACCAATTTGCAGTGAAAACTGTCTTGTCAAAATGAATAAAATAAGCCATAAGGGTAAACAAGCAACCAAAGCACCACGGTGAGTTAAAACCTCAAGTGACTTAAGTACCTGCACTGACTCCTGCTGAAGCGTAGTTTTTCCCAGCACTGACGTCTAAAAGCTTTTATGTCTTTGTATCACTTAAAAAAAAAAACCAAACACATCCTCTTCTTTTTCCAGTTCTTTTTCCAATCTTTGTATCGCTTAAAAAAAAAAAACAACAAAACACACTGTCTTTCCAATTTAACTTGTTGGAATTAGTTTAGTACAGCAACACATCTCTTTCTATAAATACAGTAGCTTCACTTGGTTCTAAATCTATAATTTACCCCCAAAAGCCTAGTGCTATCTGCTATCCTCATGCGATAGCATTCGCTTCCATGCATGAAATGTTTCCATACTGGTGCTGCATTATTAAAGGAAAATCGAATGCAATGAAACTCAGCAATTCAGAACCCCAACCAAGCACTACAGCTGTGACTCCACGTCCTGACATCCCAGATTACAGCCACAAGGCTAAGCTCTGATTTAGCGGTTCAAGACCTGCCAGTTAAAATCAGCACAGGATGTATAAACGGCCGCATTTTTCATTAATTTCTTTCAGAACTTTTTGATATGCAAAGCATTACATGCAGTATGAGCCACACCGTTACGGCACCGACTGCAGGCAGAAATAGAGGCCACAACCTCAGCAGCCCAGCTCCAACAATTAGTGGGATGAGGCAGGGCTGGGGAGGCAGGGAAGAAGGACGCTTTTAGTTTTGAGTTTGAGACCAAAGTAAATAAACTCTATCTCCTACCAAGAGAAAATAAGCGCAGCAAAACTTAATCAGGAAGAGTGCAGTGGGATTCATTTACTTGCTGGTAGCCATCAGGCTTAAGCCTAACTGCCTGCTTTTTTCATGGACATTCAAGTGCAGTTTTAATTGAAACTGATCTTCCACTACAGATTTCAAATTAATTCCTCTTCCAAGTGTCTCATGCTCCAGACATCCTTGCCTTGCAAAAAACCCTATATCATTAGAGGAGGAAATAGAACACTTTTTCTAAGCTTGCAGGTATTGATTACCTATTCCTTCCATCAAAGCACAATTGCCATTCTGCACTGTATAAATCTCCTCAGTGTTAGACACTTTATAAAGTACCGAGAATTATATCATTAATCATTTGCAGTTGCACCTGTCTTGCTTTATTGAATTCTTTGTTTTTTAGAACTTTAAATAAAAGCTTTTAAATAAATAAATTAAAACATGACACTAAATAAAGACTCTGTTTCACTTAAACCTAGCAAAAAAGCCCTTTTGTTCCACACGTGACATTTACCCATCCGAGACAGAGTAACTTACGGCTGTTTGCATTTCATCTTTCCAACCGTGAGCACGATGGCTTTAATCAAACAAAATTTGGAATGAATTTGAATCGACCTTTGGAGAGTTGACAAGTAACTCAGTTTTCAAAACCCAAACAAGGGAAGAGACCTCACCAGTGTTAGCACACAACACGTGCTCCCACACGTGGGGACGACGTGCAAGCAGAGGTGGACACAGCAGTGCCCATCCCAGAGCTGGGTGTACTGCTAACAACATGGAGATGTTATCGCCCAGCCTCGCCCAAAGCAACACGATGCTCCCTGGGATTCAGCAAGCTTTTCTCATGCAAAATCTTTCCCTAAATGACTGCAGAATCTTTAATAGCTTTTTAATTCACAGGCTGCTCTTTAAATAGAATCCAAGATTCCTTTTTTCCTTCCTGTTGCTGTACAACCTAAACAATGAGCAGTCTTCATTAAAGAAAACCCATTAAAATAATGTTTTATACCAAAATCTAATTAAAGCTTTTATAAAAACTTATATATATATTTTTTCCTCCACAAATCTTTTGTTTAAATGATCTCTTATCATAACCACTGGCATTTTCTTGATTATAAATCACTTCCAGTTAATGGATCAGCTATACAGATGCAGACTGATGTGTAACAGATACCAACATCCAGATGTAGTTTTACAGACATTAGCCACTTATGAGTAATCTGATTTGGATCATTCATTTCCAAGCTTGGAAAAAGGCAGAAAAATGAACACTTCTTTTTCTTAATTTTACTTATTTTCGACACTTTCACAAAAATGTGACTTCAAACTTCCTGTCTAGCATAAAAAGAGCTGGTTTTCTCTTTTTATTTTTTTTAATTGATCTTCCTTAAAAAACAAAACTATATCAGACAAATGTTATTTGATACCTTTAAACTCCTTATGTTTGAATGAAACTGGTAGCCATCACTGCAAAGCAACCCAAATCCCTCACACTTCTGTGATTAAGACAAATTAGCTTTGTAACTTCATGAGGGTATCCTATCCCATCACCTCAGCGCACGAGATCATTCATCAGCAGTTACCTGCAAGGCAGATATGCAGAGAACCATAAGGAAAACGACATGGTGGAAAGGCTTATATCTATCCTCGCTTCCGTCCCTACATTGTCCTCACTGCCCCACCTGCAGGTGGCTCATGCTGCTCCCTCACACATTGCTATTTCCAGTGCTGACAGAAGTCACCCTCATATGGAGACAGGAGATATACCATGGGCAGCATGCCTGGATTTCACATGAAGTAGCAGTGCTCTCTTCTTGCTGTCTCCGAAGGACGTGGGATGTTTGGAAGCTCACCCAAAAAAGGGCAGAAGATGCACTAGGCAGTGGCTTGGTAACTCCTTGGATGGCAGTGACCTGCCCAACCAACTCAGCAATGCTAAGGATGTGAACCTCTAAAGATGAAAAGTATTACTTGATGCCATAAACCAAGTCTTCCTCATTATTTTTGCCATTTAGAAATAACTGGAGGGGACCAAGGCAGGTGCTCCCACCATGCGAGCAAGCACAGCAGAGCCAGAGCAGCCTCCCCTCATGCCCTGACCTCCAGCTTCCTCTGAGGAAGAAGAAATAAAGAGAATCCTGCAGGATGAAGCCTATAGGCAGCATATAGATATAAGGAAGGAAATAATTATTTGAATGACTGACCAGGCTCTTGCTGAGTAACTTACCATGACGCTGCAGGGGTAAAGGTATAAAAATCAAGGGCATCTTCTAGGGGCCTTCACACTGCAGGGAAAGCAATTGAGTTGCTGACTCATTCTATTAGGGGGAAAAGTTGCTGTAAAATGATGGTGTACCAAACTCAAAGAGATGGCAAACGGGCACATAGTTAGAGTTCACAGTGCTGTTTTGAACAAAGATTTCAGGATTTCCTACCCTGAGGGAAAAGGGTTTTTCATTTTATTACTCTCTGTCATCACTCTGTTTAACACCAGACACTCGTGCTTGCAGAAAATTCCAATTACTGCTTGAAAAATGAGCCTGAATTCAGAGAGCAGGGTCCTGAGGAGCTCGCTGAGGCCCAGACAGGTGTAAGCATCACCCAGCCTGCAAACACAGCACAGGATGGAGCGCGTGAGGCAGAGCAGAGCTGCAAGCAGCCAAGGACAGGATTTTGGAGAACTGAAAGAAGCTGAAAAATTTTCTCCAAGAACAATTTCTGATAAGAGATATCTTAACAGGCAGTCGTTGGAACATACACAAATGCAGGAAGACAGAACAAAAAGGGTTTGGATTTAGATAACCTTTGAGCAATCGCTAGCAGCAACATCAGAAGCTCCAGCCCCGCTTCTACTTTCTGTACCGGTGCCACCACGCCTACAGGAACGTCCAGCCACAGGCTTTAAAAGCAAAGCTCATCTTCAGAACGGGTTGTATCAGTGATACTGTCTCACTGCCAAAATGTGGCAGATGCAAAGAAGAAGAAAGGCTTTAAACTGTGCTCCTAAAATAAACTGCCCTATAATGTCTGCAGCTCTAAAACCCAAAGAGAGAGGTGTACGTTCTTCTAAATGCCCACAGATGCTCCAGTTATTGCTGGATTCTTTAATTAAACCTTCTAACCCTTAATTATCTTTGGCAAACAGTTTTAATGTACGTTTTCAAAACCTTTGCATTCCTCAGCATGTAAGTGAACACCTGTATCACACAGCCACATTGGGCTTTTCACATACACCTCCACACATACATATACATACTTTCTGGATCCTAATTTTGTTCCCCTGCAAAGTGAGGCTGCTATGAATGTTGCATGAAGCTCCCACCATCCCTCAGCCTGCCAGCGGCACAGCATATGATGAAGGCCCAACAGCAGGAAACCCCAGGACCTTACGACAAATGTTGCAGGAAGCTCCCAATCAACTGGAGAAAGCGTAACGACTAAAGCAAGATTCTTGCACAGACGTTAAGGTTTGCATTTGTGATGTGAATATTTTCCCTCCACGCAAAAGTGGAAGTGGTACGAAGTTCAGCTGTGCTAGCAAAATAGTTTGGGCTTTTTTAACGGTTGCGGGATAATAAACCCTTGACAGACACTGCTAATGAGCTGCTGAGTTCAGTAAGGTACATTTCAAAAATGTTTATGTTATAGTGAGCACACAGCATAACAATATCAATGAAATTAATATGCAGAAGTCCCGGAGCAGGAGGATAAGCTCTGGTATAGGAGATGCCTGCTGGTGGCAAGTGACTGAGACAATATACATCTACATCCTCTGCTTTTCCTAATTTTCATTTTTAATAAATGTATCTGACATCTCACACCATTCATTTCATAACTGTCTGCGGCCATTTTAAAGCTGCTCACCCCTGAGACGCATGTAATAAACGAGGTGATAACTAACGTTATAAGGAGAAAACAGAAGATTAATTTATATGAAGACATTGTAAATTAGCTTTACCCTGTCCCTATACTAGTTGAGTAAAACCCCAAGAAGGCTAGGGAAGGACATAAAAATAGATTTTTTCGTAAATATAATCTAAAAAAGTATAAATCCTAATGGAAATCCCTGAACGAAGATGGATTCCGAATCAATGCAGACGCTCGACGACAGCAGTTGGTGTCTCTGGGGGAAGGCCATGTTTCCACAGTGGGTGCCTTGGACAGGTCACACCTCTCTCTGTGCTCCTTTCCCTTTACAGAGCAATAGCTTTGTGATGATCACTGACAGCAGAAATGCTTGCATTGCTGCAGTGCCCCAGAATGGCAGGAAGGAAGGAAGGAAGGGCCCCACTCCTCCATGTAACATGCAGCTCCTACCTCAAAACCTTGCAGCTGATCAATGTAAGGTGAGGGGCAGCAGCCTAAGGCACAGCACCTCAGGCTTCAAAGCATACACTCCTCCTGGGCTGCCTGAACCCGCTGTGTAACAACCTTGCTTCTTCTCCTTCTTAGCTGGAAAACCCAGCAGCACATGCCCTACATCCCAATGGAGATCAGCCTTCCTATGGGACAGGAAGGAAACGCTGCCAGCTCTTCCAAATAGCAAAAAAAGGTGAAATAAGCCTGGTGTTTCATGGAATTAAATGGATCAAGAAAGAACACAAGCACATCTAATGTTGATGTAAGTCATGGTCCCATCTGGGCTACCCCAGGAAGAAAGCACGGCACAGGAAAAGCTCTGGGAAAATAAACTAGAGGAAATGAGAGGAAGAAACTGGGCAGGAACCTTCTCCACCCTAGAGGTGTGTGATGGGGAGAGTCAAGAAGAATATGTGGAATGAGGAAGAGGACCCAAATTTGGCGTGGAGTTAATTGTAGCATCCCTTGCCAGCAGGTGAAGGATGCCATGCTGGCAGACCTCGGCTGCAGGAGTGAGGCACGAGGAGCACCCAGCACAGCCACAGCGGGCTAAGGAACATCATCCTGGCAGCAAGTTTTCTTAAAGCCAGGGAATGTGGCTGGTTTGAGAGCCTGACTTAGGCCCAGCTCAAAAATCAAAGCTCCTGCGCTGGCAAGCCCAGCAGCTCAGGAGATGGATGCTGAATGACAGTGACAGAAATAAGCTGTGACATTTAAGTCAGGAAATTTCAAATTCCCATCTTGCTTCTCTGTCTCCTTCCTACCACCAGGAGCAACACGCTCCACTTCATTCCTTTCCCTTAAAAAGGGAGAAGTTCACCTGTCTCATCAGAGCAAGGATTGCTCAAAACTTGGGAAGAGCTGCAGAGATTAGAACAAAACAAGCAAAAAAAGGACAGTAACTGTGCGAGACTCAACCGTCCTGGGCTGCAGAGCCCAGCACCAGGCTGCCTGCATTGCACTTGGGAAAGATGCAGTTCCAATTACTTCTCAAAGCATCACACACTTGAAATCCTACTACTTCTCACATGTACCCTTAATAGCCTTGATCTCACCACAGAAACTGCTAACGTAAATGATGCCTCACTGTAACTTAATTACCTCCAATTTAGGTGGGTATGGGAACAGAAAGTACCTTTTCTTGATTCCCATCTGTTCCTCCTAACCAACCAAAGGAGCCTTCCCCAGAGCTCTGTCTCTGAGAGCCAGTGCGAAAAAAAAAACAGAAGGAGGAAAGCGAGGAAAAGAACTGTATATTTTTATTGAACTTTCACAGGATGCTGGTTAATAAAACACCCACAGAGAGCACAGAACAATATAGAAAAGGTATAAAGGGAGGGAGGGCTGGTATCAATAAAGCCTATCCAGAGGCACTGGTGGAGTGGAAGTACTCTTGATTTCAAAGGAAACCTGCTACTGAAATGATTTCCACTTGTTGCTTTGGTTCTAGTTTAAAATTCACACATAAAAAAAGTCCTAATAAAGTCAGGAAGGTAAAATTATCCACTGCTGAAAGACATGTTACCTTTGGCTTTCCAGTATCCCCTGTAGGTCCTTGCCTGACCCAAGGACAGCAGCTGCAGGAGGACTGCACTGTTTAATTGTATCACAGGCAGCACTGCGGCCCCTGAAATCATTCATTATGCTTTGACAAACATCTTTCTTCCTGGGTGAAAATCAACTTTCGACCAACCAAGTCATTAATGGCATCCCTTTTAGAAGAGACTTCCCAATCCAGCTGTCTCTTTCACTAATATGCACCAGTAAAACAGCTCTCGGGAGAGGATCTGGGAGATAGCCAGCTTTTACTTAACAACACATCATGAACCCTGCCCTCAGCCACCATTAACATTCAGTCTATGTTTCCACCATTAATTTAAGAGCATCAGGAGTGAGAATAAATATGAAGACAATAAGCAGCCCTAGCATCCAGCTCAAGGTATTCTACTTACAGCAGCAGGGCTGCCTACTAAGGCAGAGAACAGTTTATTACCATTTCTTCTCATTTTTGTTCCGTACCCACCATTTCCCATACGTTATGTTAAAAAGCTGGGATAAGTGCGCTTTCCTCCAGCACTGCATGACCAGACAGCATCCCTTTAGGGAAGGTCACCCAAAGGCTTTGTCGCCAGGATGGCTTTTCCCCACTTGTCCCATCTCCCACTGCTCTCTGCCCCAGGATGCTCCCAGCCCCCACGCAGCGCTCCCTGCCCCGTTCAGCCCAACCCTGCACTGTTTACTCACAGCAGCACTTGGACAGCCCATGGTGACACATACCATAAAATGGAATTTGGAGTGCATCACTTAGCTGTGAAATCTGTAAGATATTGGATTTATATGGTGTTTGCAGAGCACATTAGGAGATCATCATCATCGTGTCTTTTCAAGACAGCCATAATTATTCAGGCTGTTATTCTATCTCACTGGTGCTTCTGAAAAACTATTTAATATTAGCAAACTCTCACTAAAAGCAATGTTTTGGTTGAGAGACTAATCTTCCTATCAGTACACAGCCATACCTGGTCTTATCTATATTACCAATTCCCTGCTGATTGAGCGGATTCATTAACAACACAATCTCTGGCGACTGAAATGAAGTCTCATTCTTCGTATCACTAGTGCCTTGCTGTTTGCTTTTCCTTCACAGTGTGCACACAAGTAATTAACTTACTATGCTCCGCTAGCTCCTGACACGTTACTTGGCATAGAAAAATTCACCAGCAGGTAGTTAAGCATGCAAAATATTTTCAGTCAAATGAACTTTATAACAAAGCACTACTTAGGAGAAATGCTGCTCTTTCTGATACAGCGCTAACATGCAGCACGCCGCCCGCACCGACAGCAACTCCTCAAGTGCGGAGGAAATATATCACTTCTACCGATTTTGTTCAACGTGTAGGAAGCTTCTTTAGGGATTAAAACTGGCAGGCTGTAAAAGGCGATCACTGAAAGGATGAGCGTGGAGATCAACCTGATCGGTCCTTGGGAAAGTGTCACATAACAAGGACAGACAGAAGATCCATAGGTGCAGAAGGAAAAAAGGGGGGAACAGGAAACAAAGCAAAGAGGAGAATCACTTCAGTGCAGCACTGCTGAGGCTACTGGTGTCTGCAGGTACAGAAGAACAATGCATTTCCACTTCTACAGGAAATAAAGAGAAGGATATTGCTATTGTAAGCCTAGATTGCAATGACAGTGAAATCTCCCTGAATAACAATGTGCAATTTATTAAACACCTCACCTAAATGACTCTGCTCAGGAACGGGACTTGAAATATTCGAGTTACCTCAGTAACATCAAGAGTAAAACTGGAGTGAAGTTACTTGTGAGGTTCTCTTCACAGGACGGAAGGTCATGGCACGAACTGCCATAATAGAACACGGCGCTGCCCCAGTGCAGTGCCCAGCAGGATGAAAAGTGAAAGGCAGCCCCGCCCGAAGCAACAGCGCTGGCACTGACTTCCAGAATACAAAGATACCACAGACTTTGTGGGGTGTTCCTCTCATTGGAACATGTTCTGAACGATAACTTAATAATCTTAATATTTGCTCTGTACCAGAGACTGGAAGCATGCAATCCTCATGCCACGCCACTGTAGTCTGGATAGTGTCCTACAAAACAATTTGCCATTCGCTGTGCACGGACCCAGTCCTTCCTTTAAACCAAAAGTATCCAAATCTCCAAAACGCACATAAAAATACTTGAGAAGAAGCAGGAACTGGGCTAGGATAAAGACCCATTCACAGCATTATTAACCACAACTTTGACCTTTTCTGACAAATTCCTGCTCAGAAGTTCTACAAATGCATTGACCTAAAGCAGGGGAAATTGTGATCTTTAAGTTTCCTTTGACACAAGGAAAAATCCTTCTGAAGTCCTGGAAAATAAAACTTTTCTTCTGCTCAGTTTAGTCCAGAAGACGTTTATTTGTTCCTCCTCCTTTCATGCACCACAAGGCATGTGCCTTTGCCAGCCCCAGACTGTGGCTTCTACTCTCTCAGTCACAGAAGTTAGTTCCTCATGTTCTGTTGCAACAATTTGTGCTTGTGACAGAAGAATTAGATCTGCGGAGGACAGAATTCACCATGATTTGTGTATATCATTTTCCTCTATTCTTACACTGCTTTCAACAGCTCATTTAAATATAGCTCTTGTCATATCCATCATTTTCAGTTCACCTGCTAAGCAGAACCACACGCTCCACCTCCAACAGAGCCAGTCTTTTTCTAGGCTGTATAGTTTATACACATTCTTTAACTCTACCCTGAGCCTTAAATCCTTATTCAGCTACAATCCAGGTATTCCTCAAACAGCATTTCTATTTGCTTGACAGGAATATTAATGTACAGAATGGAAACCAGCTTCTGTTATTTCTGATTTCCAACAAAAAGGAGCTCCTGTACTCGAGAGCTACCTGTATCTTTGAGTTACTCAGGTCTGTGAAGAGTTTAGTCTATCAAGGAAAATCTTAACAACATCTCCAAAAGGCTGTTGAAACTTGCTGTGTTCCAGAGGATGGAACCTCAGGTTTTGTTTAGTTTTCCAGTACTTGCAGCAAGTAACAGATTTTCATGCCAGAAGAAACAGTTGGATAGCACATACTGACACAATGAGCCTGAGTCATTACTTTATAAAGTTACCTCTACACAGAGCCTTAAAAACAGTCTTCACACCTTTCAAAAAACTATTCAGTGTTGAAGAAATCAGGACTTCAGAAATCACTATTTGAGGTTTTGTTTTTTAAAGGTCATTTCAGCATTTAATTGCTCTCCAAGCTTCAATCTACTACAGTCGGGTCATAAGCTTCCAGCCCAGTCTGCATTTTGCCTTCCCATGGTAGCTTACAGGAGGTCTCTGGGAGATAGCATTTCCTCGTTATGGACATGCACACCTCTAAAGCAACATACTCATATGCTTGCATGGAATCCTAGTCTGTGTTCTATAGCTTTCAGATCTTCTCCAGCTTCCACTGAGCTTCTGGTGTCAGCCTTCAGCTTTCCCATCCATGAGCTACTCAAAGAACACAGGTCAGTTTTCTCCCACACTATCACTCTCTCTGGCTAAGAGACACAAACATTCACAGACATTCTTTTTTTCCCTCTTCTTTAAGTCAATCCTTAATGGCCTCACCTACACAAATCTGGATGCCAATTAAGCCTGCTATTGTGTTAAGATCAATTCCTACTATGCTCAACAGTGCTGCCCCACTGCACTGTTGCACTGGTTTGTATCCCTATTGTAGCTATTATGCTACAACAAAGTCAAGAGCTTTTTGAGAGGAAATTCTTTCAGTTCTTTTTTTGTTCAGAGGAAAATCCATGACTGGAACTTCTTGCTACACCAAATCTACAGGAACAAGTTAAGAGTATCCTGAGTATGATAAGGTAATTGCAGAAACCGGGTTTGGGCTCATGGACCAAAACAGGTAATTAAATACAATCCTCCTAATTATCAGGCATGTCTTAGGTAATTTAATGCCTTTATTAAAGATGTAGCTGGTGGACTTGAGAGCATACAGTCTTGGTCTCATGAGAGTGAACTATGTCCAGCTTTTACAACTAGAAAGTTTGCGTACTCTTTGACTTCAGAGGAAAGTCTGAAAACAAGAAAGAAGAAAGGTGCAGGAGCCAGAAGGCAAACAAGAACCTTAAAATTACCACCGTTTTTCTGTCCCCCCAGATTTGCTTTGGTCGGCCTCATTACTTCTGATCCTGGCAGCACTCCTGTGTACCTGAGTTTATTGACAAATACCAACAATCTAATTCCAGGGAAAATAAGAGAAAGAACCCAAAGCCATCAATAATACCAAGAGCAGGGCTAATACAAGGGGCTCACACAGGTGCCCAAATGCCAACCACCCTTCAGTGCTTGGCTCAGACCCACTGCTAGTAGCTTGCTGAAAAAGCACGTTACTTCAGGATGTGTTTATTCTAAATGACACCTGCATAGTTCACACCACCTAGCAAGAAAAAAGGTTTTTCATTCCTAAGGAAATTCTGGATGTAAGCACTTATTCAAAGGAGCTGGTAAATCAGCAACCGAAGTTTATTAATTTAGTAGTTACTGAGACAGATCTTATTGATCTCCTTTACTCACACTCTGCCTCTGGAGTTTACCTCACAGCTCCAGTTTATACCTCGATTAAGCGGTTCAGAGAAGCCTTGCATTTTATAGCACGTACATCATGTAGCACAATGCTCGTGGTGTGACAACCTGCAAAGGAAGCGGAGGATTTATCACCCTACAGGATGCCAGCCTTCCTCACCAGGGCAGTTAGCAGCGGTGGTTCAGACCCAACACCAGTTAGCCAGCTATACCAGTTAGCTAGGTGCCATTTTCAGCACTCACATGTTTCTGTGTGCATTTCTTTTTATAGGCTCTGACTCAGCAAAGTGCTTAAGCACACGCTTTGCTTTAAATGGCTGAATAATCCAATGTCTTTTTAGCAAATGTTTGACCCAAATTGTGTGAACAGTTCCAGCTGAAGGTCTCCTCACGCCTCGGACACTGAGCACTCACTTGGGTGCTCCATTCATTGCACAGATATAATATTATTCATGGGCTTCACGCTATGCATTTACTTAAGTGCTTTGCTAAACAAGGTCCAAAAAGCAAATATGCCACAGTCAGTTTATTTAATAACGCTTCTACAAATTCAGTTCTAAACTGTCAAGCATTTTAACGAGGAAAACTGTATAACCATAGGATTTACCACAATTTCTTTCACCTTGATTTAGCACTGACTACAACTGTGGCAACAGGGTTCAATAGAAAGCGTTGTGATCTGTACCCCCTCCACTTCTCTTCCACAGAGGAAGGGTGCTCTTGGAGTATGCATCTCTCCCTTTTCCGGCATCTCAAGTCCCACCATGCATTTCAGTCTCAAAAATCCCATATTTTGTTACAAAATGACCAGAGAGTTCTTGGGGTCTTTTCACAGGAGTTGCATTTTTTTCACAGTGAAGGAAACACAGAGATTTCTGCATTCCTCTGCCATAACCATTGCAACATTTCAACATGGGAGCTGATGAATTTTCCACTCATTACAGAACTCCAGCATCTGTGGCTCTAAGAAAAACACCAAATCGTGTGGGATTCACAATAAAACTAGCAGACCTGGCAGTGCTGCCTTCCCCCTTTGGGCCTTTTCCATTGCGAGCGGCTCCCCACTGACCCACACAATGCAAGGCTCCTTGTGAGTTCGCTAGCTGCTGCTTCAGATGTTCCAAAATACCACGTTTTAAAAATTACTAGAAAAGACTCGAGGAAAAAAGGCTGCTAAGCGAACAACCTGAAAAGCCAGCTCTGTAAATGTGTTAGATACAAAGGCAGAGAACGCTGTTCACACCTAGCACACATCTGCCCGGCGAGCAGAGTGCCTTCTGTGCGCAGCGCCAGGTGCCCTTGTTTCAGATGAAAGCCTCCACGGTGGGGCTGCAGGTGAGGGGGTTCTGCTCAGAAGGTGGTTGAGAAACCAAATAAAATGGGGTATAAATGTAAACAGAACCAGATGGACCTGAGAAGAAGAAAGTAAAACTGCCTTAAAAGGTAAACGGGCTTAGCTCCTCTGACCGGTAGCTGTAAAACATGAAATAAATTTAGATATTCTATTCTGAAAGAGGAAGAAAGCTATTTAATAAGTGTTATTAAGATAGAGCAGAATAGCTATAATATAGAAAACTGCTCATTACTTGAGGCTTAATTGGTTTTATAGTTGGTGAAGAAGCAGTAATTACTACACCAAAAAAAGATCTATATTTAGAGATTGTTTGTTTTTAGGCACGGAAGAAGAATGCCACTAGGATATTAAGCCAAAATTTCACCAGAATACATGCAATGCCATCCCTTTGGAACTGAACACTGACAACTGCACAACTCCCTGCAAAAGGAAAAAAGAAATATTGATTATAGCAAGGAATGTAATTGTAGTTTGTTCTGAAGCAGAGCTTCGATACACTTATAGTTATTTATTCAATGCCATCTCACTGTTTGCCTTGTTTGTACATAAATATTTACCATGCACTATCTTCATAAAACAATAATTATTCAATGTGCACAGCAACGAGAAGACATTAGAGATCTAGCTGTGTGTTTTTCCATTCTAATCTGTAGGACAATATTTTATCTTGGTTTTAAAACGCAAGTCCATAAAGCACAACGTCCTGAGCTGCCTTTGCTGGGTTTGCATGCAAACATGTACCGAAAGGCAGCACTTCTGCTCACAGGGTGCCAACCTGACACGGCACAGAGGAGCCCTGCTGCACATCACCAGCTCCTGTAAGAGCACTGACATCTGAGGACGTTTTGGTGACATTACAGAGGACAGCGGTGGCTGCAGCAACATATTAAACCCCTACAAAGCACTCAGTAATCCTTTACATGGGTACTAAAGAGGCACTTAAAAGGTAGCTTCTAAATGCCGACTTTACCTCCCAGATGTTACACAGACATAAAGCTTCATAAGTATGCCTCATGGACATCAGGCTTGTCCTGCCCACCCCCGTCCCAGGCTGCATCCAATTCCACCAATGCTAAAAAAGAAAAGCAAGGTTTTTTTTGATTTATCACCAGAATCTGGCTGGGCTCAGCGGCACCAGATGAAGCACCACCAATTTGGAGATATATGCATCACCACATTCCCTCATAAATCGTGGTTATAAACAAATAGTGGCAAGACAGCCAAGGTTAGAAACAATAAAAGACTTGTAGGCCAATTTTTATTTAAGTTGATTGTATTTCAAGATAACATCCCTTAAGCTCTGGGAAACATGCTCCATCTGCTCTCCAGAGCCTCGGCAGGCTTGCGATTTCCTTCCATGTGCAATTCCAGCTGTTCACCAGGACCCCTTCAGGCCCCCATGACCCAGGCTCCTTGTTCTCGCTCCCTCAACAGCGCAGGTGATGCCTCCAGCAGCGCTGAAGGCCACGCAAAGCCCCAGGCACCGCAGCAAACATTTAAATGAGGTTTTAGCAGCAGAGTGCTTTTGCATTCTTTGCTTGATGTGAGCAGATGAGATGAGCCGGTCAAGCACCCAGCCCTGATCCACAGCTCTCCTCCTTCAGGGAACAGAGCCAGAATAACCTTACAGGCATGGCTCAGGGCTTTGTCCTCCATGGAGATACATAAATAGGATTTACTGGCAGCCTGGGAAGACAACTCACGTGAACGTCATTCCTTGGAGCAGCTTTGGTAACTGACCCCATACAGGTGCCTTTTCGCCATCTTTTTTTTTATTTTTCAAAACCTTGCACGTATATTTAATCAATTGAAAATGACTCAATAAAAATGAAAGGCAGGAGGCACACTGTGCGATGACATATGAAAATGTATCTGTATTACGTACCTTAAATTTACAATGTAGATTTTGTAATCCCTCCAAAAATAATAATAAAGAAAAAGGACAACAACAAAGCTCTGATGTACCCAACTATGAATTTTAATCCCTCAAAGATCATTCTGATAATTACTAATCCCCCTCTATTGCTCTGGTAAACTTAAGGGAAGGATATTCCAAAGGAATGGATAACTGCAGGGTAATTTGCCATTCTGTTTTCACAAAGCAGGAAGCATTTCTAACTACATTCAGCATCCAAACTTGCATATAAATGAATTCGAGTCAAAACAGATTCTTAATATTTCTTTCAACCTCATAGTGTTTGCATAAATCACACTTATTCCTTTATAGAGGTTTTTTTTTTTTTTTTTTTTTAAACAGAATCACCATTAATGGCATGGCATATCAAATATTATTCCAAATTTAAATAAAATCTGTTCATCATTATGGTCATTAGCTAATGGTTTTATTTTCCTTTGGGACCACAGAAAACATTAAAATTCAATTTATTTAACATTTACTTCTCATAAAACAAAAAGAAGCATCATTTTCTTGCTACAGCAACAAACTCTCCAGGTCACAAAACTCATGAGAATCAGTTTAAAAAAAACAAAAAACAACAAGCAGAACTTTTTAAAACTAATGAGGTACTGAAGAAGGACGTAAGTATACACAGGAGTATACACACCCTTTTCCATGGGTTCTGAGCTTAATCTAGCAGCCACTCATTTTCCTACTGCAGCAATGCCCAGGGTCCTCAACCCTTTGGGTTTGCTCATGGCACAACAGCCATGATGACAGCAATAGCTGCGCGTTTCAGCCCACCAGGAATCAAGTTTTCTGTTCTTAGATATCATTCACAGACTCCTTACCAAAAAAAACCATGCATCCTGAGGGATTCACAAGCCAGAACACGAGGCCAGTGCCTCAGAACCACCAGAACACCAAAGCACAGACACCAGCACGTACCATGTTCCTTATGAGGACTGCAACTGTTAAACAGCTGCGTGAAAGCCTTGGTTTTCCCTCTATTTGCATTGTTTAATCAAACTGATAAATGCATCCTTCTCACTTAAATTGATTCTCTTTTCAAAGCTCTCTTTGTCAGCTGATTTGTTAAGCGCTGGAGGACTGCACATCTCGCTGACTGCCGCTCCCCTGGGTATTCGCTCTCTGTACACTTTCCCCTGCAGGACTACCATGATTTCACTGATTATTTTTCAGTAGACACTTTGTTAGACCACTTATAAACATACTGACCTAATTGCTTTTAATTATTCCAGCGGAGTCTGCTTTTACAGTGGCTATTTGCTTCCACACAAATAGAGAAATACTACTGCAGAAAGGAGCAAAAAATCCATTTCCCCAGTCTCTCTTTGAAGCCTAAATCAATCAGAAGTTTAGCGCACATTGTAAATGTTTATGTGCATGTGTAGCCATTGTGCATGTATGCGTGCATTCTATAGGCCTATTTTACATCTACACCCATCTGTATATCACATAAGCCAAATGGGGCTAGGAAGATAGCAAACCCATTTAATTCTCAGTTTCAAAGACAGAGTATTTTCTTAACAGCTCCATGAAGGAGCCAAGCAAACTTTGGTGTTTTCACTTTCTTTCCTAGCATGTTTAGAAAACTATTTAATTCTTAGCTCTCCATCCGACCTGTTGGTATGCACATCTCCATGCTCATATGATAGCCATATAAACAGCACTGCTTAGAAATGCCTGAGAGGAGAGCTAAACAGAAAGTCAGCTGCTCTGCACCCACCCTTTTAGCAGACAGCACAACTTGACTGCCATAGTATCTACAAAATCTCTCCCATGGACATCAGGATTGGTTGGAAGATTAATTGAAGTCAATGGCTTCAAGGGAAACAGTTCACCCATCCCAGTGAGAATGATGCTCTTTCATATGAGGAAAATGGTAAGGGACAAAACTGAAAAGTTTCCAATGGCACCTGGAAGTCCATCCCAAATCCGGCGCAGATTTAGCAGCAGGGAGACAGGAAGAGTTATCATGGCCACTTAGTCCATCGGGAATCACCACTTGCTCATAAAGAACTTTAACAAAAACATACTGACTTATATTCGGGTTTTAAAACTTTGCCCAAGAAAATGTACAAATGTGAAAATATTAGTGGATGGCACCAAATAACTTCGTTAACTCCTTCCTTTACTGTCAAAGGACTGCACAGTACACACAAGACCACAAGAGTAAATACCTACTGTGATAACTGTTTGCTGCCAATAAAACAGCAATATGTGAAAGAAAGCCCAGGCTTCCTCTAAATTTTACATTCAAAAGGAAAATTACGCACACTCCATGAAAATTGATATTGCCCATGAATAGAAGCAAGCTCACTTTTCAGCATCTTTTTCAGCCAGAGACTTCAGTGAAATGAGCAGCTTGTGAGTTATTAGCACCATTCAGTTTAATAATTTTTCAGCAAGAAAAAGAAGAGGCAAAATGTTGCATTTGAATTAAAACACACAAATCAAAACACCACACACAAGTTGTCTGTGAAACTGTCCCTCCTGGTATAGAATAAGACTGAAACACCCTGCTAGCTAACGTGTTTCCAAATCTCTACATGTTTTACAAAATACTTTGCTTACAACAAAGTCGATTCTTATCTGGACAATTATTAAAACATTTTCATGGTATTACAGTTTTTAAATGACATTGTTCTGCTAAGAATCTTGTATTGAAGTTGCAAGTAAACATCTCAGCACAGGCCAGTATCAACAGCTTGCCTACTGAATTAGCCAGAGTGCCTCTTCCACAGACCGGGTTACTCCTTTCTGCTCCGTGCTCAACCCCGTTCCAAGCACAAAACAGTCCAGAAATTTCCTGAAATTCAGCCAACACCACTCCACACACCTCCAGTTAGAATAGCTGCAAGTGCTGTTAAAAGGGATTTTCACTATTTGCACAAACTATTTGGCAGCTTGTGGCCAGCCACCTGGGCAGCTCTGTTAAATGAAGATACAAACCTCCACCTCTGACCAAGCATCTATAGAGCACCTCTGACTAAGCAGCTATAGAGAGGACAGGGGATTTCTTGGAGGCAACTTCTGAAAGGTTCGCCAAATACTTGAACTGGGGACTGAACATGGCCTGACCCCAATCTGCTCAGTAAACTGAATCCCACAGCACTTGAAGCACCTTGAAAAGCAGCTTTTGGCAGTCCTTCGCTTAAGGTCTTTGCCTCGGTCTCCAATTTTAGTGCCTGACATGATGTAAGACCAACTGAATGGAAAAAAGTTCCCCTTCAGCAGCAGTCAGGCTGCAGGAGCGTAATTCACACTTAAGATGCAAAATGTGCTTTCTCATTAGTGCAACTTTTGGGTCTTCAGCCTTTCATAACTGCTGCTATCGTACTATTGATCACCGCGCAGCACTGTAATATATAGCGAGCCTTCAGATTTGAAGAAAGGTATGTGCCAGTCAGGTTTATGAAGCTTATAAAACTTTTACAGTGCTTGTAGCATAACCAAAAAGAAAAAAAAAGTCATCCATAAATTTAATTATTTCTGGCTTCTGTTCTTTAGAGACGTCCCTCCAGGGCATATTCGGAGATTATTGAATACCACTCGGTTTCCTGGATCAAGGTGATACAAGTTTTTTAAAACCTTAATGGCAATTAATAGAAGAATTTCCTCCCATACATGATCTTTTCCTAAACACGGTGCTGTTATTCCCTGACCCCAGCATCAATGGCCATATTCACAGGTGGAAGAAATGCCAGCAAATTCTGCGGGGCTTCTCCATGGCTGGCTCTCATCACCGTCCACTGCCTCTGCTAAGCCACTGGCAGACGGTGACGGATGCCTTATTTCGAGCAGTTTTTGCAACCCTGCTTCTAAGAGGGGAACAGATGGTTTGCTTTAACTGTAATATTTCCACCCTGCTACCAAAACCACGTCCATCTGGGCCCTGGATGTGCACGAGTTAGTCTGTGGGCTTTGCTCGCACGGAGCGCTTTCTTGCTTAAAAAGGCCAGTTTGAAACGGAGTCCAACAAACCTGATTCAAACTCATCTAGCCTGCTGCTTTCAGATAAAAATATTAAATCTGAAAAGCTAACGTTCGCTTTGACCAGCCTTAAATTCAATGCTTTAGTATGTGTTTTGAAGAACGATTTATTCTTGCACTGGAGCTACAGTTTGGAAAAGGATTAACAGCAACCTTTTAAAAACACTTTGCTCAGCTGACATGTTTTTGGCTTGTTTTACATTTCGCCAAGAATAAACTGTATTCTTCTTGTAGGATCGATCCAAACAGTTCCCCTTCCCCACCTCCTCTCCCTTATTTTTCTGTTTGGCCACTGACTCAAGAAATGAACTACTGACCCAGCTACCCCGAGAAGAGATAATCCCAGCTGTAAAAACGTAGTCTAAAGACAGAGCCAGATAAAAGATTAGGGATCTTCATTCAAAAAACCAGCCCATCGGGCATTATGAGGACACGGCTTTGCTACATGGATTACAACGGATTCATTTTAAACAGTCTTAATGTTTGAAAAAAGAAAAAAAATAAAAATCATAGGGCATCTATTTGTTAAAGCCAGGGATTACAGGAGAGGAAGGCAGAGCAGAGACCGCGTGTTCCACAGTTTCCAACTTAGAAAAAAAAATAGTTATTCTGGCTCACATGGAGCCTTTCTTTCTGTTCCTCAGAAACGTTACCAATAGTTTAATCTCACTTCCTTAGAAATAATCACCAGGCTATTTAAATATTAACTAGAGGAAAATATTAACACACTGCTGGGGAAACAAGATGAAACCAATCCCACACCCAGCAGAACTTCCTCTGCTTGAACGATTCTAAACTCTTACACCCAAATTGGGATTCTGAGCTCAGGAGGACACTTGGAGGGCTGGTAAGCAGTGTTGCAGAGCTCCTTCAACAGCTGGGCACTGGCACAAGAGATGGCCCTGTCCTCCCTCCTCCAGCCATGGTGTTCGATCCACAAGTAGAGGAACCCTGTTTGCTCTCCTGCCCTCCCGGGCATCCCCATACATCCCCAATAACAGGGAGGATTTCTGACATTCTGTCGCATCAAGAACCTCATCATCCAAGATCCTTTTACAACATCAGCTTCTGACGCTCACTTAAGCTGCTGGAGTATTTTCGCAGATTAATTGAAACTGAATAAATTTCCCTGACGTTTTAATCCCAGGTGCTCCAGGTGGCAGCCTGCCATCGCAGCCAGCCCGGCTGAGCATCCCACCAGCGGTCAGCCAAGGTCTGCGCGCTCCTCTATAAGATTCCACACAAAGCCAGCAGCTGTGAGAGCAGTGCAGCTCCTCAGGCAGCCACCACGTGCTGCTGTCTGAAAGGAAAAAGAGCAAAAAGGCCTAGGGTGCAGGGCCAGCAACAGGCAGCACAGCTGGCAGACAACTAGGGAGGGAGCCAGAGTGCTGTGGCAGAAAGCCCTTCCTTTTTACAGCTGGGAAGAGCACCTGGAAATGGAGTAAAGGAGGTGACATCCACAGGTTGTCAGCCCTTCGGGAGCTGCATTATTGTCTGAGCTTTCCAATCTCCTTTTCTTCCTGCTTCTTCTCCAGCAATGATCATCTCACTCATATTAATGGTTGAATTTTTCAGTCTCGCACAGGTGGCACAAGACTGTCAAGTCTGGCGTAGGGAATGTGAGATATGGCCCCTTTTCACAACATAAGTGCCGCACGGGATTCTCAATGAGAGGCTTCTGAGATGAATTTCCTCTCCACAGTCCAAGGGAAAAGGTTTCCTGACAACAGTGCAGCTTGTGTTTGCACGTGTGAGTAGGAGAGGGAAAGAAATCCCCTTGCAGACACAAGCATTATCTACTCTTGGCTTACAGTTTCCCCAGTAATAACTGCTCATGCCAATAATGCCAGTATATGCTGGTATGAACAACTGTTACCTCCACCAGAGACAGGTTCGTAGCAGAAGAAAAGCACACAGTCCAATATCTTGGAGCAGCACTCATATTTCAGGCGTCCAAAGGCTTGTAGGGATAAAGCATCCCTACAAACTCACACCAGCAATCCCTTTGAGAGCTATTTTTTTTTTCTCATTGAAGGGCATTTCTGACTTATTTTCAGGGTCTTATAAGACTCAAAGGGTGCACACACAGCACCATCTAATATTAAATCTCCAAAAAACCTCCCAGCCTAAGCGCTGCAAACCAAATATACACCAAACTGGTACTTTTAGGTATGTTTGCAGAGTAACTAAAAAAGCCTATAATCTTCCAAAAACTGCTAGAGGTGCAGGAGAAGAGGAAGAGATGGGGACAGGATTGCTGGCTTTTGTTTCTGTGACTCCACCTTGCTCATCAGACACATTCAAGTCAGTGCATCTTTCCTTCCGGAGTGAAATCTGTTTCTACAATTTTGCCAAAACTTTTATATATGGCAGTGGCCAGCTGGCTGCTGGGAGAGCCATGTGTCAGTGGTCCTGGCGAATGCTTAATGTGTGATATGGATCTGTGCAAACTGCAACCACTTGGTTTGCAAACATTCTTGTTTTATGCGTTTACAAAGCAGCTAGTGAAAGGAGAGGCTTCTTAAGCAAAGTCTTGCAACATGGCAGACAGCTTATATATTGAGGCAATTCCTCCATATACAAACTTGTTATGGCAAACCCTCCTTTTTCTTGGCATGTATTATCCCCTTGGACTGCAGTCACCTGTCTCACCCTACAAAATACAGCCACCTACTTCTTCACTGCCAGCATTACCACAGAAGCACGAACTCAACTCCACCAGGGCTCCTACACGGAGACAAGACATGGGAAACCTCTGCAGCCTCCTCCCAGCCCTGCTGGGCACATGGCTCCCAGAGGGTGCAGCGCCAGCAGATGTGCCCACGCAAATCCCCTGTGATATCCAACTCTCTGCTCCTGGGCATGCTGGAGATCTGTCTGTCTGACAAAGCAGACACTCATGCACAGAAGGTCACCGAGTCAGTCCCCACAGCTGCAGGAATCACAGGGGGAAGTAATAAGGGAAGACAGAGGCTTGGTTGAAGTCAATGTATTGCATCCTTCTGAGCTCACCATCCCAAAGCCTAGGTAAGAAATGCAGCAGCTGAGGTGGGCCTTAAAGAAAAAAGCTGAAGCTGGCTATACTGAAGATGCCTAGGGCTCCATCCCCCAGGTATTTAAGAAGTACTCACTAATTTTAAGGCAAGCCATCTATTTGGGGATTTGTTAATACATCATCCCATGTGGTCCATAGGCCTGTGTACAAGAATATATATGGCCTATTGACTAACGTCAGGCAAAATAGACTTCCCGGCCTAGATTAACTTTATCACAATCTCTGCAATCACCTCAGTGAGAAAAAGCACAGGTGATAGATGAGCCTGCCACCGGCTGCCGAGCACCTGCTGACAAGCCACCAGGGGAAGCTGGCTCCAAGCTAAAGCTGTGGGAATGGATCCTTCGGACCACTGAAAAGGGGCCTCCTGCTGCCCTCCTCTGCCCTGACAGCTCCTGGCCACAGCTGCACTCCTGCCAGCCCCCAGCGACACAGCTCAAATACCACCGATGGTCCCTAGAGATGGAAAGGGCCCCAGGCTGGGCTCCGCACCACTGCTAGGATGGGCTGCATGCAGCTGCAAACAGCTGCCAACAGCTACCCTCTGCACTCCTGCCCTGCCATCACATCTGGTGGATACGTGTTTACAGTTGGAGATGAATTTGGCAGATATCTTGACTGGGAAGCAGGAAGGGAGAGGCTGGAGTGGAATAAGGCTCCTCCTTTCCCTGCAAGCAGAATCAGTTGATTTCAATCTTTCAGGTGGAAATCATATTTCAGTTACAAAATCATAATAAAATCATAACCCAGTGTTGAAGCCAGAAGTTTGTCTCAACATTGCAACTCAGATCCAAGTTTCCACAATCTGTCCATCAACGGTGCTCATGTTTCCTGCTCAGTATTTGCAAAATCAGAATTGGGGTGACACTTCCAGTGGAACTCATAACTGTTTCCAAATCCACCGCAAAATCCAGTTAACTTTACATAAGAATGTAACAGTTAATGTATGGACACAGATTGGCAGTTCATATAAACTCAAGAGTCCAGAGAAGAAAACAGAATGCTAATAGACATTGCATCAAAATTAATCTTGATTTAAATGGGAAACCAATATGGGAAAGCAAGCAGGAAGAAATAGTGTCCTCCAGGTTACCATTAAGTACTTATTGCTAAGAATCTGTTTGTCTTCAAAATTAAAACCAAGGAATCCTTTTTCTTTCATTATGTTGCCTGAAAGCTTCTTAGTAGTCCCAGGAGTCAGTAGAGATAAAAACAGTGTTTAACAGGCAGTTGCAATGAGTTTAAGAACTGTTAATAGATATACAAGGAAGTTTGGAAGAGGAACACTCATTCAAAGCCAATGTATCCACAGTGTATCCACAAAAGTCACTTCCACACTTAGTTGTCAGCCATACGAACAAAGATCTGCTCCAAATCAATTATTACACAGAAAAAGCCATATGCTGAAAATTAAGAAAAAAAACCTAACTACAACTGGAGGCTTGCAAAGCAAGAGTATCTAATAGCAAGATGGGATTTAAATATCAAATCTAAACATTTTATTGTTCCTGTATTACAGTGGCACAAATTTTGGCTGATCCCACTGCAAAAGTCAACCTGATGAACACATCCAGCATAAATCCAGCCACAGTCTCCAGAGGAGCTGTAACTCACCATGCTTATGAGTTCTATCTATTATGTGACATTCCCACCAAAGCTGAAAGTAGAAATATATGCAGACAACCCAAAAGGAGGCTCCTGCAGATTAAAACTGACATTCAGCAACACGTAAGATGGGTCGTTAAGAACTGCGAAAAATATAAGAATGAGCCACACAATAAAAAAGATCAACAGTGGTGACACAGCCAGTGGGGATTACAGCTGTCTGCTCAGCCTGTGCTACTACATCTGGTTAGTGTTATTTGCCCTATGGAGAAGAAAGGAAAAAAAAAGTTTGCATCTGATATGACTGCTTTGCCTGTTTAAGATTCAAAAGCTCCACTGAAAGCTTTCTCAGAGCTGAAGGGAGTACGATTTATACAAGGAGCCACAAGCCTTTTACAGTCCATTTGGAGCAGAATGGACATCAGCGCTACCTGCCTTTTGAGAATATTCTTTCCTGTTTTATTTACCTTTGTTCTTCATTATGCTTTTAGAGTAACTTACCAGTCTGGCCAATCAATTCAAACTATTTTGCAAGCATTTCAAGCCATTTCCTAGCATCGCTCTGTAGGCACTTGCTTCTATGTAATTATAATCATTTTTCTGCAGAGATTTTCTTCATCCAAGTGCCTTTGCCAAGCAACAAGAAACAAAAGAAAAAAACACATCTAAAAATGGGTAAGGAAAAACGTAGGAATCCCACTATATCAAGCAGGGTCATCAGGAAGTGAGCTGAGGATAAATGTGTCTCCCCATGTCCTTCTTGTCTTTGCTGACAGCCTAAAAATAGTGCTGTTCAATGTTTGATAGATAGGGCTGTATATGGCAGCTAAAATGTACTTCCCCAAAAAATCCATCTTAAAATTCAGCATTCTCAACTCTTTTGGGGAGACCAGAAATAATCTGACAAGTTGGTTCTTTTTTTATGGCCCTTCTGTTGCAGAAAAAAATGCATACACCCAATTCGATTTAGCACTTTATGTAAAAAATATTACAGAAGTAGTTCCTCTGGCATAAAAGCATTAAAATTTTGCCCTATCTATCTGAGAATTGATCTCCTTCATTCATTTTAGCAGATATGGTGGCACTGGACTTAATGTGAGGGCACCGCTTCAGACCTGCTGCTCTCACACCTGACCAAGACGCTGAAATGCAGTGATTTAACAACATAAGCTCAGAAAAGGGCACTCAGAGGAAAGCTGCAAGACGAAGGTCCTGGAATCCCAATGATCTCCCAACAGAAACAGAAGATACTTCTGATACTGGCCTACTCAAAACCTCGTGAATACCGGCAGCACCCCAGTATCACCAGCACCAGCCTTGTTGCAAGTTTTAGGGCTGCCTTAAATAAAAGCAGTCTGAGCACTTTGTAAAACTGAATAACCTCCCCCCTACCCAATATGTTGACGTGGTCACTAAATCCTGCTGGGTAATCTCCAGAATCCATCTGTTCCTTTTCATTCTCATCCTGAGAAGCCTTCTATAGCCCCTGATTATTTCTCAACTTGTCTGAAGAAATATCCTGTCTTCTGGCTTCCCAGACGCGTGCTTCACCCCCATCTCCCCGGAGGGTTGCTGAAAAAGGCAGCTGCAAAGATTATCCACCCCAATGTCATGCCCAGGCTCTCTTCAAATCCCTCAAAGGAGGAGACATTTCTTTAAAGGGGAAAATGTTTTCAGTGAGGAGAACAAGTGTCTTTCAAAATGGGCATCTTCCAGTTTCATCTTAGAAGTAACATCTAGCTACAGATCTCTTGTAAGCAAGCTTCTTTCAAAGCACGCTTAGCAGAAGTAGAAATTAGAGAGTCCCATGATGGCCATACATGGACTACCAATAGATGAGAGGATGGGGCCATGCACTGCACCACACATTAACCAGCTGAGAGGTAAGGGCACAATCACCAAAGGTCCTCATCAAATGGCAGACGTAGGCATAAAAACTATGACATTTGCCTAATGACCAAAAAGCAGCTAAAATTACAGGAATGCATATCTTCTCCTTTTTCAGGTCAATACAGCCAGCACGTCTGTGCGTTTAATGTACCCAGTGCAGCTGCGTTGAACACTATAAATGCTTCTCATTTAACTCGAGGGCTGTTAAAAGCAGTGGAAGAAAAGCACAACTCTATACTCATGTTGATGTAGAAAATCAGAACACAAGAACCAAACCCCGCGGAGGGCTTGAGATTTAATTGTCAAGTTGTATTTTGTTATTGTCTTATTTGTAGCCCGAACCCCCCAGGACGGGAGCTCCTGTAATACTTACAGATTCCCACCAGCCCTCTACGTGCTCCCACTCCCATCAAAGCTATCAAAAATCTAAACAGCAAACAGCCAGCTAGAGAAGCTTTATTGTTTCCTTACAATTTCAACAGTTCTGCTGCTCAAGTTTAATGCTAAGCTTTATGGGGATGTCAAAGGGTTAACTTTGCTTGAAATTTCCCTATTTATCGTCATTCGCTTCAAATTAGGCAAGTACTGAAGGAATTTATGATGCCCCAAACTGACAGCCACTGACTGGCTAACAAATCTTCCCTTCTGTTTTCAAAATAGTTTTGTGTTAATCTCTCAGGTCACTATCAAAGACAGTTTAGCATCTAATTTATCACCTTTCGGGCAAGGATCCACACTGAAAAATTCACATCCAAACTGCAATTTGGTTCAGTTAATGGTCTTTTCTCAGAGGAACCGGACAATTAAAAACATATGGAAATGGAATAAGCTACTCACTTCTCAACTAAATGTTTGCTCTCTGTCTTGGGAAATAAATGTAGGATGAACAAGCTGAATTCAGTCAATGGATTACAAAGAGGATTGGACTACTGTTATAAATCAGTCCTCCTTTCACAAGCCACACAGCAGTATTATTATTCTGCTTCTTTTGAACAGAACACGTCCAACAATGGTGAAAAACCTTCAAGAAACTGCAGGTTTAAATGGGATTTGTGCTACTTAAAAAAAAAAAAGTTCTTTACGCCCTATAAACATTTGACATATTTAGGTACCGAGATACCATAATCAGAAATGTCAGGTTAAAAAGAAAAGCATAAAGGCAAAAATAGTTTAAAATGTGTACATCAATGTACACTGGCTTTCATTATAGTGGCAATCAATCACAGACTTTTGGTAGAACCATGACATTCTATTATGTCTGGAAAATATCATGGTACAGTTGATATGTTTAAAGAAACACAGAGCTTGGAAGCAAAGCTTCCTCCTCCTCTTTCTTTCTCACAGAGAAGCACCAATACCAGTGCAACAGTGCAAGCGACACAAGCCCCGACACGTGTCCCATGGGATTAGTGAGTGCAGGAGGAGGGCAAGAGGAGAACATCAGTGCCACTGACCTCCCTTCACTGTCCAGCTACTTCCCTCTGGCCGGGGCCTGGAATGGCTGTTTCTAGCCATTAGGAAAACTCACTGTGAAATTCAGTGAGAATTCATTTATTCATTTTGCACCTCAACACCAGGTACAAAATGTAGTCCCAGTCTCCTTCTTCAGGAGCATCTCAGAGCAGTAAAGTCTCCTACTATACTCTAAACGAGTTCTGGGTCACACCTTCCGTCCCATTTTAGCAATATGCCTGCTTTTAGCCAACACCACACCCTGTGCTTTGCCAGCTTCATTAGCAATTAAAGCCAGCCAGCAGAGCTCTCTGCAGAGGCTGCGGGGGATCTGGGGGCTGCAGGGTGAGGAGCACACAGCAGAGGTGAAGGTCTTGGGATCACACCTCGCTGCAGCTGCACAGCCACTCTTACAACAGGAAAGAAACTGGGAAAATAAGTGATGCTATCATGCTGCTTTGCTTCCAGAGCTGTTTTGGCTGAAATCAAGGACTGAAATTGTGACTTCCAGAACTAAAACGGTTGTAGGTCTACATCCCAAGCCAAAGACCCAACGCTTGCAGAGCACAGCTATGGCCAGCCAAAGCTGTTTGGGGCAAGGCAAAGGGATCACACCAGCACATGGGTTGTGCTGAATTTTTCAATTAAAACCAGAAAATGCAGCCCTTAGCAACAACCAACAGGACGAAAGTAAAAACAAAGAAACAGCGCACACAAGAAGAGTGGAAGCCGCACCCTTGAAATGCCTTTTGATGTTAATACACTGCAATGAGACTTAGCATAATCTGCTTCACGAAATACCAAAAGTAAACAAAAACCAGGAACACAAGCTTATCTCTCCCCAACTTTCAAGAACACCTACTGCCTTCAGTCTTCCTTACCACATTTCCCTTTTTTTTTCTGACCAGCGCAAAATGCTCTCAAATACCTTGATGAATTCTTCTCTTCAGTGAAGACTTGCTGATACGATCAATTAAGTGAGATGAGAAACAAAACCAGGCTGTTGGTTTAGTAAGTCGTCTGCTTATTGTATATTTCATAAGGACCAAAAGGTTTGATGTTAATTTTCTGTGATGCATTTTCCAATAATCCATGAGGATGAGCTTGAGCACTGACAGAAAGAAGCGTTGTATTTCACAGCCACACAGGAGCAGACAGTTTTAGGATCATTTATTTAATTATGCAAATGCTACTCTTGTGACAACAAGAGACAGACTCAAGCTGAAACCATACATTCGATAATAAAGTTCATATCCAGCTGAAGATTCATTACCTGCTGCGTCAACTCCAGCTATTACCACATTATTATAGCTTATGCTACTGTGTATTTAAAGTTGAGCTAACACTTTCAATCTCAAATTCTACTTTTAGGACATTTTAAAGTAAGTGTTTGTTATACATGTTCTCTTTAATTGGCTGTTCTATGAGAGACTCTGATTGTACAAATTAAAAACAAAACACAGCCGCTGCTCTGAAGCTAATCACCACTGAATAAACAAAGAGGCTTTTTAATCAGCATAAACTTCCCTTCTTTCCTGCATTTTACAGCCTGTGTACCCAGCAGACAAGCAGTGTTTTGCCCAACTCTCACCAATAAGGTGTACTGAAGCAACCCAAACGTACTACGTCAGCAGAAGATCCAGGCATCTCCCAGTGTATGCATATACAGAAGCTGCTGGGCACGGCTGATCCCACAGGGGCCTGAAACCTCTGAGCACTGCAAAAGCATGACCTTAAGGCAATTATATTGTAAAATCTTCCCACTGAACAAAAAAGCTTTTGCATGTAACGGAATGCTCCTTTGCAACAGATGAACCAACAGAGGATAGGAGGACATGTTTGACACTTAGGTGTTCAAGGTTTAAAAGCAAAGGCATTCAATCTCAGGGACAGCATATATCACAAGGCTGGGCACAAAAAGGCCAATTTCTACAGCAAAATCAGACTGTCCAAACTAAACAGCTACCTCTGACCTCTTGAGCCGCCTCATCTACAAAATTCAGGGTTTCTCCAGCATGTAGAGTTGACATCTTTTTCATTAGCATTTTAAAATACACATTAAAATTGTAGTGCACAAATGCCATGCAGTAAATAGTTAACACATGGGGCTTTTTCTGCCTGTTTTGTGTTGTTTGTTTTAAATAGAAAAAAGGCTTTTATTGTCAAAGTGATGCTGGTAATGTGCAGCCACTGCGTGTCAAACACCGTGCATGAAATACCTAGATTTGGGATAGGAAGATTAATGTGCTTACTGTTATTCCATGGACAACTGCTTTGATGTCAGTGAGGAATACTGCAAACACTTAAATGCTAAGCACCACAAATTCTATCCCAGTCTACATTCTTCAGGGCTGAGAAAACGTTATTATATGCATGTATGTTTAGATGCACAGATCTAATGTACATAAAGAAAAACCTTTCAACAAGATGAATGATGTACAGAGTGCACATCTGATCTCCCTGCTCGAAAAATGCTATCGCTGCAGAGCTCCTTTCCCCATATTACGAGCTGATCATGTCACTGCTCCCTGCAGCATTTAGCCCAGCTCAACAGCTGCTCCGGGTGCAAGGGCCTGGCTTCATGAAATCCAAAGGCAAGCAGATCCAAATCTCACCCCAGCTAATGGATCTGGTCCTTATCTCCTGTTGCTGAAGCATGCTGAGTGCCAAGAGACTTATCTGAGCATGAGGAATCAATATTAATATTATAATGCAATATTCATATATTACTCTCTCATCAGTATTTTAGATTATAAGCAACACTTCAACACAGGCACTCATTCATAGTATGCTTTTTTCATTTATCTTTATTACACTGTTCCTATTGAATGAAAGCAAAAATATCTGCATTAGCTACATCATCTGCGGCCAGCTTAGTGAAGAAAAGAGTTATATTTAACCCAAATCAGTTCAGGGCATAGCTCAAAAACTGGCACGAGAGCGCAAGAACTGCACATGGCTGGGAAGGGCGGTAAGAACAACTCATGCTCCTTTTGTCACCAATAAATGCAAACAAAAAACAGGTCCTAAAGCAGAGAGAAGCCCAGGGCGCAGGACAAATACCCACTAACCCCAGACATTATCTACAGCTGTGATTTCTGTGCACCTCTGTAGCTCAGGCGATCACAAGAGAGTGCGGGCGGCTGTGCGGCACACTCAGAGCTTAAACACTCTATTTCATCCCAAGGTTCCAAAACGATAATAGACTTTATTCTAATTGGATTGTCTGCAATGAGCCAATTTAAGTGCTAAATGCTGCGAATTATTCAGCATGACATAGCAATGCAATGATCTGAGCCACTGCAGGGCAGGAGGCTCGCTGAAAGCAACACTTCCTGAAGCATAATAAGGAGATGCAAGTCTTCCCTGGCATGTCTCCACCAACCAAATTCATATTGTTTCAACAGCTGCAGCGTGCCCACTAAGCATTAAATAATGCTTTGACCTAGAACGTAACTGCTGTCAGCCAGCACACCTGATTAGAAGATGATTTTGCCGAACACACACCCTCACAGTCCATATCGCTCTAATTGCTGGCTTTCAAAGAGACTAAGTGCCTACCATGTCCTATGTATGCTACACAGAGATGTGAAGTATTGATCTAACCACCACAGCTTTAAAATATTTAACGAACTCAGACTGTACCTTTGTTGTCGGGGTACAAATGTCACACTGACTTGCAAGGATTTAAGGGAGAGGAGAAGACAGGCATTTAGAGCTTCAGATTTTATTCTTGTGCAATTACAGCACCATGAATTACAAATGCAAATGAAGGGCTCCATGTTACCTACCAGTCAGACCTGCACATAACGCACAGTTCAGAAGACAAGGATTTTCTCCATGTGTAAAGCGTTATTGCAACACTTATTAAAATTCTGTTGCCCTCTTAGCAAAGCAGAAAGAGTGAACTACAGGATTCTCTTCTGATTTAAAATCATGGATTTTATCAACGACCCCCCAGATGGGAATAAAAACAGAACGCCCCACAGCTTGAGGCTGTTAAGCTTCCATCAAGGTCCGGACTCAGACAACACCACGGGCACTTACAAGGTTGGAGCTCTTGCACCTCATTTCTGGCCACCGAATTCTGAACCTGAAACACTGGACTTCCAGTGTCCCAGTGGTGAGATGAGAGCTTCAGGACTGGAGAGAGCAGCCTGACATTTGCCTCTCAGTCTCCTTGGAAAGGATTTAGCAGCACTCATCCCTAGTGGAAATCAACTCCTCAGCTCCGCAAGAACTCTTGGATACAAGTTATCTGTCCCCAATGGTATAAAGATGATTGATTTTAATACCTCCTGTCCAATATAATGCCTAGCTGTCAGTGTGATGGTACGTAGTTAATCACCAGCTAATATGAATACATCATCTGATTTACAGAACAGAAATATTTATTAAAAATTTCTGCCCTAACTTGACTTTGCTTCTTGGCTTCTGGATTTATTAGAACCAACACCAGTAGATGAGCAGTTTACTGTATTTTATTTTCCCACATATTTTCTAATCCACAGAGGCACAGGAACATTAATTCAGGAATTGGCTGCAATTATTTTTTTGCTATTCAGCTAGGGGCAGTAAATGCAAACAGAATTGGCTGCAGTTCAATGTCATTGCGTAAGATTTGCTCTATTGTTCCCTTAGATGCAGATGTTAGGGTATATAATGCTAAATCAAAATAGTGGCAGTGTCATCCCATGCAATTGCTAATGGGATCCCAGTGGGTTCGGTTTTCTTGTGAGAAAATTAATTTCCTTTTACCAAAAAACAATCACAAAATTACAGAATTAAGACCACTTCTTCCATCATCAAAATTTTAAAAGGAATGAATGCCTCAGCTGTTCATTTTTCATATAAAGATTACGGAACACTGCAAAATGAGGACTGCAAGCTTCGTGCACTCACCTTCATCATAAAGGCAGTGAAAAATGATAAGATAAATAAGATATTTCCCACCGCTATTTAAACAATGATTCTTTCTCTTGCAAATGCCCATTCCTTTCACACTGGAAGCACTGGAGAAGATTGAAAAACCTGTGTGCTCATCGGGGTTTCAAGCACTATTCTCCAGCTTCTCAAACCAGCCACCAAGCAATGCTCTCGCTCTCTGGAAATGCCGAGGGCAACAAAAAGCGAGCAGAGGCGGCCTCTCCTTTTCTGCATGTTTGTTCGAGATCATCGCTTTGTCGTTAAAAGAAATGCAGATGACACCATCACTGATGCGTTAATGGGGGCAGATTATCTGCAGATCGATATTATTGCCATTTATGGAACAAAAGCATCTTCTCCAAGGAGTGAGCTGCGTGGGACAAAGCTGGGTTTGAACAGAGATTATGGGTCCTCTCTGCTGTAGATGCAGTCACAACTGAAAATACCAATTATCTTCCCAAACAAAGCTCCTCAGTAGCTGCAATAGCCCAAAGAGGGACATTAACACAACACCCCTGAGGGCAGCCAGCCATCTTTCATCCATTTCTATTTGCTTGCTTTAAATGCTGGGGAAAAATTAAAGGATGAAATGATGAGATTAAAATAGGCTTTTACTGCCTGCCCTTCCCACAGAAATAAAGATAAAAACAAACAAAATCCATCTATCTTCCCTCCACCGGGATGCTCCTGGCAGTGGTTATTAAAGCTCCCTGCTGGGAACTCACTCTTTACCACCTTCTGAAGACTGTCACAGCCACAGGTTCCTATCAGATTAGCAGGAGGATTTCTCTGCCAAGATTGTGCACAGCACAAGGTATGTGCAGCCCTTCACAGGCAGCCTGAGCACTGCAAGGCAGCTGCAAGCAGCCCAAGACGCATCCCCAATGTCAAAAAGAAACCCAAGTAAAGAAGAGCACACTCAAGAGATAATGAGTTCCCCAGGGAGGAATTGAGCACGCAAGCTTGAAAGAGGCCCGCCAAGAATAAGTTTTTATTTACACTCGTTTTAAATGTCCACAGTTTTACTGCAGGAAGCTATAATCTTGATGTGCTCAGGTGTCGGCTCCCATCCTCCCAAGGCTTTTACTACTGACCTTCACTGGCTCTTTAATTGAGACTAGCACTCTTGATAAAATTAAAAGATACATTTTAATGGACCATTCTAGCTTTTTAAATTGAAGATAAAAAGCCATGCATTGCAATTGAGAATCACAGCCTGGCTGCCTGGTCCGATCTTCTCAGTAGTTATTTTCCACTGCAGTAATGCAGGGAAAGCTAATGCCTTCAATAAAATTTCATTGCTATCCAGGCTGCTTTTTACTTAAGCTTCAAAAAAAAAAAAAAAAAAAAAAAAAGAAAGGCAAAAATTGAGTCTGGAAAGGGCTGCAATCTATGCACGGAGCCTGCCTGTCCTGCATCAGGTGGAGCCCCGTGCTCTATGCTGGGTCATATGATGATGCCAATGCACCATCAGGAATTCAGCTGTAAGGATTAGACATCTCCATACAGAAAAAAAATGACTCATCTTCCATGTCTTTACAAGCTTATAGGGCATAGCCCAGCTCAGGACTCAAGTCCTGAATTCCCCTCCAGATTTCTGCAGCTCTGAATTATGCAGGAAGCGGCCCCACCTGTTCACCATCTCGCAGCTCTGCACTGGGCACAGGGAACATTGGGGCCCATGCACCGGAGGAAAACAAGCATCTGAGAGGAAATCACCAAATTCAGTAATGATGTTTCTGGATAAAAGTCTGACTAACACAATTTACTTATTACACTATATGAACAAACTACCTGGTCAGAGTCTGCTTATTATCAGACAGGGAGAGGAGAATCACTTCTACGCAACCACTGGTCCACAAAACATGTTTGTTTCCAACAATACAAACAGGTCCTGTTTTACTCTTCCTGAACACCCCTCCTGGTGACTGTGAGGGCTGTAAATATTACAATACCACAGAGCAGCTGACTTGCAGCCACTCGGTACCTGGGTTTCCTCATGCATCACGCCCTGAGTTTTATTGCATCCTGGAGGGGACCAAATGGATGAGGACCTCTTTTGTCAAGAGGGTTCTGTCCACGCTAAGAAAGACCCCACCAAGATGGAAGAGAAACTGTAACAGCACAAAAAGGCTGAAAAAACAGTGCTAAAAAACCCACAACAACACTATTTATTGAATAACTGATAAAGTGAGGGAGAGCTTAGCTAAACATAATTTCAAGAGCAATCTGATCAATGCGGGACTCCCCATCTTCCTGCATTTTGTTCAACAATATCTATTATGCACAGTATTTGCAGTAGCTCTAAATATATCCACTGCCAACTTCTGTAATGATTCAGAACTTTACAGACCTACGATGATTTCTTAAATAGAAAAACAGCATTTGTCTTTAAAGCCTCTAGTCTTGATTTAACATTAAGCATATGAACAAAAGAATGAAAATTGTCTTTGTTGTTTTACTTACAGTTCTAAGAGAAAACACTAAGATCAAAGTGCCTTCCAATCTCACTGTTTTTCAGTCCACACAAGTCAATCATAACAACAAAAATCTGTAATCTGAAATCAGAGGGCAACTGTTCTGTGCTTATGTGGATTTATGGTTACAGTTCAATAATAAGAAAAATAGCACTAAAAGATGGCAAACTCTTGAATGAGAATCTGTAATTAAATTTTAATTAAAATGGAAGAGAGGAAAAAAAGTGTACAAACCACTGATTTACTGTACAGGAAAATACTGTTTTTAAGAACAGAACACGGAGTATTTACTCTCTCAGTAGCACAACAGTATCAGCACTTAAACACAATCGCTGCCTGGTGGATAGGTAGGAGCAGCATGACATTCTGCAGTAAATGCTTCTCCATACCTTAGATAAAAACATCTCCATATTCCTCCCCTAAACGTGATGCTTTCCAGTGCTGAAGGAAACCTCTCGAAGAACATTACTATACAAATATATAAGATTTATATGCCATTGGGTCAAAGGGTTAGTGTAATACAATATTACTGTTACACTTTGCATTATTATCTTTATAGTTATGCTTGGTTTGCATTTCTACAGCATGTGAAATCAAATTAGTTTGCTCTTCTGCTAAGTGCACAGTTCCTGATGGCCACTAATGTGACTTACAGGTCAGGAAGAACCTGGAATTTTTAAATAGGCGTCTTATTTCCACACGATGCTGTCACCTCTAAATCTGATTGAAAAAAGCAGAAGGGGGAAGAGCTCAATGTATTTTAAAGTTAAGCTACTGCTAGGCAAGAAACTTGGAACTGCAGAGTTACTTGGAGCTGCTGGATGAAAAAATAAAATAGATTCAAAGCATCAGAACCACTCCAGAACGAGCACCTCTTGCTCACCGCTGCAGTGACATTATTTGGCACATCTCCTGATGAGATTTTTTTGCATACTTTGTAAACAGAAGACGTACAATCGAAAAAGGGCCAATCCTGCAGACTTTTCTGGTGTATAACCACATAAATACATGCAAGAGTCCTTGGACTATTCTGTCCTTACCTCCCCTGTCCAAGACGAACAGATACAATGCTATGACCTCAAAAGGAGTTTAGTATTCAGGTCACACTGATATTGCTAACATTATTTTTATATCAGTATCATTCATTTTTAGGTAGATTAATTATAATAAATATGTGCTATATCAACAGACTTTTCATTATGGTCCATTTAACCTCATAAAACATAATTGATTCCTATTTGCTCTATCTGATCGATGCTTAGGGCTCACTGCTGAACTGTGTTAGGAAAAAAGACTAGGCAGAAAGGGACCGTCTCTGTGTAGGATAAATAGCATGGTTCATATACTACATAGCTCAGACTGTCTGCATAAATATATGTCTATGCACTTATGGAGAACACAGAAATTAATAGTGGGACTTTATTAACTCAAAAATTACATCCCAGTTATCTATAAATCTTTGCTATTTATCAGCCTGCATCTCCAAGGCACAAGCGCTAAGACTGGACTTCCCATGTTACATGAAGTCATTACTGGTACACTGCTCTGCTTAAAGAGCTCCTTCCTTTGGATACATTCCCCCAAGCGCTTGGGATGGTCGGTGGGAAAAGGAGAGGAAGGAATCCATCTCATCCAACTGTGCCAAGACCCTTGCTGCACTCGGCTGTGCTCTCAGTAACTGAAAAGATCCACGTTGATTTACGAATATAAGAATAATGACATCTGCTTTACATGGACCTGCATTGAAAAGCATCTGAAGACCACATGCATGAATGAGTTGCAGGACCGGATTCCCACAGACTGCATTCCTCAGTTCTTCCTTCCACAGTTGGGTTTTTCAGCCACTAGATTCTGGGTCAGTGCAGCGTCACTAAAGGAGCAGCACAGGAGGGGGCAGAGCTCAGAACCTACTCTGAGTTAGGCAAAGCAGAAGGACATTACTTGCATTACTTGGATCACAGTCTAACTGATTTTTGAAAAAAAGACCTACAGAAATAGGTACACATTTTGTATTCTGGAAGAACACAATGGCACATTCCTTTGATTCCTTAATTACTCAAGACTATGTATAGAATTCAGCACTTCTGCAACTGTTAGTAAATAAGATAATTGTACTGTATATTAATGCAATCTGCTGGAAGTAGAACCTTCCAAAAAATATTTCACCACTAACAAACAAGATATTCACATCACTTAAGTTAATTTGATATTCAGCTCATCTCTTAAAAAAGGAAAAGCTTGAGATGAAAAACAGTATTTTTTTCAAACAAAGATGTTAGTATATTGCTCGGAGTAGTGGGTAAATATGTCATAGCCAAGTTCTTACTGTTCATATTTCACCACATAAGAAGCCTGCTCAGTATTTTTAGGAAGAAATAATACTTAACACAGCCAATTAATTTACTACTCGTTGCACAGAGGTTTAGTGTGACAGACTGGAACAAAGAGAACAAAAAGATCTATGGAAGGGAGATTTCAGGACTGCATTTCCAGCGGTTGTTCTCCATAATCACTTGATAACAGAAAGAAAGGAGGATGCGTATTTCTAGTACAAACGTTTGGAGAGAAAGTTTGCCCTTCGTGCACATGAATCCAAGTCAAATCTGGAACCATCATTAACTTGAACTTACCTGAAGATGCATTACTGAAAAGGGCTTCCAGTTAAACTGGAAACATAGACCAAATCAGTCAGTTGTTTTTACCGAGTGAAAAAACTGCCTCCAAAAAGATATAAAATACACTTAATGTTTCTGAGAAACCATCATCTGAAAGCTCACCTGCCCTGCATTTCTCTTAATGGATTTATCAATTTTTAGAACACCCAGGGTATAGTAATATTTAATACTACGTACTAAATGTTAACCAACATTTAAAAGCAATAAAAAAATGCCCAGAGACAGTTTAAGATTTCAAGATGCCAAGCTTGTCCAGCCAGCTAATCATCTCACAGCACAAGAAAAACAACAGGAAAACAGCTACAGCACTGGGACCTGGTGATTAATTTAACTCTTCCAGGTAAGCACTTCAGGAGGAGGAAAGTCTGAAGGCACAATTAAGGGATGCTGAAGCAGAATTTCTGAAGGATCCTTGCTGCGAGATGATGTCAGACCCAGAAGCTTTTAGTTCCCTCTCACTAAGGCGGAAGCAATCTCCTTTGATTAGGGACACTTGTCAGCCCCCTAGGTCACCATGAAAAATCTGTTCTTTTTTTTCCTTTTATTTTTTTCTGAGGGAATCTGACATGCCACTCGTGCCGTCAGACTCTGTGAAGTCAGATCTGGCTGCTAACACACACACAGGCAGATACAGCTGGCCAAACGCTCTTCAAAGGCAGGGTCAGAGGCACAGTCAGCCTCTACCCCTGCCAGGGCCTGGACAGCCCCTAAGAAACCATCACGACATTTCCCAAGTCATTGGCAGAGAAGTAACAAAAAAATCCTGCTGTTGTATAAAGCCTAGGCAGGATTCAGTCACTGTAACTGGGAAGGTGTTGAGGTTTGTCCCGGCAGGTGGCTGAGCACCACATGGACCTTCATTCCCTCCTTCCCTTCCCTGCGGGGTGGGAGAGAGAATAAAAAAACCCAACAAAGTTGAGATAAAAAAGGTTGAGATAAAACTATTTACTAAGACAGAGAAAGGGAAAAGGAAAATAGTTATGGCTGTTTATATATACATATATGTACATAGCAAGTGATGCAGAAGCAACTGCTCATCACCACCTGACCGATGCCAAGCTCGCCCCTTCAAAACTCCTTCCCCTTGATGTCATGGTATGGAATATTTCTGTGGCCAGTTGAAGCCAGCTGTCCTAATTCTGTTCCCTCCCATCTCCCTGAGCCCTTCACTGTGAATTTGCCTCGGCTCTGTACAACACCGCTTAGCAGCAACTATAAGCACTGCTGTTTATCAACATCGTTTTTCCCCTAGAACCATAACATAGCATCATACCACACACAGATGAAAACAATTCCATTCCAGCTGAAACTAAGGCACCCCTCCAGCACACGGTCCCACAGGCATGTGCTATGGGATCAAGAGGCTGCACTAACTCTGCAGGAATGTACCACACATCTGCACATACACTTCATCCTTAACTGAAATGTGAATTTCATCATCTTACTTGAAAATCTGCAGTCTGAACAGAGCGGCGTTTCTCCAGCACGATGCCTCCCTGGGTCATGAAAAGCCACCTCAAAGCTCAGAAGGGGTTAGAAATTTCAGGTGTTACATGAACAAAAAAACACAATTATCTCCTGTTCTCACTGCTCACCTGCTCCTGCCCTTCAAGGCAAGCATTTTCCTGCTTCTTCAATTCCACACACAAATAACTTGTCCGTAATGTGATTACTGAGATTTCCCCTCCTAGCTTCTCAGGCAGACAAGCATGGAAGGCACCCTGTGCTCCAGCACTGAATGAAAAGGAGAGAAGAGCCATAGGTGATTTGGGTGATTCCTTTCAGTTCCACTGTCAAGAGAACTACCACCCACTACTTACCCCAAAAAAGCCACCAGCCAATTAAACATCACTCTTGGCACAAAGCCATTCCACCCCATGGGTGCTGCTTGCTGGCTCTGCAGGGGCTGTGCTCAGCACCTGCCATGCAGCACCCAGAAATGTGGGCAACCAATGTTGGAGCAGAGAGTCACCTCCCAGCATCATTTTCAAGCTGCACGAGGTCAAGCTGCACAAAGTGGTACAGCAGTATGTGGAGCCACAAAAGTGGTTTCCACCTGAATCTGCAGGGATTTCCATCTATATCTGCACAGTCTATTTGCTCTAATTGCAGTACTGACTCAGAGAGATTCCAGCATTTTTCAATTTAAACAAAACTTTTAACATTGTTTGAATGTATCTAAATGCATTCAGGAATGTAATGAAGTCCCACTTCCCCCAGAAGTCTGTGTCTATTGCCCCTAAATAGTTCAGCTGAGGATTTATCTGAATTTATAGGCAGCAACCAAGACTTATATTGCTTCCTTAAATGTCTTATATAAGCAAAAATGCATAACCGAGACATGAGGAGTTCAGCATAATAGCGAACCAATGCTTTATAAAAATACTGTTTTTTATGAGGCATCTTTCTCAAAAGAACCTTTTAAAATAGAATGCACTCTTTTCTTTTGTTGGATAACTGATGATGCTCAGGACCAACTGCACACATTCCCTGAGCCGCTGTTCTTCTCACAAGGCACCGTTTGGCCATTCCCTCTACCTTGCTGGGCACCCCACGGACCTGCCCTTAGAAATAACACCAAGTGCCACCGAGTCCAGAACTTAAAATTTAAGACGTTTACTCTGAGTTATTTGCTGTCTAAAAAGCAAATTGCTGCTGCTGTAACAAAAAGATGACTCACATCTATGCGCATGAAAGGAAGAGGAAGCCACTGAAAATATTTTAAATTTAATGTCTACAGAAAAGGAACAAAATACACAAACTTCTGGTAACTTTCCAAGATCATGATAACTTCCAAAACAAATGAAATGGAGACGGTATTGGAAATCAAATGGGACACTGAACTTCTCCAGCCTTGCCAAGATCAGCTGACATAACGCAACATTTTCCTGAGCCGATTTTTCTTGCACCTGGAGGCATCTCATTTTTCTGAAAACAGAACAAAACCCAAAAAAAAAAAGAGTCCTAATAACTCAGATAACAGCTTTAAAATGTTTAACACATACACACACACAGATGCGAGCATGTTCCAATAAGGGCCTCTTCCTCTCTACAGCATGATGTCCCTAGGGGATTAAAATGCTCTTAATCAACAGTTGTTGATAATGATGTGCCACCTATCAAGATAAAAGTCTGAATGCAGTAACATCTGTTACATCCCTTTGTTAGGAAACTGGTAACATAGTTTTTGAACACATAAAATTTGACTTTTAATTACCCTCGTACACCTTCTGTTCAGTTATTAATCAGCATTAATCCTTAAGGCCATTTAAAATATTAAGAAGTATAAAAATACATCCTATAATGTTTCTGCATGAACAAAACTGAGATAATTTCTTCCATATAAAATAAATGTTTTATAGTTTTTGAATCGAGTTACGACTCTCAATAGCACAGGATACCTTTCAATGTTTTTCTTTAATATAAGTCACCTTTTGGAAACACATTCAATAAACAGAAAACTTAACCACTAAGCACACCATTACTGAGAACACACACATTAGCCCAAGAAGGTGGCATAGTACAACCTGCTTTTCCACCATGCCACCATATGCAATTGTGTTTTTGAAATACGTTCACACACGGACACAAAACTTGCAGAGGCACCCTGACGTTCAGATTGAAGGCATAAAATCATTCCAGGGAAAAAACTTGCAAGAACAAATACTTCTCACAAACACAGCATTGCCATCACAACAGTGCTGTAGTAATGGGGCAGATGTTACTGTGTTGAGTGGGGACCTGGTCACAGAGAGATCAAACCCCTGCTCTCCTGAAGTCCAGGTAATAAAGGTGTTCCACAGAAATAAACTGCCTCAGCCTTGTTCTACAGACAGCAAGCCAGGTTCGCTCTTCACTGCACTCAACCCAAGCTACCCAAGGGAGGCACTGCCAACAGCCAGCCAGGCTTCCTCCCTAACCTGCTGGGAGAAGCAGGAGCTGAGGGAATGCCTGGCTCTCTTACCTTAGGTTTCCATCACTTTCTGCTAATAAGGCAACACAGTAATGTTCAACCCAACTGCAGTCAGCTCTAGTTATGGTTGTTGGCTATTTTCACACTCTGATTACGTCCAGGACCTCACAATGGACAGATCTGACCTCTATCAGACTACAGTGCAGTGATGCATATGAAAAATGGAAATCTAAACTGTAGTGATTGATAAGGACGTGAGTTATCTGTTTAAAAGAAGTGGTGACAACACCACTACCACCCTCCTCTCCACACAGTGATTCTGTCTATTGATAGATGGTAGCTCCTAGCACAGCACACTGCGGTTTCTAAAACTTCCTCCATGCACCCAATCCCTCAGCCATCTCATAAAGACACATTCTGATGTTATCACGTGCCAGACGGGGAATGCACAAAGGAAACGTCTTCCACAAAAGCTGCGGAAAGCACCGCTGAGCTGCAGGGAATGCAGAGCCCACAGCCAAAGGAGCGACAGGAGCTGTGCAGCAAGATGAACCTCAGCATCATAAACATGAAATATTCTGCATGCATACAAAACAGCTGTTATTAATAATGAAAAAAAAAAAAAAACACCCAAATCATTATTAAAGCCATAATCATCAGTTTGCACTTTTCCAAAACTCACAGCAGTCGCAGCAGCAGAAATGTACGTTTTTAAATGTTAGAGCATTACTGCTAAATCTCAATCACCAAATACTGCAATAGCCTAATGTCCCTAGAACGACACAGACCTTTAATCAAAGCTAAAGGAAGAAGGAATATTGCTGTGAGATTATCAAAGGGCATAATTTATAAGCGCGCTGCAGTCACATTTCCAAGCAGAAGGACAGAACGCTCCTATTCCTTTATGGAAAATGAAAGTTAACATTCCTGTACAGTCACTTGACTGCACGGAAGTGAGAGGCTACATAAAACCAAGATTAAAAGCTTCATGCAGGTGAAGTGCTTTTACTGAAAGAGACAAACATGCTTACTGACTACATCTCGAAGGGCTAAGAGGGAGTCATCTGCTGAACTGCCCAATAAAGAACAAAGATAAAAACGAATATATGTACATTTACAAATTAGTGACTGTGGCTTTTTATATTAGTTCTTACAGGACACAGCTATTTTCAAGCAGTCTGTGGCTGCTTTCCACCGTTCTCTAAGATTGCAACCTCCAGAATTTGAAACGCCTTCGCTGGAAACAGTGATTTAAAAGTGTCAGAAAAGAACAGTGAAGAGGTCTCTAATTTCTGCCTCACCTTCTCTGTCAGCCTCTCTGCTGACTCCAGTTCTTGTATAAATCTCTAACAAATGTAATCCCTTTGGGAGATCAGTGGCTTGTGGCCAGCATGGGCCACATTACCCAGCGAACACAACAACAGACACATTCTTCACCCTCACAATACACTTAAACTTGGGCTCCCAGTAATTTGGCCAAAGGACGGCCTGCATTCATCCAACTTCTCAAGCAACTCCTTGTCATTTTGGCACAAGCACCTTACAACTCAATTTACAAGAAAAGTGGCGATTTAGTTCCAGCTGCAAAGCTCCAAGAGTAATATTAGGAAAATAGGAACCATATTTCACTTTTTATTGGCAGGGGACACACAGCACTTCATCAGTTTACTTAGCACCCAGGATACAGCAAAAATATGCACGTAAATGAACAAATAAAAGCCCAGGAAACTGCAAAAAAAGAAACAGGCAATCACTTATTTACACTTAATTAAGCATAAAATAACTCCCCTCCTCCTTGGGGAAGGATATAGATTAAGTATGAATGGAAATAAAAGAGTGGCTGAGTAATCGCTGCAGTTCAAACGATATTTCACAAGCAAAACAAGTGTGATAAGATTCAGTAGCCTGTGGCAGGCGTTTGTTTGAGCTAACAACAAGATCGTATTTTCTTACTTTTGGCCATCTCTGTAGTCCGAGGCAAGCCGCCAATTCCCACTCTCTACTGTCAACCCCCAGACCTAATGGAGATGAAAGGCAAAATATAGCTCCACTCCAACTGCATTATTGATTCCAGCAGGGCCAGATTCGGGCTGACAGGGCTGAGGTCATAATTTAGCCATTAGCACTAGGAACGGCAGGATTCGGCTACCCAGAACCGCAGGACTACGGGCCATGCTCTCCCTTTTATGTCTAATCAATATTATGTTTTGCAGATGTCTCGCTGTGCTAATGGAAGAGCAGGCGCAGCACTTGCTTTACGAACAGCTCTAGCACAAGGCGAAACACCAAGCCCTTGTAGACCAGCCATTGGAAAACTTGGCCCACCTTTGCTTTCTGCTAGAAGCCCTTTGGCACGTTACACTCTGGCTCCTCTCTACAGCAATCCAAAAAGAGCACACAGTATGCTAAAAAAGAAAAGAAAAGATGGAGCTAGCAAGAACAGCTCTATCTACATCTTAGAATCCTCATACCTCTGTAATGTAATCAGAAGTTGTAAGCATGCAGGGATGAAGATTTTAAGCATCTGTACCTCAATTTTTTGTTTTGTTTTTAAAATAACAATTCAGGGTGAGACCAGCATTATCCTGACTTCCAGACTGGTTGCTGTCATTCACTGCTCTTAATTATTTGATGAAGAGATCTCTAAATGGTGATATATAAGATCCTTAAAAAATAATACATGGTAGGGTTTTATTAAATGCTGAAATATTTAGTTGAATTCAGTGACTCAGACAAATCTAGAGATTATAAATTCAAAGCAGTAACTTTATATATTAAGCAGCCGCCTTAGGGCTCCAATTTATTTAAAAATAGATTTTATTGATTTTTTTTTTTGCACATTTTGGAATTAAATGTTACTGTCAGCTCCACATATGCTCATCTCTGTAAAGATTTCTTATGAACTATGATATCAAATTAAATTCTAATCTATTTGTATTAATTTGATACAAAGCCTGGTGGGGGAAGTCTTATGGAGAATGAACATAAATCTGTTCCCACTTAATCTAAGTTGTAACATTATAACCTACTTTTAACTAAAATAAGCACATTTTAGGTGGGGCACCATTAATTTATCAGAACAAATAAACATTCATACGGCATATTAAGTTGGTGCAATATGGGTTAAAAATAGGAAACAAACCGTGGCAATAAACAGTCAATATTAAGTTGACACTGAAGGGACTCTCACGATGCTTAACTCTTAACTGGGAAAAGCAGTAAAAAAGTAAAAGATATTTTTTAAGAAGAACACATTATTAAAGTTACTTGTGGATAATTTAAAAATAAACAAGTCTGGGGATCAGCAGACCTTGCCACTTGTACTGCACCAAAAATAAGAGTTGTACATGGTTCTCACAGTACTGCGCAATAAATAGCAGATGAAATTCAATGACAATCAATGCCGAATCAACCCTAATTATATATACAATGACGGACTTGAAATTAGCAAGTAATATTCAGGGAAGACTTCAGAGTAATCACTCAGGCTGGCAGCTCTCTGTGTGTCACCTCTGTGCTCCACATTGGTCTCAATGAAAAGAAAACCATGAGGAATCGCAACAAAAGTATTGGGGAAAGTGAAAAACCATCATAATCGCCTTAGAAATGCATGTCCCCAAATGCTGAGAGCCATTCTGTAAACTTGTCCCAAACAAGATATAGGAGAGTTATCAGGAAAGGCAGGAAGGATGCCCACAGTAAATGATTTTTACAGTAAGAGTGGGGAGGCATTGGCACAGGCTGCCCAGAGAGGTGGTGGGTGCCCCATCCATGGAGACACCCAAGGTCAGGCTGGACGGGCTCTGAGCACCTGATGGAGCTGTAGGAATCCCTGTGCATTGCAGGGTTGGAGCAGGTGGCCTTTAAGGGTCCCTTCCAACTCATATGATTCCATCATTCTATGATATGCAATGGATTCTGCTTCAAAAGGGTAAAAAATATTGTAGACCTGAAAAAGAGAATATTCAGGGTGGAATGAGAAGAATATACTAGCAGTCTTTAAAAAGCTGGAATTACACATGGAAAATGAACACAGAGCTACTGCCCGTGCTTTCCAGAACCACAAGAGTTATGGAGGAACAGGTGCAACTATGAGTCAGTAAAGGAAACAAAGAAGCTGTTGTGCAATGGGATCACACACTAAATGTATCTCATATACTTCATCACCTGCATTGGAAAAGAGCAGATAACATGCAGAACTGCTATCAAGTCAAGTGCAATTCATGCAAACCTTGCCATCTAAGCTCTTTAGTTATTACTTAAATAAACAGCTAATTCATCTTCCACATACATCTTTCTGCTGTCTGAAGCAGTATCAATTATGTTGGTACTCTGGTACAAGTCAGAGGCCCAGCTGAGCCCAGGGTCCAATTGTGTCCTGTGCAAACAGAAGAGACAGTTCTTGCCTCAAAGAGCCTGCAAGTAACATGAAAAAATTATTAGATGCATGATGGGGAGACTAGATACAGAGATGAAGCAAATCCTTCCTCCTCCAAACCACTGTGTCAGGAACAGAGCTCAGGTAGGTTTTATTTGGTTGTTTTTTGTTGTCTTTAAGGCTGATGCCCGTACGTCTCTGCCAGGCTGTCTCAAATGCAGCAGAATGGGAGCTAAGCCTTTTATTTGCACAGCCACAGTAACTACTGTGGAGATGCATTTTAGAATCTCATGCAGATAATGTGCTACATGTGAAGAAATCTGATCCACAAAAATGCTTTTATTTATTTTACATATGCGTAAACCAAGATGGAGCAACAGAAACCTTCCAATATTTCAGGCAATTTAAACAGAAACCACGTCCATTAGTCTTGGGCTAGAACTGTGAAATCTCAAGAGATAGGAAACACAAGTTGGTATGAAGAAGTACAAGATGTAGATGTAAAGACATTGGTACAGCTTTCCGAAATTTCAGACGTGCAATGTCAGCAGAGTATTTCTGTACCCAAGGGGACTGATTCTTCACTGTTGGTTTTTTTTAAATCATATAACCTGTACTGCTCTGAGACCATTGCATGCTAAAGAAGAGACACTGCCTGTTCTATCAATCTAAGAAGATCAGATTTCGGAAAGGAACAAAATATCCACACACAAAGGAAAAGGATGGGCTCTGCAGCAATGTCATCTGCCATTTTTCAAGAGGCTTTTTCCCTTCCCATCAGCTCGCCATTCACACAGCCATCGGACACCTTCAGCAGCGGGCAACACATGGGGTCCCAGCGGTGTAAGGAAACACGTGATTCTGCAAAGAATCAGCCTCAAACTTCACGTACTAGCTGCTTGGCTTTTGATATGCTTCAAACATTTTAGTTACAGCCTCTGACATACAGTTTCAGTCTAGAAGTGACACGAAGCACCACTGTTAGAATTCCGATCTGAAAAGGAGAAGTATGAGATCTATCAGGATGATGCGGTCTAGCAGTGCTTTAATTGAGGTGACGATATGAATGAGTCACAGGTAATTGCCAGGTAAGACGAGGAATACAATTATCCTCAGTCAACAGTGCAGTCAGTCCTGCTGCCAGCTGCATACAGCAGAGAGAGTTTCTGCAGTGGTAAAAGGACTCAGAGAAGCAGAACGGAGATAATCAGAGTCAAGAATTCATATTAAACATCAGTTTAATGAGTGAAAATCTTTGATGGAAGGATTTCATCAGCACAAGTAAGTCACGATAGTATTCACTATAGAGGTTCCTCTTCTAATTAGAAGGACTAATTATTCTGCAGCTATCGCCAGCAAAAATGAATACACACACAGACAAAAATATTCTCTGACACTCTCAAGGCAGTACTAATTGCACACTGCTTTGTCCCACTTTGCTCTTAAAGATCTGCTAGGCTGTGGATACACTTCAGAGCAAGGTGTGAAGGTCAGCTTCCAGGATTTGGTAGAAAGATGCATCAGTATCTCTTTAAATATTTAGTTTCCTGCCTAAAATTAATAGTGGAATATCAAGAAGAACTCTGTGACACCTTCAGCAAAAATTCTCTCATACCAGAGTCCCAATTTTAACAACAGAGATCTCAGGAACTACTTCTCTAACTTAATGAGCCTTGGCAGGCATTCAAATTAAACACTCTATTGTGCAAGGAGCTAATTATGCTGAGATTAAACCCGGAGAATGATAGGGACATTTACTGTACTTCTAGCAATTAGAAGAGCTCTCAGCATTGGAGAATACAGCTTGTATTTCATAATTCTGAAAGATGTCCCCGCTAATCCAATAAAAAAAATGCATGTACATGCACACACAAGATTAATCTAATTTTAAAAACATTTTTCAGCTACTTCCACCACATACACATTCACAAATTATTATTTGTTTTGCCCTGTTTCTCCTGGATCTGAACGTCCACCCTGTATCCCACATGTTCATCCGTCATAATCCTCCACCATTTCTCTGATAGGCAATTAATGTTAAGTTATCTCTTTTCCTTGGAAAGCTTAAGTAATGACAGTAAAATATTTGCTCATTTCGTATTCTAATTAACTTTTCCAGTATCTTCGCTGATAATGCCCTTTTCTTTCCCAGAAAACCGAGCGGTCAGTTATCTTTTTCATTGCTACTCACAGAGACAATGCACACAGATATATGGAGCTCTCCTTCCTTGGCATAGGCAGGCAAAAGCACTTCAGAAATTTCATGACTAAAACCTGTCACAGGATGATTTCCCATGTTCTCTTCACTAATGCCTACTCAGAAGAGGTTTGATTATGCACCATAAAGCCCTTTAAATACCTGGAAGAGCCAGGAGAGGCTGATGGCAAATAAACAGCAATGATCAGACTGTCTCAGCCTGAGGTGCTCAGCATCCCACAGGAGCCCACCCCTGCACATGTAGTGGGAAGTTGGGCAGCAGAACTAAGAGAAGTCAAATTTCCAGTGGACCTTGCACCTTGTGATTAGCCCTGCTAGCAATGGGCATAATGTGATTTAAGGTTCCTCATCCCCAGCATCAAGGCACTCTGAGCAGCTGAGAGCACAGTCCCAGCAGCAGCCTTAGAATCACAAAGTCACTAAGGTTAGAAAGAACACTAAGAACATCCAGTTCAACCATCAACCCACCACTGCCATACCACTTTCAGAGACAATAATAGAGACACTTTTCTACACCTTGGCGTCTGTTTCTGTGAAACTCATTCACCCATCTCCTAACCCCATTCTTCCTGCCCCATCATGTTCAGGGGAACACCGGCAGCCACAAAGATTGCTTAGAGGACAGACAGGTGGACAGAAGTGCCAGGCTGAAAAATTAAGCCACCTGACCTGCATCCCAGGTTGTGAAATTGGTCAAAAGCTATTTTCCAAGTTTTCAGCAAAAATATAGTAACAATAGAAAGAAATCACCTAGCAGAAGGTACCAGTCCATACTTCCTTGAAGCAGCAGGGAGATACCTGGAAGCAGCCTCTCCAGAAGTCCTGAGGCAAAGCCCTTGCTGCCAAAGGGGAGACATTCATGCATAAATCCTTCAGTGGTTTATTTTTTAATTACTATTTGTTCTTGCACAACATACTGTTTTGCTTAAAGATGGAAAACATAAATGTGAAAGGCCTGACCTTGCAAGGACCAAATGAGTGTGAATCAGGACACAAATGAGAGGCATTTACAAGTGATTATTACTTAGGCCAGTCTCTAGGGGACTGGAGGCAAAGCAAGGTTGCCATTATAACATGAGGCTTCCTGTAAAACAAGATAAATCAGAAAGACATTTACAGGTAGTAATTAGTATGCTGTCATTGGTCAATCAACAAACTGCATTTAAGAAACTGCGATAAAGTTATTTCATAATTAACTGCTCAACACCAACGCTTTAAGAGAGCATAGGAGGGATGAGCTAATTCCAGTAAAAAAAAGAAGATACACAAGTTACAAGCGGCAAGAAATTGAGAGTACAGCAAAACAGTGAATGAGTACAATTTCTGTGCTTGCACTTTGCTCTCTATACAGCTGTGTTTCTGTTCCAAAGCAAGCACACATAATGCAGTCACCAAATCTCATTCCGCTTATGAGAAACATTTGCACACAAGCATTCGGGAAGCAATCTCTGCATTCTCCCTATGGTGGTATTTTAACCCAAAGGCCATTTCACATTTGTTTTTACTTTCCTCTGGTTTACTTCTCCCCCTCTCAGTTCCCACAGTTCTGATGTCACGAGGCACTGGGAACAGAGCATGGACAACCAAACCCAGGCAGCACAACCCTACGCACGGTATCACTCCTTCCAACCTAGGGCTCCATTACAGGGGCTTCAGTCATTGCAGAAGCAGTATTTAGCCTACTATGCTAAGGGACGGCTCCATACATTAAACCTGGACTTTTCAATTCTCAGAAGAGGAATGCCACAGTGGGCGCACAGCCACTGTTGAAGCCCCTCCTGATCTGGCAATGGCCATCTCAGAACACACGCTCAGACTGATTGCAGTCCTTATTACATGTGAAGAAGGCAAAGACTGTTGTGCTGTAGAAAAACGGAGCCTGAAAAACTTTCCATTATGTCAACAAAAGCTTTAAAAAAAAAAAAAAAAAAAAAAAAAAAAAAAAAAAGAAGAAGAAATGTGGTGATGTAAAAATGTACAGAACTCTGACAGCTCACCATCCTCAGTGCTCGTTTCTCCTGCCGGGATGCAATGTCTGTGTTTGAGAACCTTTACATAACTTCTGAATTTTTCCACCTAGCTCCACCGAGCTCACACCATCTGCCTACAAGGTCTTTTATGTCCCACTGCACACAGCTGTGGTGAGCTGTGAAAGCTGCATGGGGATAGTTGTAAATTTTTATTTAATATTTAATCATGCCTTGGTTGAAGTTTGCTCATCCTCTCCAATCCCAGGTGTCAGCACATCGAATTCGTAACTTTTCAGCTACCAGGAGATATAATTTTTCTGGTTAATTTTCCTCTGCAGCTGATACATTCTTATCTAAATATATTTCAATTATTTTTCTATTTCCCATCCCTTCATTGGACATTTGTAGCCTTTTTGCATGGTAGTTCTTAAATATATATAGTTTCTCCTTGGATAGACAGGTTGTAACTTTCTTTTCTTCATATCACTACTCTATGTTCTTTGGTAATTACCTGGTAAAATACAGACATTTCTCCTATTGTGTGGACTTTCAAATGATTTTCCATTTGCTTTTTCTAATGCATTTATCTTTGAAAAAAATAAAGTCCAACATCCGTATGCTATCAAAACCATACGCCAATAAAACTCATCTCTTCATCCATTCTCTGGTCTGCTGTAATTGAAGCACAGTTTCCCAGATTAATAGATGCAATATCACTATTTAATCCTCTCCTCGGTGACAGGGTATAATGATCTGATGAACATGCTAGTTAATGGACTACCTGAAAGTATTCAAACACCACGGTAACGAACATAGGCAAGAAAACTATAGAAAATATACAGGAACAGAATGAGAATTAAGAAATAAAACAGCACGTAAGGAACAAGATTTATTTAGAGATGTATGGGACTTTTTCTTTCCCATAAGCATTTCTAGTTTTAAGTCCTTTATTTATATTTTTATTGTTCCCGCAGCTTCACATGAATGCAATGGAATTGTATGAGGAATAATCTAAATTACCTTGCAGAGCGAGGTTGATGTCTCCCACAAATTAATATTAGCTCAATACGTTGGCAGATTGTGTGTATAAATCACCAAAGATACACCGCGCCTCCTTGTTTAAGGATAAATATAATTCACTGTGAATTTATTGCTTATATTAAAATGCACCATCACACTGTAGCAATTATTTATTTGTGTTTAATTTCAATAGGGCAGAAATTAATTTGCCAGCTTCCAGGCTCCTTCAGCAATAGGTGGCCAAGGGCTGGGAGAGCTCCTGGAAGGTGCCTTCCTTCAGCCCACCCCAGCACCATGGCTCCAGCATAGGGATAGATTTTCCAAAGGCAGTAGGTGCCCAGCTTCTGCTCCATCCACACACACAACTTTCTTCAAGCCCCAAAGATCACATCATCTTTCCACAGCTTTCTGCCTCCCTCCAACCTGAGAAGTTTTCATCGCAGTCATCAGGGAACTGAAGATTGGGGCTTTGACCTCCAGTTTGAGGACTCTTCATTCCCATAAGAAAAGCAAATTACTGATTTCTACACTAAAAAAAAATCTCAAACCAACATCTGCAAACCATTATTTTCGTACGTAGTCAAATCACTAAATCTGCAGATAATTAACACTTAGAAAACATATCTAAAGAAGCAAATTTAATAACCAGAGGAAAAACACAACTGTAGAAAATGGGTATTTTGCAAGCAAAACTGGTATCTAAAATGACTAAAAATGTTCTCAAAGGAGCAAGTGCTGTATGAAGTGATAAGTTTTTCTCAGGGAATTATTCTAACTTGAATAATTCCAGTGCTTTATGGAACATAATACATACAGATATGCAGGTCAAACAAAGAATGAGAGGCTGCTTTGAAAAGCAGTGGTTTTGAGAGAGACTTTGGGTCGCACGAATCCCCTGCACAGTGCTGTACCAGATGCTACAAAGTCTTTGGAGGTATATGCAGACAGCTAGCATTTAGGATGAAAACAGTGTTTTCACTGTTCAACATATGTGTGAGATTATTGCCAGGCTATTGTTGCTATTCCATTATCCAAACGCTTTTTTTAAAGGAAATTGAAAAAGAAGATGTTATAGAAAAAGCACCATTGCAATGATGAAATAGGGTCAAAAAAAATACAGGTTTCTCACAAAGCAGGTAGGATTTTGCCCCTATTCCTACCCAGGATCCGAATGATCTCATTCCTATCCTAGATTTGATGAGTCATTTTTTGGTTTAACTTGATTCATCCAAGATCAGCATTAAGAACACAGGGAGGAGAGAGCTGCCACTCAGCAAAGAGACAAATCCAGTGACTGGAATGTAAAGTTATATCACATAAGGGCAGAAATCAGCACTAACCTAGCAGCAAGGAAGTGAACAACTGTGACATCGTACATGAGATTATCATGGAGCTATTATATAGCCAGCATGTAGGGAAAAAAAAGAGGATGAAAAACATAGGATGAAAGTCAGCAAGGAATTCATGGCTCTGGACTCACTGGATAAGTTTCTATGCCTGTCCTACAAAGTGTATCGCACTACACAATGCTTCCAGTATCCCCACTATTTAAACAGACAGGAAGATAGAGGCACCCAGTCCCCTGCCCAGTAACACCATTCTGCAGTGTTTACAAACACCTGCAACCTACTTAACCTGCCACCCCAAAAACAACCAGAAGCGACACTGCTCACTGCTTGGTATTCATACTCACGAGGATCTTACCTCCTCCATACTGAAGTCAAAAGTACACTCAAGTTGAAGTTAGCTTATTAGAAGCGAACAGGCAAACAAAAAAAAATTGAACAGCCACCAACGATGTAAGATTAAACATTCTGAAACCACTGCAAAACGCTGATGTAAACCAAACCCCCCAAACAACGCTGTAGTAGAAAGGGAAACACTGAATTACCAACATCCTTACATCTCAATCAAGTACCAAGTTAACTTTGTTTTTAATTACTGATGAGATTAAGACCATCAACACTGATTCAATATAAAAACCAGTGCAGAATCCCTTCAGATTTTGATTGTTCCTGTACAAAATTACAAAAGAACATTAAAAAAAACCAAGTCTTTACACCCAGACACTAATTGAAAACAGATGAGAGTTTGAGTAATGAAAATCAAATCATCAGAAACATTTCGTAAACCACGGTCCTATGAAAAACTTTTATTTTCTTTCACACACAGACACTTAGATGGTCAGTACACATGCACATGCTGCACCATGCAGAGCTCCTACCCAAGGGCTGCTGAGAGTCTTCACTTCTGATTCAGCCTCTACTTAACTGAAAGATACCCATCAATCTCAGCAGATGCTGTATCACTTCCCATGTCTCTTATCCTTACATAGTTCGCTTATAAAATATCCACTGCTTTTCCCCTGAAGAACTCAGAGGACATCATAGAGATAAGTGAGAATCCATTTTACTGATATGAGAACCAAGGTGGGGAGCAAAGAGACTCAAGGTCCCAGCGCAGGAAGAAGCCTTATCCCTACTGACAAACATGCCCCTATTGACACACAGTGGTACATAGGGCACTGAAGCCTAACCCTTGATTCATCAACCCAACTCTTCTACCATACTTTTCAAAACAAAAAAGTATGAGCAAAAAAAAAAAATTAGATTTAAAGAGGTGGGCGAAATACTTTCAAGTCATAGCACCTAAAGTTGTCAGTTTAAAATGATATATAGATGACCTGTAATATGTGCCAGCAGTGGATGAAGAATAACCTGTAACTTAAAGCATTCAACTCATAAACCTTTACTCACTTAAAACAGGACTATGCTTGTTACATCTATATGGTACTTCCTCATCATAATCTTCATTGTCCTGTTCCAAAAACTAAAACAAACCCACAAAATAAAAAACCCACCCAACATCCACAGCAATTAAAGGCTGCTATCTTATTATTAACCTCATCCTCTCCTATCTAATAGAGCATATTACGTATTTGAAGAATCAACATTCTGGCCAAGTTTATTAATAGAATAAAAACACGCTTTGCAATTTGTTTTTTTATTTTAGTAACTAAAACACGTAATTATACTAATTTACTTGCAAAAATGGAAACTGTAGTTGTTTCCAAATCCTTTGCTTATTAAAAATACCATAATCACTTCACAGCTTTAGAACCATTTTGTTATAAATAGCTGCATTCAATTTATTTAGTAGATATACAGGCGATGATAAACCGCTTAAACACAGAGATGGGTATAAGGTTATTAAAAGTCACTGTCAATAAAGTATTTGCAATATGATTCAATATGCATCGTCATGCTATTTGCAAACACACAGAGGGCAGAGATTAAGCTGTACAGCTGGCCTGGCATAAAACTTATCAATGATTAACAGCAAATGCTTGATGTGGAATATGGGTGGGAACATACGATTACTCCATGTGTTCAGTGTCTGCATTACGAGGTGAACTCAGAGCAAACTAGGTTGTGTCCTAATGCAGAAACATATGATGCATTACCATGAAAATGTTAAGAAACACAAGAATTGCTTTTTGTCAGCCCATATATATTGGGTAAGTTAACGCTGTGATAACCCCTAGTTTTATCCCCAGTAACAGATGCAGCCTGAGGACAACAGTACGAGTTATCTTACATCTCACTATGCCATCCACCAGTCTCCATGCTGCTCTCCATCTGCTTGGTCCTCTCAGTAAGGCTCTCTTTAGGTTTTAATTTGTGCCTTTCAGTCAAGATTCTGGCAAGCAGACTGAGAAAATCCCAGACATGACCACTGGTTCAGGACCTGAGCAGTCCCACCGGGCAGCCAGCTTTCTGGATTAGACAGCCCAGAGCTGTTGGTTAATACATAAGACTTACTAACTCAAAGACCTCGCAAACAAGTGGTCCTAAATAGGAACTGAGCCCTAAGACCTAAAGGAATTGAGAACAGATACTCAGAACTGTTCTGAAATAGCTTAGGTAACTTCGCAAAGCTCCCCAGCTCTCCCCTGCCAGGCACATGGTATCACCAGCAGTCATCCTTTGGTGCATTCATTACCAAAACACATATCCAGGACCCAGGCACCTCTGCTCTTGGGGAGAGGACCTCAGAACTTGCGAACGTGAAAAATGCCCCACTGGGTCAGAACAATGGTCCACCACTGTGTATCTTTTTTATTTCTGAGACTTCAGCCTCTGAGCACAAGTTCTCATTGCACTTCTTACATGTTAAGGTACCTACACAGCCCTTCTTACCTGAGGAGCTGCATCCATAGAAGTTAATGTCTGCTTCTTTGGAAAGGGGGCTAAACCATCACCCCGTTTCACACAAGTTACTGAAAATCCCAGAATGGCACAGCTAACATCAAGGCTAAAATTAGAAAGAAATATGTGATTCCCATACAAAGGAAAAAAACACTGTTATCATAGCCGCCTAGGATCTTACGTTTCACTGCAAGACATCTGAACATACCTTATCAATACGTAACAGATCACATTAAGGTAGCATGTTTCAAACAACTCAAGTTTCCCATCTCATAAAAAAATGGCTCTATCACAAACCTCTTTTGATCAGAGAACAATGGTTTGAACAGAAACAGCTTCCAGGGCTGTTTGTCCATATAATTAGAAGACTTAAGTCAATTTTCTGTCAGCTGCATTTAATGACAAAACTTGTATCCTTGTTCAACTAGTTAATGACACAGATTATCTGCAAAAATATTCAGAACAAAGGTTGCTAATACATTAACCCACTCTGCAATATTTTATCTAATTGGTAACCCCAATAGTTCTGAGTATGATATGATACCATCCTTTGAAATCAGATGCAGAGACCTAGAGATAATTGGGATTGATTACAGTACTCAACAAAGTAGGAACAAAGAGACAAATCATGGTCAAAGAGGGAAAAAAAAAATAAAAAAAAAAATAGAGCTTTTTCAGTCTAGACCATAAAGTCACACAGAAGTGGGGAAAAATATACTCTGGATGGATCATGTTTTTGTCTAAGAAGCATTTTCTGCTGTACAATGATACAACTCTCTCTGAGGTACAGCAGTATCATTTTGTACCTATAGCAGGCATGCTACTTATTATATTTTATTGACCTGAATTTTATTTATTTTTACTCTCACAGACTCCAAGCACAGCCAAGTAAGAAAAGATACATATATGCTTCCTCAGGAGATTCTCCGGGGTGCAGAACAGGTAACATTTAAACATTATCAGCCACGTTCAACAGCAAAAGGAAGGTATGAACCACTGCAAGAAAGTGGGCCAGGACAAACTCCTGCACATGATCTCTAATTACAGTACCATTTTTGGAACAAAAACCTACCATACATTACCAACTAGAGTACTTAACTCTCCTGCACAATAATTTAAATACATACATAGATCTTGAAAATGTCTCTAGAATGGGCTAAACTCAGTTTGACCTGTGTCTGATCAGGTGAAGAGGTTAACTTGTACATCTTGAACTTAAGGCAAGGACAATTATTTCTCATTAATACCTTTCTATCCAGATTCCCAGGTACCTGCACTTCTGTGAAGCAAATAATCAAACCCCACAAATAAGCAGAACAAAGAACAAACCCATCTTCAGACAGTTTCACACAGCTACAGAGCAGCTCAGCGAGACACGTCTACCACTGCGAGTCCACCACTCCTTCCACACAGTTACCATCTTCCTTCTGCCAAATTAAATCCTCAGGTAGTAACATTTCAGTTAAAAAAAAAGGAGGATACGCTGAATTGTCAGAGATCTATAGCAGTTCAGCTACAGCAGTATGATTGAGAGCAGTAAAGCTGCTGGCACATTCTCAAGTTTGCTGGGCAGCATTCACCATGCCATAGGAGTAACACACGCTCAGAGGATCACCACAAGCCACAGACTGAGAGAGTAAGCAGTTACCAGGTCCCTTCAGCAACCCCAGAGGCATCAGGAGTCTGTATTTCAAGGATCATTTCAGCAGAAAGGAGGCAGAAGCTTGAGTGAGGCACATAATCAGCCTGAGGATTTCGTACATTGGGTAAGTCGACCAGAAGCTATCATTCCCTCTCTCTCTTGTCTGGCTGCTGAACTGAGCACTTTTCTCTTGGAGACTCAAACACGAGTCACCTGTTTCTGACTTAAGATATCAGAGATACCAGGCACATTTCATCCACGCTATATCACAAAGAACACGGACTGAAATGACAGAGATTGGGAAAGGAAACGTAACTTAGGTTTCTAATGCTGGAAGCAGACCAATGAACTTACTCCAGATTTATAGCAGTATGACTACAAAAGAAATTGGACCGTTATCTCTGGTTTTATAGCCACTGGAGTGGTGTAGGAGGTATAGGGCCAGCTGTCACAGACCATATTTGTTAGGTAGGGCTTATTTCCCTCATAAACCATATGGACCAAACACAATAGTCAGAAAATAATCGTATGGGTTTGCATCCGTAAGAAGCCTGTGGAAAAAAATGATAAGTTTGCTGTCAATTTAGAATTTGAGTCTATTGTTGTACTTTATTTTGCTCAGAGTATAAAGCCATTACATGACTAAAATTGAATAAAATGGTTTCCTTGAGAGCTGTTTGAAATATTCTAATGTATTTGTCTTACAGCTTCATTAATCCATTTCTAATTCATTCTGCAGGTTTACTCAACAGCTGTGCCTGACGGAAACTACAAATCTGGATAAAATTAAAGCCACTATACCACTAAATCACTTTATTTTCAAAGACTTCACATTTTCTGCTATTTCAGATCATAGTCTACCTATAGGCAAGAAAAAGTATCTTTTCAGAAGCAGAAAAACCATCAACCACAAATACTAGATTTTAAGAGTGAAGTTAATTAATATCAATTACAGGAAGTACTCTGTCCTACTGTTCCCTTTTTTAGGCGAAGATCAGTTTTCATTTTCAAGCTTCCATGTGCAGCACTGCCACACAACAGGAACTAACACTTCGTTATTATTTATAGCACTGTAGCAGCTATCAAACCTGTAGTTTTTCTAAGAAGATGCTGGATTTCAAACAGCGGTGTAAAGCAGCTGCAACTAGTAGGACTGATATCAAAGATGCTGCTTTACTGTAACAAACACCTATTCCTCTTCCTGCTTATAATAGAAAATTAATTAATTAATTAAGGAGCCTTAGGTGTATAACATCTAAATAAAAGGAAACACTGACTTTCAAGCAATCGTAGGGATTCTCGACACTGTAGTACTCAGAACAGAAAACAACTCATGAGTCATCGTTCAATTGTGCCTTGGGGTGCAAGTGCTCAAGTAATGAGTTAAGGTAGTTCATTAGAAATTGTATCTCTGCACTCTTCAGCCTCTGCTATAGAATTACTGTATGGCAGAGCTCCTTTCCAATTTAGGAAATGTTACACTAATTGAGTATGCAGGCTCATGCTCTCCCATCTCTGATTAATTAGCACCACTCTAGCTCTTCACATCAATCTTGTGAAAACCACTGTGACTGATCTTGTCTCACTTGGAGCTGAAAATTACTTTGCCAATAGCATAACATAATACTTGGGTATAAACAACAACAAGGATGGGACACTCTGATGGCCCCACGATCGCTCCTTTTATGCTGCGCATCTCTCCAGTGCTTTTGAAGACAAAGGACGAGACTTCATGAACAGCAGACAAATGCGAGTCAGAAAAATTAAGATAGCACACTGCATGCCCTTTGTTTTTACAGTGGTGTTTCTAATCAAAAGAAGCAGCAGTTTTTGCAGTCCCTGCTTGGCAAGGTCACTGCAAAGGTCACTTTGGGCTCCCCTCCCTTCCTTGCGAGGAAGAGAAGTCCCATTTAGGAAAGCATTCAGGAGCTTCAGGCATTCAAGAGTAACTCCTGGAGGATTACTGCTAACGCTTGACACAGCTAGACTACACAGCATGACCCAGAGCCACTCTGCTGCACTTTCCTTTCTTAAAACTTTGGAAAAGACTTTCTTTCTCTTGCCCAGCAGCCATTTCGAACACATGCAAAGGAACAACATGAAGTGCAAAATGTTTTTTCTCACGTTGTCTTTTGCTACTGACAAGTCAAATGGTTGAGCCAAAAAATGTCAAGCAAGACAGAGATGAAGGCTGATGATTTCAGGGCAGGAGTGAAGTTTCAGGCAGAATCTCCCAGTTGGGCCAGGCTGCTTTTATCACATGTATCACAACTCCCAGGCTAGCCTAAGGCTGAGCAGCTCAGCTCTGCGCCTCCCATCTTCCAGCCCCGTTGTTTTACACTTGCAGCTTTCTCCCAGTCATCAGCCCAGATTTCACAGGCCAGATTGTCTCGCTCTGAATTCACTTACTACTTTTAACCCAGAATTTACTAAGCTCCTTAAGCTGTATGTTTCCGAACAAACCTGTAAGAAAGGTTTTGCAGCTAATAACTGCCTTCCTCTAATCTCTTCAGAGCAGTGCAGCCTTCCAGCTGAGTGTCCTTCTATTACAGGCCTGTGCTCCAAGACACAAAATACAACAATTCAAAGGAGATGAGATCTACCTCAGTTCCTTCCCCATCATGTTTTAGCAACGTTTCAGGAATTTCTGCATGGCTCCCTGCATGGACACAGGAAGATATGCAGCAGACCAATGGGAACAACAGCAGCTCTTGCTGGTTCAAAAGCACCGGGTGACTTCTGTGCCTGAGAGCCCCTTCACCCCCTGGTCCTGATGAAGCAGCTCACGCAGAGGAGAGGATGTGCACTCTGTGCTGCAAGGGCGAACAGAGCTCCCTCCCAAGGAGGCGGCCAGATCTCAGCAGCAAGGTCATCACTGTGACCCTATCTGTGCTTGTTTTGGCTATCCCTCTTGTCAAGAACTCGAAGAAAAGTCCTGCGTTTCTGTTATAGTTGTAGGAATGGGGTGAGGAACAGATTTCCCATTAAGCTGAAAAGATTTTAAAACCAGCCATTACCAAAAGGTTTACAAAGGCTGAGATTTTAAAAGTGTCCTGAGGGAAGCAAAGAACCTCTTGGAAATTAATGGGAATTAAATGTCCAAAAGCCATGGGCAATTCTGAAAATCCTATCCAAGTATCTAATACTTCTATCTGCCAGAGACACTAACATTTAAAACAAAAGTGATTTTATCACCGGCTAAGAGCCAGTTTAAGTGAAAGAATTATAAAATATTAAACCAATTAGTCTGTTTGACAACTTGACATTGATTCTTCCCAGACGATGAGCAGGCTGCAGCATGGCAGGAAACAGCACGAGCACGATATAAAATGAGAAGCAACTTCTAAGAAGTCTCAGAAAGCTGCAGGTCAGAGCCCAGACCTGTGTGTGATGAAATAAGCATTTCTTCCTATTTGGCAAGTATAATGTAGGTATTTATTACCTAAGCATAAGATTTATGATCCCCTTAACTACTCGTTAAATTGCTTCGACGTGCTTAGGTTTATAAATGACATGAATAGCTAATGACTTTTTTTGTGCTTCTGTCTTCTTTTTTTTGCCACCTAAAACAAAAGTCTCATACTTACATTAAGGATATCTTAGAGGAGCACAGACTAACCTTTCTCACAGCCTTTTCTTACATAACTAGCTCCAGCAGATCACACATGTGAGGAAAGGAAACTGGCTCAGCCCAGGTAGAACCAAGCCATGCCAATTTGAGCTGTACAGGAAAATTAAATTTAAGCTTCATTTTACACGGGGAAAGAAACCCATAACCTTTGAGAGCTATATAAAAGGTCATGGCAGTAAACAACGGGGACTCTGAGACAAAACTGTTAAGCATTCCCTATGCAATATAGCACACAGTGCTTCTAAAAGAAAAGGAAAAAATGGGGACATCAAGAAACACATTTTCCTGCTCCTTCAAACGCTATGGTTAAAATCATCCTTGCTTCCTCATTTGACCTGTGAAATTAAGCTACGTGCATGCCAGCCCACACACGCACATTTCCATGCAGTCACGCTTTGTACAGAACTGCCCTGCCTGCTGTGCCTACAATTGGTTTCACTGGGACCCGAAGCGGGATCATAACCAATCCCACCCGCCAAGGAGAAGATGCCAAAGCAGCACTTCACCACAATTCCCCAGACCTCTATTTTCGACGACTGTGACGTTGTAACTAAGAAGATTCAATTAAACAGATTATTTAGGCTTACTCATCCAGCGTTTTATGAACCATCTCACCTCTTATCAGGCTAAACCAGATATTTATTAAAACAATAAGGAGATTTCATACTAATGTCTCACATTCACTGAAGCCCAGAGATATTAAACAAGATCATTTACCGCTGTCTGCTGCCATTTAAAGAACTACATTCAGAAAACGTGAGGTGTTCAAAGGTTAATTTGGATTAATGTCGCTGGATTTTGCTTCCTTCTCCCAATCTTTGGCTCCTGTACTTCCTCAAGACCTTTCAGCTCATGGGGAACAAAGCCTGGACACACATGGAAGCCAATTGACTGCTCTGCACAAAGACCAAGGGCTGCCCAGGCTCCAGGGTTGAACACTGCAGGGTTCACAGAAAAGGCAAAGGGTTTAAAGAATAATGCAGCACATTTTTCCTCCACACTGAGCTAGCAATCATCTGCTGAGCTAACAAAGAGTACCAGTAGGCAAGGACCAAGAAACACATGACAAAAGGATACCAACAAAGAAATAAAATCAGATTCCAAATAGGGAATGAATAAGCAACTATGCAAATTGAAATATGGAATTTCTTTATTTCCTTGTCTTCAGAGAAAGGTGAACTAACAACATATAACAGGCCAGATAATGAGAATGTCAGATGGCTGAATCTTGTGGAATTTTGGAAATGAAAAGCCAGAGTGTGCAGTACAGAAAGGGAAAGGCAATAACATTTAAAAACTTCTGCAGAGGAAGAAAAGGTTGTGTTAAGACCATACACCCTTTCTTCTTATAGCAGCCCCAGTCAGCAGGCCCTTGTATGTAACTCCTGCTATACAAGTGGTAAGTCCTACCTTGTCACCCACTGCTCCAAGGAATCAAGTGCCTCTGCATAAGACACTATTTCCATGTAAACCAATTGATACTTTCTATATATTTTCCCTTTCCTACATCTTTTAATGTCACCATTCCTTCCTACCAAAATAAAATAAAAATCAATGCACAAGCATCCATACTATCACTTGCCTCACTGTACCTTGTTTGTTAGCAGAGCTCCTGTTGGCACTGCAGTTATTTACGGGAAATACCACAGTCTTATTTTTTTGTTCTCCAGCTGCTCAGCCCCAGCACTGCAAACAGTGCTGCAGGAGGGATTTATTCACCGAAGTCAGCTTCAGTTTAAAAATAAGCTGCACTTTATAACCAGAGCACATCACCACTTTACAATGGGAATTAAATGGTGTATTTAATACAAAAAAACAGAAGTGTTTTCCTAAGTTGACACTGGTAATTATGTGCACGTTTCTTCCATGGGACATACTCTGGGTCAGGCTGCCTGTATTGGAGCGTAAGATCATCGCCATCATCGCTTTCCATCTCCCCAAGCACACAAGATGAATCACAACAGAGAGGGAACCACACAGCTCTGCTCGCTCTGCTCCCCACAGCACCACGTTATGCCAACCCTGCAGGTGCAGCAGCACTACTGACTGCAACAGAGAGCTCATGTCTAGCTGGAAAGCTGATTTCATAAATGATGAGTATAGCTGAGGAGGAGATTGCATGAGGAAGCTGAGGCAATACACAGGATTTCTGTGGAGAGGTGCTACACAGCAGGGTGCAGAAAAGTATGTGTTTGTCTGCCCAGTGCATAAATTGCTTTGGTGGCTCCTGAAGTGCTTAAACCATGGGAGTGTCCTCAGACAGCAATGCAAATTACACTAGTATGAAAGCACTGTCCCACTGTGACGATTGCAAAAGAAATTCATGCTCAAGCCCTTTTCCTGAGCTAGTGAGCAGTGAAACAAGCCTCACTTCTACAGCAAATGGAAGGGAGAAAGCAGGCATTTAAGTCACTTAACTGGCTAAGAGGGTCATTCCACAGTACAGAAAACACGACACAGATGTGGTAGTGAAATTGCATGGCATTAGTATTATTTGTATACTGTGAGCTACGTGCCTCCGTCAGCTCTCAGATTCCATGGGCAAGGTGCTCTATGAACACACAAGAGGAAAACCTGGGTATGACAATAAACTCTGCAGAAGAAAGTGCAAGTGTGATGCAGACTGTAAGGTATTGTCTTTATTCAGCGGTGTTTGTCTTCTCAAAGCAAGAAATGAATGACGCCTTCAAATAGAATCTAAAAAACAAAGTAAAAACAGATTCTCCATTCCAAAGCCTTTCCCTTCCCAATTTAGAAATAGCATTTTCTTCCCTCTCTCACAGAAAATCCAACGGTATAAATCTATGGCAGCAAGACAGCCTCGGCATCCTGGAAAGAACTCAGCCAGCACAGCAGCTCAACCACCATGTATTCCAATCCCTTTATTTTTCATTCTTAACTTAACCATCAAATATTTTCCGATGCCAGATAGTTTTTACTGCCAGAGAGCTATTTTCTGCTTTGTACTCATCATTCAGATAAACAAGAGAGGAAGAAGAGAAGAGGTTAGCATAAGGATCTGGAACTGTAGAAACCAACAAGAAAATGATAGACTTTCTTAAAATGTGCTTATCTATAAATCATGTAATACCTTTTAGTGGTTAGGGTTTCAGCTTGTTTTGCTTTTGAATTAACAGAAAAAAAGACACCCTCCTTAATGAGTCTTCCATGGAATACGATGAACCAAGAACACACTGGAGGTGAAGTTCAAAAGATGACACTCCACTTACCCCGAAACTGTTTTTAAGGAAGATTTTGGGCCCCCGCCGGATTCAGCTAACAACCTCTTCAATAAAACTACAATTTCTCCCAACTCTGCAGTCCTGAAGATTTTCAATAATAGCACTTTTGTCTTCAAATCATTTGCTACATGTCCTGCAATACTGACCTCATGCTTCATCACCAAGGGCATCCACTTTGACTAAAATTGCTAGTCTGAACTTGGCAGATATTAGGGATTTGGCTCCAATACTGAATCACGTATTCTACTGCATGGGATGAGAAAAAAGGCACTGCGGAATTATTTGTCATCTACTGAATGAAAAGAGACATTTCAGTCTTGGTTTCTGCCTACTCATCCACAGTCCTCAGCACCAGAATGGTGAGAAGAAACACGAGGTCCTCACAGCACAAGCAACACCAGCTGGCTATCAGCATTCATCAGCATACATTACATGTTCTTAGTACTTAAGACTCCCGGAATGAAAACTAAAGTTTTTAGAAGTTGTGTAGACATTTATATCCTTTCTCAGAGCACACTGCATGATTACATGTGCAAGAATGCTTTGATATTTTGTCAAGTTGTGGTGGTATTTAGCCTGCATTCCTGAAACCTTTTTATTACCTGCATTCATCAGCAGACAAAATGAAAAGATTCAGCAGAAAGTTCAAGATGCTTCCGCTCAACACAACTGTGAGGAATTTTTTCTTTAATTCCACCACTTCTTTTCATAAAAGCTGATCATCTAACCGAAGATCTGGCCTTCTTTCTAGCCAATGAATAAATCCATTACTCTCAACACTAGGTGTCAAGATCCACTCCCAACCCTATTTCTTGGGAATGTTGTTTTTGCATAAGGAGTTGGTTGTCTCAGCCATTCTTTGCCCCCCTCAAAACCTTAGGAGTTCAAATAAGACAGATGCTGTGAAAGTAATGCCTCCTATTTTATTATATTGGCTCATAACATCAGAGGTGTGGTGATACAGCAGTAGAGGTTGAACCTTCTCACCAGTATTCCATGACATTCTGTTGCTGTATGACAGATGGCAGCAGAGGGTCAGTCTGACAAAATGGCGTCTGAAATGGATGTGCATATGGAACAAAAGATGTGTCATTGAATTCCTCCATTCAGAAAGAATAGCAGCCATAGACATTCATCAACACTTGTTGAATGTTTATGGAGACCAGAAAGGGGACGTGAGCACAGTGAGGCTGCGGGAGGCGTATTTCAGCAGCGATGACAGCAGCTCACCTCCACTGGTGCAGATTTCTAAGAGCATAGCATGCAGGCTCTTGTTTACCACTGGTGAAAATGCATAGCTAGTGCTGGTGACTCTGCTGAAAAACAGTGTTTTGTAGCTGAGAACATGCTCTTATCAAGTAGTGTTTTTGTTCTCTTTGTACCTCCTGTAGTTTCCATGAAAACAAATAAGAGGCATTACTTTCAGAGCAACCTAGGTAGCATATGTTCAACAACAAACCTCAGGCTGAACAATGAACTGAGCTTACTCATATAGGAAAGGAAAAAAGGGTAGAACAACTTATAAATTACTACCATAATCTCAAATCATTAATTGAGCCCGGAACATCATCTAATTTCATCCTGAAGAAATTTAGGATAAGCCATGGTTTCCTGTTTTAGGGTGGTGCCCAAAACTGTTCAGAGGTCTGCAAAAGCAATCTTTATAGTTCTGTTTGAAAAGACATGCTTGGAGTTCTTCCCATTAAAAGAGGAAATGGGTTTGTCTGAAGTGCAAAACCTTTGTATTCTTCAAAGAATACAAACAACTAAACAACATAACTTTTTTAGGGGGAGTCAGAAGAAGAGAAGGGAAGTGCTCCTTAGAAGACTGGGTTTTTATCTTGATGCCACAAGTAGACTTAAATATGCAGTCTGACTAATATTTGTTTAACTCTGAGCTTCACTAAAGTAATTAGTTTAATATACAACACATTTAGATGGCAGAACAGCAGGAATGTTCTGTTTTAAATACAACAATGAAATGAAACTTTCCCAAATAACTCCTAATCTTTAAAGATAAAACTGCTATTTAGGTTTACACTAGCAGAATACAAAATGGTTTCCTGAGATATTCTGCCCAGTAACTATGTGTTATAAAGGAGCTGCAAGACAAGAGCCATTTTTTATTTTAAATTACTCCAACCAGTCACCTCTCTGCATTCTGAGGTTTCTCTGGTTGCTATTCATTCTCGTTTTAAACAACTGCAGGTAGTTGTCATCATGATGCTGCTCTTTGGAAATACGCTACTCTCAGCCCGGAATGGAGGATGACCACAAGCCTGAGAAGTGGCCACCTCCCATATGGCCCCGGAGAAACCTGTTGCTCAGGCACAAAAGGACTGGTCCATGGCTATAGGCATCTGAGACAGGATGGAATGCCTTGAAGGACCTGCTCACTTGGGAAGGAACAAAGTTGTAGGATTTTCCCTTTTAGTACAAGCCCTAGATTTGCAAGCACTGGCATTCACGCTTTGTGAGCACAGGCTAAAATATTTTTGGCATACATCATGAGCTCTTCTGATGACTGTTCATCTATAGGAGCCAGCTAAAAAACACACTCCTCTTGTCCTGTAGACATTCTTCTAGTACTGACCTAGAGACTGCGAACTGAAGGGATTATTCCATTTGCATGAAGACTGTGCTTGAAACAGTTATGGAAATCAGCAGCAATGAAATCCTCATCTGCTAATGTATTTGCAACTGAAACATGGTTTGCAAATATGAATTTCAGAACATTACAAAGAGCCTTACAAACAAGGACAATTCCATACATTTCATACGATTTCATGAAGACACAGCCCCATATTAGTGAATCACAAAACTGGCAACAAAGACAACCAATTAGTTCATCATCTTAATTTCCTGCTATGGCAAGATTTGTCTCCAAAGTGTATTCAAAAGCACTATTTAGATCTTAACAAAATCAGTTAACCCTGCAAGCCTGTGTGACATAGCAAGAATAAATGGTCTCTTGCACAGAAGTAGTCTGAACATCCAGAAAAAAAATAAAGACCTTGCTTGCAATGGAATTCTTTTTGCTATCAAATCCCAAAATGCACAGTTCTGAGATACTGCAGCTGTCAGGAAGTCTGTTTGGGTTGCAGAGCCAGACCATCTCCCAAGAAGCATGACAGAGGACACGAGACAGCTAAGGTCTTTGAAGGACTCCAGTGAACGGTGCATCTAACATTCTCAGAGAGGAATATATTGAAAATTATTTGTTTTAATCAAATGGTCAGATGGCTGCACCTAACTTCACCATTATTCCCACTAGTTATTCTTCCCACTAAACAACTTTAGACCATCTATAACAATCCCTGCATTGTGTAATGGTGCTTCCTGACTCCTGGTCACTATGTGTGTGTCACTCTATTCTTTAGGTGAACAAGACAAAGTACTATCACCATGTGAATTTCATTTCTGCCCCTCTGACCATCACACTCATCTTCTTCGCATTGCTTCAATTTCCCCTGCACTGCTATGCAAAAATCCCATGATCTAACAAACAGATCGGACAAGATTTCTGTTCTCTAGTGATGTACCCATGCCCTGCAAAGACGTGATGCTCATCAGCCTTTGTGCTACTTCTCGAGCACATCCAGCTGAGGAGTCCTTGCAGCAGGACCCATGAGATTAACGAACCACGGTTTGGAGCCCACAGCTCCTTCCTAAAGCAAAAGCTGCAAAGCAAGGTGCCCAGCCCTGCTGAACTGCAGTGAATAGGAATGCAATTGCTTCATCAAGAGGGAAAAGACAAGGCTAGATAAATTCTCATCAGTGCGTTTGCAACAGTGCTCTTTTATGTCTTTACTGGCTTTCCACCACACAGAGAAACGATTTGGAGGATTTCTGGCAATCCTGTAAACAAAGTATTTCCAACATTTTGGCTTTTACTGTGACAAAGCAAAGCTAGAAGACAGGCAGTTAAAAGAAGTTAAAGGTATTTACAAAAGAGGTATGTCTGGAATATTTCTGTTGTCAGCTTTCAATTAAATCCCTAGACAGTGTTAAATAGCAGACATTCCAGTATGTTAAAAAATACATACAGGATACGAATGTTTTTCCTAAGCGTGTAGAGGGTTCGCAAACTCTTTCTTAAAAAGAACATTCTTGCTGTCTTTGATGTTGTAAATCTTATTATGTAAAACAGCCTGTTGTGTAAAATAAATGATGGCGTGTGATCCTGCAAGAAGCTTAGTGCCCATAAGTCGTTTTAAAGCCAACAGGAATAAAGGCCAGTCAGCATCAAGCAAATTTCTACTGTGAATTTGTGTTGTCAGTTGGTGAATGAAAAACCTTCCGAGAGAATAAAAATTAATGTAAACACAACCTGACCAAGTCAGAAGGTAGCAAGCTTGTCAGACTTCTGTGTTCAGGAAAAATTGCGCCGACTTTTACTTCTGCAGCAAAGATCCAAGCTACCAGTAGGACCGCTCCTCTACAAACCTGATGCAGTAATCCTTGAAGAACACTTTAATCCTTGAAGATCCCAATAAGAAGATGTGAGTCTGGTGAATGCATGCATTATGTGATGTCAGTGCCGAAAGGAGCTCACAAGCTGAGTGAGCATGCTTTGGCTCCATCAGTAGGTTTGATGACTAAAGTGACAGATCCAGAACTCCAAATGTACGGATGCCAGTGGCAAACTTCCACTGGTGTACGGAGGACTGGTACACCTCAGCTGCCTACCAGAAGAGCCTATGAAGTGCTATATTGCCTGTGCAAAGTGAAGGACTGATTTCACTCTCAGCTGATGGTTAGCTTACAAACTGTTGCATGGTGGCCTTCCATCCAGCAGGCCCATGATGTCCTCAGCATCAATCACTTCCTGAGACAGGAGAACAGTTAATTCTCTAGATTTTGCCAAACATTGCTTCTCTATAAAGTCTACAAAAAGCTGCAATTAGAGCAAGTTGTTCTACTAGGAGTTAGAGAAGAGCCATTCATTCATTTTTACTCTCCCCTCAGAGCCAGTACTGATAACTGCTGTCCCCCTTCTGCTACAGGTAAACTGGTGGCCAAACATGGGAAAACTATCTGAATAACCTACCAAATCGTCCTGAGTTTACTCTTTCCCCTGTAAGGGGACCCCAGACACTTTCTGAAAGGATAAATACTGTGAATCTTCACCTTTCAATCTGGGCCACAGCAGGAGACCGTGACCCTGCATGAGCAACAAGCTTGTATTTACCCTGCTCCATGGAAACGGCATACACCAAGCAGATCCTAATTTTAGCTGGTCACTTGGCATAAAAATGATCACATCGTGTTTATTTGCATTTTTAGCTTAATTACCTCTAGCCTCCTGTTATACTTGAGGGAGTTCTAATAAGATGTTAAGAAAGAAGCAGTTCTCAACATACATTGCCTCAGGTTAGTTCAATGCCCCATTAGCCCATCTAATGGCTTCTCATCTGCAAGCTTTTGCACCAGTGTCCTGAAGTCAGCGTAAAGAAAAGCACAGAGGCTGGGAGGTTATCACTCGTCCTCCTGGACCCTACCTATTCAGTCATCCGTGCTTTAGCCATCAATAACATTGTTGGTTGCAGTTAAAACTTACCCTGATTAAGATATTAGTAGACATCAGCTACCCAGAGAGATAGTCTAAAAAACTGTAGTCACTTTGGGGAGGAGAAAAACAAAACAAAACAAAAAACCCCATAACACTTATCTTGGTAGAAAATCTTTTTCTACGGTGTTTTACTAGATCGTAGAAGTTATATTTTTATCATTTGAATTCTTATATGGCAGTTTCATAGCATTATTCTCAGACACAACAAAAGTACTGATTTTTTTCATCACTTTTGCTATGGAAATCTTATCTGGTTCCACTGTGGTAATGGACCTCATGCTATGGTGCTTATAACCAAGACTAAGCTGTTTATAACTGATATTTCCCACAGAGAATCTCTGCAGGAATTCACTTTGTTTCTCATCTCTTCTTATAGCTCTGTGAAATAACTTCCAGTCACTACCACCTTCTCACCTTTCTCTCTACAAACCAGGTGGGAATAGTTGAAAACATGGCATATTTAATGTCCACTGCCCAGCAATGAATCACTCTTGAGTTCAGCTCAGGAATGAGAAATCAGGAGGTTCTTTGTTCTGGAACGGGCAGGGGATGAGAGCATCCTTAACGTTGCAAGGGAAAAAACAGAGCTGTGCTGACTGTTGTCTTTCTGCAAGGTTTAAGATGTTATTGCGTGGCTCCTCAGCTGGATGTAGAAAGAAATGGCAACATGGAACAGGAGCCCAGACCTCAGGTTCATGAGTTGGCTGTTTAATAGCAAATATACACTATCCCCGCCATTCAAAGGCCAGGTTGGATGGGGCTTTGAGCCAACTGGTACGTGGAAGGCGTCCCTGCCCATTGCATGCAGACTGGAACATGGTGATCTTTAAGGTCCCTTCCAACCCAAACCACTCTATGATTCTAAGATGTCTGCCCTCCTTTCAATGTGCATGTCTTTCCAGGGAACCCAGCTCTTTTATTCCAACATTATGAGGGATCTATGTAAGCAGCCCTGCTTTCTTTCATCCATTTGAAATAAAACCATCTCCAGAATTACACATTTAAGCATCACTTGTAGGACAACCCAGTTCATCTACATTAACTACTTAATAACTGCTGTTAAATCAACAGATTTATAGATTATGAATTCATTATTTATTCCAGTATGAGAAAAACAACAATCAAAATATGTTTAACAATCAAGATACATTATTCAAAGCATAATTACACACACAGGGTGTGACCTTCACGCTAAGAGGCACCTTTAACTCCATGTGGTTTGGGTATGAGCAGGGAACAGCTACATAAATCCAAAACTGTCCCAGAGATCCAAACCAGCAGCAGCAGGGCTCTCCCCCACCAGATAACCATTTTCCCTGTTGCAGTAACTTAGAAGAAATGAAATAAAGGCATTCAGCTAACATCATCCTGAGATTTGTAAATACACATTTAATCTGTAACGTTCTAAATCATCTTTATAATTCCTCATTACTTCTAGTCCCAAAGAGGAAGGAATAAGGTGGTATAAGGCACCTACTTGTATTTATGTTATTACAGAATGGCTTGGGTTGGAAGGGATCTCAAAGCCCACCCAGCTCCAACCCTGTGCAATGGGCTGGCTGCCCCCACCAGCTCAGGCTGCCCAGGGCCCCATCCATGGCCTTGAGCACCTCCAGGGATGGGCACCCACAGCTCTGGGCAGCTGTGCCACTGCCTCACTGCCCTCTGAGTACAGAATTTCTTCCTAACATCTAACCTAAATCCCTGCTAAATGTTTACCTCCTAAATGTTCCAATCAGTGTGAAGGGGTTCATATTATTTAAAAATTTTGTATACAAGCACCAAAAATATTGAAAATAGAGCCTAATAGCATCATCTAGAGCATTTATTATTGAAAAGCAAGGCAAAAACTAATTCCAAATAACGGTTACTCAAAGGGAAAGCAACTGAAGCATTAAAAGATATAATACCAAATACTTTGTCTTTCTTGGACTGGCTCTGCTGGGTATTTTTGGACTAGTAGCAGCAATACAATTTAATTCTAAATGTGGCAATTTCTTTTGGAGAAGAGGGAAAATATAGGAAAAAAGGCTCTGTAGCCCTTGAGATGAAGACAGCGTAATACTATGGTTTTCTGCAACATCTAGCACAGAGAAGTTATAGGCATAATACAAAAATCAGCAGTTTAAACAGATGAAAGTAAAACAGCAGACTTGTTGAGGTTGGCTGAAACACACACACGTATAATATGAGCCAAAATCTGTCTTGTTTGGTTCCTGGGGGCTGGTCAGATATTTATGCTAATATAGAACAACCTTGGGTATCTGAATGTCACAGAGACACAGGATGTATTGCGAGTTGAGGTTTTGAATAACCGAGGTAATTTTCAGAGTAATTAACTAATGTCGGGAGACCCAATCGTGTTCCAAGTAACGGGGAAGGTTAGATAATCGAATGCTCCTGTCTTACCACTTATCTTACTGAATACTATAAAGGTTTTTATTGAAAAGCTTTTACTGAAAAGGAGTTCAAGATCAAATGAGCACAGAGACCATTAATTTCACATGCAAAAAGTACTGCTACAAGGTATTTTGTGCCAAACCACATGCTGCTTGTCCGCCAGAAAACAGGAAAGAGGTTTGTATCTTGAAAAGAGAACTCCTCCCTCTGAAGAATTTGTCCTGCAGCCCATCCCTGCAGCAGCAGCACCCCCAGCCCTCCAGCTTCCCCTTCCACCTCCACCCAAGCCTCTGAGTCACCGAAACTGCAAATGCCCACTTTGGCGGTCTCAGCCTTCTCCTGTCCTTCAGAAATACCCCGCAGTGTCTGGAATTTGCTGGTCCAGGGCTATGTAATTTACAATAACAGCTTTCCAGGAACAAGCTGGGGATACATACCACGCACAGCGCTGCAGTGAGGCCTCCAGACCAAAATTCTCTTGGTAATCTTTCCAATCCTATGCTGAAAGAAGCATGAGTGGCTCTTATAGTGCAGAAAATATTCCTAATCCATGTCTTTATACTGCTGAAAAGTTTTCTGTGGTCTGCAGTTTTTTACAGTACACACTGGGCAAATGCTCCTCTGCTACAGCTTTCCTCGGGCTGTGCTTCATCTCTCCCTACTTTTGCTCAGCTACCTCTCTCCTCTTTGACATTTCTCAAACATTCATAGCATACAACAGTGGCAGCATAACAGCACCTGCAACATCGTGCCTATTTTACACAGCAATAATCCACTTCCCTCCTCGAGATAAACTACTAGGGGGAACAAGAGCTAGGTTATTGGCTTGTAAAACAGTGTGATGATAGTATTATTGTCTAAATTAATGTCATTTAACGCTTTACACCACGGTTCCAGAGGTCCCACCTCAAGCATTAATACTGCATTTTGCTTTTTAACATGCCATAGGGGAAAAGACCGACTTCTGATATCCAGGGATTGCATCAGTAAAACATAACTAATTGGTGCAATCTGCAAGAACTAAACAGGAGGCCTTGATTGTTTCTAACAACAGTTGTTACTTCCCTCCCCCTCCCTAACCTCTTTCCCTGCCCTCCCAATTACAGACTTTCTGGTTCTTTACGCTGTTCGTTTCTGAACAGTAGAAGCAGCTAAAAATACAACTTATTCATACACATTTTCTGCGCTGAAAAGTATATGCATTACCTCCGAGCTATCTTGTTCTCATTCATACACTCTAGCTCATTTATCAAGGTAAGAAACAGAAGCTTTACGTAAGAACCACACACACAAAAAAAAAGACAACAAAACAGGCCCAGCATTGCTAAGACACAGCATACAAGCCCTTGGCTGATAAATTTGCTTATGACAATATTGGCAGTAATTTGATTCAAATTTAGGCAAAGTCAGTGTTGAACTGCAGTGGCCACGGACAGAAAATAGCTGCTGTTCTCAGCTGTTAACCCCATAAGAGCTCCCTTTTTGAACCACAACGTAAGTCCGAGGTATTTCCCGGGTGGTGCAGCTTAGACCAGTGAGCAGTGTAAGTGAAGCATGATAAATAGCTGCTGCACTACACCCCCATCAGCCAAAGTCTGCACAGGTCTGGCTGTGGAAACAGAAAGGTCATTCATTACTCTGTGTGAACAAACAGGCGGCACATTTGTGATAAATAATAGCTATTACAGAGCTACAAAACACACTGAGCTTTCTGCTCCGTAGCTGTGCATGACTTCTCCTGTATTAGTCTTTAAATATTAATTATTTAAAATCTGTTTTCTCAATAAAGGCCCCCATACCGTTGTGGATTAAACTCAGAAACCTACTTATGAATATATGCATATGCACATACACATTTTTAAGCCTTTATTGGGTTATGACAAGCAGGACATAAATTCATGAGTCTCATCTACCACAAAATAAACATGATCTACGTGGTGTCTCTGCCTTTATTTTCACTTCCCTCATCGGTCACGGTGTAGACGTCAGGCCTGTAATAGAAACAGTAATTAGCAAGCCAACTTCTGCTCAGGAAAGTCCTGAAGTGTCACTTCTCAGTGCTTGCTTAAAGCACCCTATCAAGCAAGCTAACAGCCTGCACAGGGCTTTCTTTCCCAGCACCACGACCAGAAGGGCAGGTTGTGCCAGCACAGCTTTCACTTGCTTATCAACCTTCTAAATCGTATCATAGAGTCACAGAATGGCTTAGGCTGGAAGGGACCTTAAAGATATCTGGTTCAAATAAATAAAACATCATTTCTGAAAAGTAGGAAGGACTCTGATATTCGTTCAAACCTGGTACATGCTGCAGGTGCAAAGAGTCCATCTGATGCTGACAACGGATGAACAGTCATAACTAAAAAAAAATGAGCAGATACTAAAACCATAATTTAAGAATTGAAGCTCAGTGAAAAACATTTTACTTCTCTAATATTCCTATTAACATAAAGGTATTATCTGGGGTATTTCTGTGGGGTAAGTCACCACTGTGGTAAGTTATTACACTAAAATATATTTGCTTTTCATCTACCTTTGTCCAGGATGAAGTAACCACAACCACCTGCAGTACCTGCTGCCCCTTATCCCTTGCTGGGGCAACTAAGAAGGAAAGTTCCCCACACAATGCAATTTCAGCTATAAATCTGCTTGCTGTACTGGCCCTCCTGGCACCCAGCCTTGCTGGGTCTCACCTACCCATGCCACAACCGGAGTCTTCTGCAGCAACGTGTAGCAGGACAACCACCTTTTTTCAAACCATACGGTACTTATGGCTAGATGCACAGGATGGAATTATCTCCTCTTAGCAACACCCCCAGTTGCACATGTGCATTCTCACAATGCTGCTGGTACATCAACAAGTGTTATTTGTAATCTTGCCATCTCTGCTGGCTTCCAGCCCTGTAATGCTGCCTGCTTTCAGGCGAGCACTAGCCGACCTGCTCCTGAGGAGCACCAGCAGCCACACACCTACGAGGGAAATGAGCCGGCTGCTGCGAGAATGCGAGGACACAAACGCCTGAGTGCACGATTCTGATCACAGGAAGAGAGTCCAAGCGGCCGTGTGCTGCAACACTCAGCAGGAAATTAACTCTCCTGCATTCCCATCCCAGGTCTCTGCTGAATACGCAGCAGCAGCAATTAACTTTTACTCAGGTGGGGAGGGCGGAGGGAGGAGAAAAGAGTGAAAGTTTGGAACTTTCACCAAACTCGCACCATTCATCACAATCTGTAAATCCCAACAATGAGACCAAAGCAGCAAATGATTTCCTGTAAATTTAAATTCTTCATTTGCATGGCAAACAGAAAACACAGGTCGTAACTCACAGCAACCGGAGTGCAAACTATCAAATTAGCCCAACAGAGTATGTCATTGTGCAGCTTCGGAAACAAACACCAGCCAGCAACGAAGCCTCCTGAAAGTCAGAGATATTCAACTGAGCGTACTGCACAGTGTGCTAGGATGAGTGTGGTGATTACTGGGAGTAATGACATGAATAGCAAAATGATACACAGCATTTATTTCAACCATGGAAATCAAGGAAGCCTGCAGCAATTTAAATTTTAGGCTTTACAGCTAAATGCAAAGCAAGCTCTATAAAAATTCCTAATGCACAAAGGAAACAAGAGCTGCTTGCTTTCTGTTATCTGTTTTTCTAGTTCTCCATGAAAATGGTAGAAGAAAAAGCTTTAATAACAATGTGCAATTACAAAGTTTTGATAGCTACATGCAACATTTTTTATCTATATGCAGTATATACGTGTTAGAAATAACGCACATATAACATCTCTGCGTATGTGTGTACAGACAGACACACACAAGTGTATACAACTGGTTTGCTTTCATATTTCTTTCCTTTTTTTCCCTAAGCAAAGCACGTGGTTTGGATGTGCGAATGGCTGAAAGACTTTCAAAAATTATTTTTCATGGGCTATCTCTCCAAATGGTGCTGTAACAGCACATTGAAATAAACAGGATAATTTGCCCAAAACATGAACAGCTAGCTACCTAGGCTTCCAGCTTCACATTCAGCATTTGAAATCCAGCCTTGTTGCATAGAAGGAAGCTATCACAACATGCAACTTTAAAGCTCCTGAGTATCCATTTCCAGTATAATTTGTCCTGAAAAAAGGGATGGCTGCATTTGCAAGAGCTTCTGCTGTAGCTATCCAGGCTTTGCAGCAGCTCTAAGGCTCTAGACTGTTTTCGCAGCTCACAGTATACAATGCCTACAGGAGAGTCAAAAGGCAAACAACACCTAGTTATCACAGGCGGCTGTTACCTCTTACCTGACACCTTAGCCCCCCTTATTTCTGAGTGACAAGGAAATAAACACTTACCCTAGAGCATCCAAGTCAGATAAGCTGAAAGTCAGAAGGAACTGGCTGGATCCAGCCCACAAGAGAAGCTATTACCAGTGAGGCCATCCTTTCCAGCAGGACAAATCATACCAGCAAAAGAGCAGAAGCCGAGAAACAGCTTCATAGACTTGAAATTCCACGGAAGGGGTCACTGAGACAACCTCATGAACCTCTACCAAAAATACAACCACCCTCAACTTGTAGGCACTCAAAAAACAGAAGGGTGCATTTAAAATTCTCCCCCTGAAACTCAAATTCCTTTAGCAAGAACTGAATTTCAGGAGGCTTTCTGCTTCCAGGCAAGGCCTGACCATCTCACTCAATACAAGCAATTGCAGCTCTCTGTAGCTCAGGCCCTCAAATGAGAAATCCCATTCTATGTGCACCGACAAGCAAAGCCAGAACAAAAGATTTTGTAGGACAAATGTATCGCTGCATTAAAAGCAGCTCTAAAACATGCCTTCTCCCCCCTGCACGCTGGCGGCCAAAAAGGCCATCAAATCAAAACCCCCCAAACTTCGAAAGTTTGGAAAATAATCTTCCATGTCATTTAAGAATAATGAATCTCTCAACTATTAGTTTCAATGGCACTCGTACAATACAGAGTAAGGATTTATCTCTTTTCCTGATTTATATTTTTTGTCTGGTTGGTCCATGGAAAGAATCCTTGGAGGCTACAAAGGATCCTCTTTTCAATTGCTTAAAAAATAAATCACAAGTAATGAGATGCAGTTCTGAGATGTTCTTTGTGGACGACTCTCAGAGGTACGGAGCTGCAGCCCTGGTTCACATTTTATAACCCCATCAACTGCAGTAAGCCTCAAAGAGTAAGGTGCAGGGAGTAGCTGCTGAAGTCTGGACTTCAGGGTATGGCTCTCATTTACATTAAGATCATTTAAAACCGCTCCCAAGGGGCAAAGAGCAGCACAAATGGCTTCTATGTAGGCGTAAATTACACACATACAAAGGATCAAAACAATGCCAACACCGCACATACAAAGTTAATACACGTTTTACTCAGGATTTGAAATGACTAATCTCTACCTTGCATGAAATTCCTCACAGTAGGACTTTTCCACACCCCAAAGTAAGTGTAGACATATTTCTGCACAAACCTTTATTTAAAAAGTATATTTCACCAGATTTTCAAATCTGTGCTACAAGATTGGAGCAGAAACATCCACAAAAGGTTTCCCATGGCTCACTGGACCAAAAAACTTCAGTTCAATCATCTTTCTGGATATTTCTGGGCAACACAGCCAAAGTTGTGCTTTTAGACTCCGAAATACTTCAGTAATTTCCTACCCAATCTCTGCATACTCCAGGTCTTACAAAGCTTCCGAGCTTTCACACTTTGTTCCACAAATCTGTATTTGTTAGGAGGTTGAACGTCTCAGCTACGTTCTGCTTTAAAATAAACTGTTAAACACGAATCCTAATCAAATTAATTTATTCAGTTACCCGGATTTTAGTTCGCATGAGCAAAGCTGAGAGGACCAATTCCTCTGGCCGCCAATTCAGAGAAATCCTTAAGCAGACACTTCTCCACTATGGACTGGAGCACCCCCATAGCTTAACAGGACTGACAATCTTCAGAGAACTCCCACGCAGCTGAAGATCAATCAATTCACTGACTTCAAAAGCCCGGGACAAATGCCCAAGTGAGGTGTAGATAATACACTGGAATTAAGTTCCGTGTTATTAGCCTGATCTTAATTGATACTTACACCAACACAAGCACAGAGTGGAAAAATTAGACAAAAAAAATTTGGCATGAGCTGATAACAAAAAACCCCACAGTTTTCTCCAAAAAAGGTGCGTGATGTGAAATTCAAGTAGGTTAGAATTCCTATTCCTGAACTCTTTTTTCATTCAACAATCAAAATCTGGAAGAAAAATGTGTTGTTCCCCCCCGTATGTTTGCCATTAAGGGGGTGGTTTGTTTTAGGAGCAAAATAAATGACACTGAAGACAACAAGCTGGCACAGCACCAGCTCCTAATGGCAGTCTGGATGGCCAGCACACTCGCCTTCCAGTTCGAGTCTCCCGACTCCTTCTGGAGTTTGTTCACAGATTCTTTAACAAAAAAGTCAGAGGACTTTAGAAGTTTGCTATCTGAGTCATTTCTACATGAGTTGGGTGCATCTTTCATTTCCATTCCTTTTCAGAAATAAAAACTCCCTCCCGGAACGTGGCTCTATCTGGAGTGGGATTCGCTGCTTGATCAATGAAGGATGTAGATCCTACAACACCAAACTGACTTTCTGCTTGGGGTAACCCAAAGTTCAAATTAGCACTCAAAGAAGACGAAGTAAGGCGCAGAGGTGGAGTCTGCTGGTTCAAACACATGCCTGGGAGCCAGGCCTGCAAAGCTCAACTCCCAGCCTTGCTGGTGACTCTCTGAACCCAACATCACAGAGCACGTGCAACTGCTCAGGATGTGGATAAAACTATTTCACTCCTTGAAGAGGCTCACTGGTTCCAAGCCCGGATGACTTGCAGTTGATTTAACTTCTCTGTACCACAACCTGTGGTGTATGCAGTATTTCATTTAATCTGTAATACAATTTGAGATCCCTGAATAAATATGCAATTCTCATAAATATTAATACTTTATTATTAAGTAAGTACTTCTTGCTTGTAACTGACCTAGTAAGTTCTGAAATATCTGTTGCCAACATCAGTGGGGAAATTTTAAAATTTATATTAAAACCTGTTAAGCAAGTTCAAAGGTATGAAAAATTCAATGCTTCGCTCTTTTTACTGCAGCTTTTTACTAGACTGGTGCAAAACACAGAAACATCCATTTTCCATGCTACGCTTTCTCAATATCCTCAATGGTAATCCTAAAAACCAAAAAGGCAGTAACAGCTATTGCCCTCCTGCCCTCATTTCTTTCATGAACAGCCGAATCCATCGGCACTCCTTCCCCTCCTGTTCTGTCCTACATGTCCTGGGAATGTCCTGCATGTCCTGGGAATAAAACAGATGAACCGTATCGGCAGAGTCCTTCGTTCCCTTCACACAGATTTGCAGAACAGCACAACACATTTGAGCAGCAGCTGGAGGGTTGCTGGACACAATGGAGCTTCATAGAACAGCATCTGACCTCCTGCACTCCTACCACTAGAATGCTCTTAATTAGCTGCAGCCTGGGAATGGTTGGAGATTCCTAAAATAGCCGGTTAATGAAGACTGACATGCTCCAAGCTAGCAGCAAGGAGAGCAGTGAATATGGCAGCTAGCTCGGGATTAAAGCATCACATATGTGTTGGACTGCTATTAAAGCTCCAGCACTTTTCCTGAGCTGTACAAGTTCCATTTAAAAAAATAAACAAACTGCAACACCAAAATAAACCTTGTCTTCTAATTTACTGTTGTGACATTAACAGTTTATGTTTAATGACTCACTAACTACAATGAAATCATTTATAGCATCTATGTGCTTACATCACAGTCGCCCTTAAAAGCATGTTCATTGCCAGAGGTAACCAAGAACCTTCCCCTCTCAGTATCTAGTGCAACTACAGGCAGCATATTTAAACATTACCAGCATAATCCACCACAGTCATCATGGCAAAGGCATAAAAATAAAAGAATTTAAGAACTTTTTAAAAAATAATTAAAAAAAAAAATCAAAGGTCACGTGACAGGTACTGCTCAGAAATTCCCACTGCGATTATTACAATTCAAGACGTGACAGTACATAAAGGAAATATATAATTTCACAGTACCGCAACTGCAAAATGTTATTAACAAACACAGTTGATAATAGAAAAAGGTCTCCGTTATTAATCAGAATTCATATTTAAGAAACAGTGGTAGTTAAGCAACTGCTCTGAATCCTAATCACAGCCAGGAAGGTATCAATTATTCTGCCTCTCTGTTACTACTCATTAATATCACGCTGAAATCTTATTTGGTTTCACAAGCTTTGAGGGAGGGGGGAGTGAAAGAAACTTTGAGGGTGGCTCTGGTGTTCCTTTTCATTTATTTATTTTGAACTGCATCTGCACCTGAACCAGCCAGACCCACCAAGATCAGGCAATCAGGATACAAACAGGAACCCACATCTGACTAATTGGAAGGTCAGGTAAACAAAGCTCTATTACCATAATAACAAGGTGAGTACTTCCTTGCAGAGTTGCCATTATTTTTATGCATTCCTCACCCCTAGAACAAAAAAAAACCAACTCTACTGAACTGAAGGAAATATTATAAGATGGTTCCCTACTTTATGAAAGACTTCCCTACTCCAAAACTGACCTAGTGCTTAATTAAAGCAATGCAGAACAGCAGTAAAACATCTAAAGCTGCAAGTCAGCAATGGCTAGAAACTGCTAGATCTGTTTTTCAGAACGAAAGTAATCACTTATTGGCATAAGGTAAAAAAAACCACAAACAGAAGCTGTAATAATGGTCAAGGTGTGTTAACACACTTTGGGGGAAGCTTTTTGTTTTTCATATTAAGCCTTTGCAATTCTGGAAGGTAGCCAACACATAATTCTGCCTCACTTGATTGACAAAGCCTGCTATACCTTTAATTAAATCTGTGACTGTATGCCACCTTTCTCAGTACAAATACGGAATTGAAAATTAATTTTCTAGAGGAAAAACCCCTTCTCCTCACAAACTATGTATATATTTTTAAATACATACACTTATATAAGCATATACATACATACATACATATATATATATATAGCATGGTTAACTGCGATTGTATGTTTGGCATTTCCAGAATAAATCTAATCAGTGTTACCATGCATTCCATCACACTGCTCTATTTGCATTTTTTCCTGGAAGGCTTCCAAAAAAAGAGGAAAATCTGATAAGGAAGAGGCAAAACGCACTGACCGTACCAAAAGGGGAACACCCGGCAGGGAAGCACAGGCCAGAGCCTGCTAGGCCTGACTCTTCCTTCACACTCCAAGTAAGACCTCCCCAGCTATTTCCCTGAGGTCACTACAGATGCAGGCAGATGCTCGGGGTCTTGTGATTATGGCAGGATCTTAGCAGCTTCCAACTAGAAAATGGGGTGGGGGAAATAAAACCTTCCAGGTTTGACAGAACAGCTAAAGAAATGTCACCCAGAAACAACTACAAGGAAAACTCCAAAGAAAAATCAGAGGATTATTTTTTCTTCCTTCCTCTCAATAGCATGATTTTTAATCATCAGTCTCCTGATAGATTGGGCTTTTCATGGATTAGGGCTGAGAGAACTGGCAGCATCTGAATGCTTTCAGCCTTGCTGGAGAGATGGGTGAGATATCAGGGGGAGGAGGGAAAGTTTTCAGGCATCTTTCACCTTTCTTATGGGATTATCAGGTCTGCAAAGATCCTTCTATTCCCATGACTACATCAGGGAATAAAGAAAGTATGATCAGGCCAGGACCTTGTGCTACCTAGACTGTCTCAGAAGAAGAAATAGGAGAAAGTCCAGAAGCAGCAGTCAAGGCTAGTAAAGAAGCAGGGTAGAGGGCTCTGTGCCATAAAAGATATAACACTAATTGCAGGTGCCCAAACCTGCAGCCTCAAAGACAGCATTCTTTAAAGTCTGAATTGCAGAGTTAAGTGGAAAACGATCATCTGCAGGCCCATCAAACAATGTAATGGGTCAAAGCACGAAGCCCCTAGCAGCAATGACAAGCACTCACCAAGTGACAAACACACTCATGAGGATCAAATACCACATTCAAAGGCTGTGAAACACATCTTACATAAACTTTAAATAAGAAGCTCCCTAAGGCATATTCCAGAGACTCTGAGCATTATTTGTTAAATTTTGAATCAAAGCACTGCTCTGAGAAGCTTTAAATACAAACATGTATCTGCAAAACTGTTCTTAATGAACAGCATCTACATATCTGCGTATTGCAGACAGCAGGGTTCAAAACCTCATGCAAAGTGAACCTTTCTAACTTAATGTTTAAGTGCCAACCCTCCTAGCTAAAAGAGGCAGAACAAAGTAACATCTATTTACCTATCCCTGTCACAGGCTTTGCTCCTGCAGCTCATCACTGTAGGATCTAGAGAAAGAATTGCTGCAGACAAGTGCACAGGAGACTATGAAGGCACTTCTCCCTTTTCTACCTTCAGCTCTATGCACGGTCCTCCTGGCGAGGGAGGAAGGAAAGGTCTGATTCAACTACTTTCTTGGCAATGGCAGACATATTTGAGCAGTCATGCAGAATATCCTGAGTAAGACAAGACTTCGGGTTTCTCCAATCTTCATGAACTTTTAAATATTACGTAACAAATGCAGTTGCTGTAACCAAGCTGCTCACCAGACAACTGCAGGGAACTAAACACATCCAGGTCTAGAGCACTTTTTAGAGTTTATCTGAGAAGGGCAGTACTCGACAGCTGAAAAGAGGTGGATAGGAAAGGGGATGGGTCAGAGAGAAGGGGACAGAAAACACATGGACTTAAACAGCATGAACCATGGTTGAAAAATACAGGAGGTGAATTCTTTTTGGTCGTCGGATGCTGAAGAACTTTGGAGGAGTTTGCTCATCAACTGCATTCATCCTTCCACACATGCTCTTATAATCTACTATTCGTTCACAGGTATTACTTTTTTCCTGTCACATCTTTTGATTTCTAGATATTATGCTATATTATTATTTTAATTCCTTGAGAAATCAGATATGCTTTTATTTTGATTTTCTATGTAAATGTCCTCACTTCTTTCAAAGCAAAGACAGTGTTTGTAGTAATTTCTACATGACACAAACACACATGAATGAAGAAGCTAAAATCAGTCATCCCAAAATTAAAAACCTAACCTCAGAAAGGGGGAAAGGAAACTTCGTTCTGTACATATTAACATCCATTCAACTACTTTCATTCATTGAGATTCTGTGCTAATTCTACCTGTGCTGATCCCAACACACTTAATAGCTAAACAACAGTTTGCCACTGTTTATCAGTAAATTCTGAATGCGGCTTACTTTCATCCTGACTACCTATCTCTCTACAAATATCTTTGGTAGGAAAACGGTGAGCTGCACAGCACTGAAGCTCTGACCATCACCCACACGCGTTACACTGAGCTAAGAGATCCCACCAGCTCACCCAGGTACCTGCAATCCAGACTGTGACAGCTCAGTCCTCTGGCATTCAGAACAGCCTCAATGCAATAGGCAACTGTATTCATATAATTATCAAATCAGATGCTGCCTAAAATCTAATAGTCTGGACCTGCATACCTCACTTCCTCAAGGAACCAACAGTCCCATCTCCCAAATTATCTGACAGTCCACCTTAATATTAAATTCAACATACTCCATGTAATTGAATTCACATCTCTGCTCTCTGGGGTGACTATGCTCATCTGCTGAAGCCTGCAAGGGTTTACAAACTACAGCAGGCACCTAAAAATCAAGGCTACTAACAGACTTGTTCTGGCAAATATTTTTATCTTAAGACAAGGAATTTGAGACTCTGGTTTCCATCCCTTCTCTGTGCTGGCAGCTGGCATCCTCTAGCACTGCCTCCCAAAGATGCAGACTTCTGTTCACATAGATAATGAATCAATCCAACAAGCAACAACGACAAATACTAACTTGCTTCATTACCCAATTCACATTTGTGATCTGGGCACACAGCACATTTGTGAGCCGTAATGGACATGCTATGACCGCAACCAGGCTATTTTGGGCACTTCAAGATAGACAGAACATAAGACGCACTGGTCAAAACCAAACATAAGAGAGGGACAACTACCCCAACACTCAGACTGCACTATTACCACTGAAGCCAATGTCAGGACAACGAATAACACAGATTCACATCTTACATATCTAATCTTTCAAACACATGCATTCACATAATGCAGTCAACACAATTCACACTAACAGTTGTGCAAACATAAGCAGTCCCAGGACCATGCTCCTGGCTAACAGTCAGCCCAGCTGAGATTTTTTACTCTCTCTGCTCTGCCCATTTTCATTTCCCCTCTCCATTCTTCTCCCACAAGCTACGCATTTTTGCAGTATTTAAAGAGCAGAAGTGCCTCGTCTTTCACTCTGCACATCACTACAATGACCCGCTATAAGCAATGAGATTCTTCAAACAGCTCAGACTGCCTTTTTCAAGAGGTTGGCAGGTTTTGATTTTTGAAATCAAACAATTAGGTTTCTCCCAGAAGCTCTTTGCACACAGGAAGGCAGCCAGCAGGTCATTTAATTATTTATCTGCCAGAGGTCTTTTAAGGTGACTCCTGGAATATCTGAGTGTCTCCATTTGAGAAAGTATTGATTAAGACAAAGTCATTAACAAGTGAATGTGTAACTGCAGAAAGAACCTTGGCAGGTCTGTAATACCCACTCAGACACTTAGAGATCTAAAGAATATTTTTAAACATATATACAAATCTAATTCTCTTTAAATTTGACTTTTCAAAAATTACACATATATACAGCCCAAAAAATATCAGTAATAATAAGGAGCTAAGAAGCTCCTTAGCATCAGGCCTCTGTGTACAGTAATTGCTGAGTATTATACAGCATACTGTTAAGCATCCTGAATGGTCTGAAATTGTCCTGTGTTGTGCCTGCATGATTAGGTACCGATTTTTGCTGGCATTTACTGAGAGCGGTTTCCTTCCTATTTCTTTAAAGGTATTGATGAATTAAATCAAATGTATCTTCAAAGATGGGTCTGAGATATAAGTAAGGATACTGTTTTTCACACTGCAAGACACCGTTTCTCTGAAGCTGAAAACTTTGTCTTTAATGTGTGGCACCACTTAAAACCAAAGAGCTGAACCAAGGAAAAGAATATGTTGCAGAACAGAAAAACAAAACAAGCAAACCAAAATCCCACCAAGGCTTGCAACTGTGAAGTTATTTAAACACCTACTTCTTATTTGCATATTACCTGATGGAATACACAACGGATTTAGACTTCAGGGAACAGCAAGGAAAGGGCTACTAGTTAACTTTCCAACACACCCTGCTTATTATTCCAGTACATACAACACCTTTACAACTTAAAGAAAACACTGCATCAAGTTTTGCACCATTCTGCATTAGATGGGGCTGCTTTTTCATAAATCTTTGCCAACAAATCCTCACTTCTCACGCATTAAGTGAATGGTGTAAAGGTGCTCCTTCACTGTGACAGCATAACCTTGACACCAATCATGAAAACCCAAGGAGACAACTTAGGATTTTTAATAATGCAGTGACAATCTGACAACACACCAGTCTGAGACAGAAGAGTCCCATAAAATGCCCAAATTTCCATCTGCATGTGAAAAAGCCTAACAAGAGGTATCCAAAAAGATACCTGTAGTATTTTGGCAAAATAACTGCCCTGCAAGGACTTCAGAGAATACTACAAAGGGGGAAAAAACACAGTGACAAAGCAAGTATTTAACATGTCTCTCTCTTTCACATCCCCCAAACTTTGCTTCTTTTGTGCCAATTCATACCATCTGGCGTGGCAGATGACCTCCACCAGAAGAAACCTGCTGAACTCCCCTTCTGCCTACCCCAGCAGCACATGCAGACAAAGGATTCCATCCTGCGGTGTCACCCGTAACTCGCTGAAGCTCAGGTCAGAAGGAGAGATCTGTCTGAACTCATCTGCTATTCCTTCATTCTGTGTTGTTATTTCCTGGTAATCAGTGCTCTTCCCTTCTTTGTTTTAAGCCTTTCCTATTTGAAACAGGGACAGGTAGTGGGTGTGCTATGCAAAGGAACCGTGCTGGGTATCCACCCATTAGTGAAGAGGCTTTTCATCAAGAACAAATTGTGATTACTGTCACATTTTGAAAGATCCTCCCTTCCACCCTAACAGCTTCCTTTGCAAACAGTGGGCATTCAAAAAAGAAGATGCATCTCTCAAATTCACTGAACACTGCCAGTCGTAGCTGCCCATGCAGACGCTCAGGGCTCGGGTGTGTGATGCCACTTGTAACAACTCACCGCCTGATGACTTAGCTCATGCTGCCACTCAACCACTATACCAGCGTGTCCTGCAGCCATCTCTTCCAGGGAGATGTATTACTGCCTCTTGACACACAGAGGCAGCATATATAAAGGTTAGAGAAGGAGACTGTAAGTCACCACTGCTGAGATCCACCGGTAGCTTTGCTGCCTCTTTGGCGGCGGCTGGATTAGGCATTTAAACCAGTGGTTTTAAACTGTGGTCCGTGCAGCACCAATTGCAGAAGGAACATTTGCTGGTTGATGTTCTGAGAAATTGGCTGGCCGAATACCGCTGGCTCTTCTTGTTCTCACATATGTATGTGGGATTTATTGCCAAGGCAAAGGCAAAAAGACATCAGATATTTTCCTAATTATACTCCACATAAACGGCTACTATTGTTTGAAAGAGTGTCCTGAAATGCCAAATGGCCAATGCCTGGAATATGGGACTTGTGAACTAATATATTCAGTCACTGGGGAAGAGATTACAATTCTCCCTCTAAAATATTCCAAGCTTCAATTTATTTTTACAGAAGAAAAGGGTACATTTCTGACATGCCTAATAGGAAGCTATCATTCTTAATTGAGTTCTGTTTGCTCTATGCCTTGAAAACCACAGGGTTTGCAGAAAGAAAACAAGTGTTTTGTGACTGTAAATGCCTTCCAAAAGCTGAACTGGGAAATAAAGCAAAGATTCGAGTAGGATTCTGCTGAGCTGATGTTACACAAGGGCTCATCTGCGCTGATGTGTATCAGCAGAGCTCTATTGATCACATTGATTTTACACAGCTGAAGGTTTGACCCACAGTCAATGCAGAAGAGCTTGAGCTAAACAACCTCTAACTAATACCAAACAGTAACTATCGAAGCAATAACTATCTTTAACAAAGTAAAGAGGGATCAAAAACAATGACCATGCAATAACAGCAGCACAGGAATAGAAAATACCTGTGCCTCAACAAAGCAGAGGCTCAAACCAGAACAGCTCTAAGTGAGAAGAAAATTGAATATTCAGAGAAAACATTGGAAAACTCTGACAAGAAAAAAGAAGCGAAGAGAGGCAAAAGGCTGTCTAACACTGATCCTGAACCCACACTATTTCATCTAATACCGAAGCATAACATATATCCTCATTATGTTTCTCATTCAAACCAGGAAATCAAGACTAAGGATTATGGTCTTCAGAATCCTTTTTGATACATATTTTAAATCCCAAAATTACTTTCCATCTATCAAACCTTTTACCAGTATAAGCACCAGCCTCTACAGTTTACAGACATATCCATGTCCTTCCAGGACCCTGCCCTAGATGCAGCCTGTTTCTTCACAACCTCTCCCACACCAGTGTTCAGGGTTTGTCCAAGCCAGGTTCTGGATCCCCAGCAGTCACTCTGCAACAACAGGCTATAGCTCAGCTGTTCCTTCACTACCAGCATCTAACTGTAGCCTGATGAGTTGCTGAATATGAAGTAATTTGGAGAGTTTTTCTTATCCACAGGCCAGTTTACATACACAAACACCAACAGTATAACAATGTTGGTCATGGACAGATATGGCAGGAATGCAGCTCTACATCTGTAGGGAAACGACTGCCCTTTCTCCTGCTAAAGCACAAATTCTACAATCCATGCTGTTAGCCTGTTAGGGAAAAAAATAAAGAACCAAACAAAAATATCCACATTCTATTTGCATTTAATACAATAGAGCACCTAAAAGCACATCTGTACTGAAAAAAAACCAGTTCCTATGAATTGCCATGTATCTTTGTTCTGAGCTGAACAACTTAATGTACCCAAGTTCCACACCTACTCACAGAAAAAAAAGGCCTATCAGTAAAATCAGCCTGTATGCTATGCTTCGTCAGCATGAAATGACATTGCCAGACACTTCTGCTGACCATACAACTGTATCTTCAAAAACACAGAGATGAAACAGATGATCAAAGCCACCTAATGATCAAACCTATGTTTCTATCTACTGTTTTCTCTCATTCGGTTTTGGTCAAATTTAACTGTGAGCGAGTTCCAGCACACCACACATTTCAGTGGGCTGTGTGGGTCAGGCTGATGCCCAGCCAGCCCGCTGTTAAGTCTCCGCAGCAGTAACTGAAGGAGCTCTTTTGGAAGTACACAAAAGCGTGTTGGATCAGGAATAGTAAAAGGCAGATCTCTGACAATTCCCATCCGCTCTTGTTCACAGGTGTTATATTACCTACCCTTCCTTGGGGTGCAGAGACAGGAACTGAACAGAGCACTCATGATACAGGTGTACCAAGGTTTTATGTAGCAACAGTATGAAGTCAATACAGAGATGAGTCTTTCCAAGACTTTCTAGGCTGGTCATACTTCACTGTCATGAGATAATTACATACACAGCATTACTATGCTACAATAATGTCAATTAACTCATGACTTTACCACTGCATGATGAAGATGACTGGCACAAGGAACGGTAACCACTTTATGCCCGTTGTACCAATAATCTTCATCTTAAGAGGTCTCTGAGAACAGTCGTTAACAGTTCCACAGGACAGCGATGCTGTATATTCTACCCATGAGCCAGATATTGAGGCATTACCATTAAGGATCACTGGAACTCTAAAGGCACTGTTACAGTCCATGGTCTCGGTGATCTGGCATTAGAGAGTTCCCAGACAGGCCTTAATATGAGCCTTTAATGAGCGAGTCACAGGTTGTTGTGTCATATTCTACTTGGGGACACTTTAGTTCATGGATCACTTAAGTGAAAAGCAGTAAAGGCAACTCTCCCGAACTTCCATCAACTAGCCATCCATGCAAGAACGCCAGCTCCTTTAACCCACACAGAAAATTGAAATCCTCCCTTGCTATCCTTATTCTGCTGGTAGAGAAGGACCTAAACTACAAATGGAACATGCCTTTCTCCTCCTCTCCTTTAGCCACCAATAGATGGCAAGAAAATAAAAATACCATTAATAACTAGTTTGCTCGCTGTAATTAACACCTTCACAGCCTTCTTACCAAGGAGAAATTGGCATACTTAAATACAGATCAGCAAGGTGTTATTTACTTTAGGAAAATGAAAACATTAAAGCTTTATGTGAAAGAAAATTATCCATTACCTCTCATGGCTCTCAAATGCATTTACAGCAGTGACTTTTCAGCCTGCTTTAAAAAAAGAAAGCTCCTTTTAAAATCCATTAGGAATCTGAAGTATTATCTACAACTCTGCTCTGCTCTCCCTACTAAAACTGCCAGCAAGAAATTCACAAATTTGTTTTTTGGGGGACTTTATTTATTTCACTGGTAGAAAAAAAGCATCAACTATACTCAGTGTTTTTAATGTCTCACGTGATGTGATCCTGTAGAGCTCACAGGTGCCCCACAGCTACAGACAGCCAATTTACAGAGGCGGACCACTCAGCCTCCACTACAGGGAGGTAAGGATTGCATGGATGGGACAGGAACCTGGGGAACACCACTTGTGACTGGCCACCAAGAGGATCTGACTCCATTCGCAAGGACTCTTAGGGTCTGGCCAGCCAGCCAGTTTTTACCCAACTAACAGTACATCTACCCAAGCCACAAGCAGCCAGTTTCTCTAGCAGAATTCCGTGGGAGAGTGTCATAGGAGATCGGCTTAGTCAGGGTGGACATCTGTTAACCATTTAAGACAAAGCAAGGAAAACAAAGATGCCAACACCTTGCATTCAAGGCTCAGCCAAGGCAATAAAAACATCAAGGCATCCAAAACTCACATACAAAACTTCCCACAAAAGCATGTTTGTCAGGGCCAGGGACACAGCTAGGCTGGCAAACCAGTGAGCCTGGGGCAAATCTTTTCTTCCTTCTCTACAGGTCACAGAGAATCTCAAAGGGACACTAACAAACCTAACATCTTTGATTTTATTTGAATTCAGTCTTTGCTGTACAAGAAAACAGCTTTCGCAAAGAGAAAGATCTGTTTATATAAATCCAGAAGATAAACCTCCAGAGATTATTATAATTTAAATTGTTGTTTTTAGAGTAACTGACTGCATCTTTTTGGAAAGGAAAACACCATCTTCCTCGAGCTGTACACAAAATACAGGACATTCAAATACATTTTTCAACACATTCATGCAAATAAAATAATTCCACGCAAGACCCAGTAAAGGCATGAAAGCATAAAAACCTTCCCCCCCTACATACAGCTGCACAATTACGAGTGACAGGCATTTGATGATTATTCCAGATACCTGTCAAACACCACAATGAGTTTTCCCATATTTCATGAGTTAAAAGGGCTTACAAACTACAAAACTGTGCAAAATACAAAGTGCAAGGAAAAAAAAAAATCAATACCTATTTAGACATCCTCTTACGGAAGCTTACTTTTGATTAATTTTCTCGACTGGTAAAAAATCTCGTAACAGGAAGAGAGGAAGAATTTAAAAAATGGTTTGTCTAACAAGTCTGAAGATTTTCTTTTTTCTTTTTCAGCTCATATTTTGCATGTAAGTGCTCCGCTTCCTTTGCAAAAGATCCTCTGCCATATGTTCCTGCAAAAGGTGTTCTTTTGAAAGCCAGCAAAAATAAATCATTTCCTATCCAGGCAGTGGATGAGCTCTTACAGACTACTACTTTTTGTCGAGACTGCAGGCAGATGTCATGTTTTTAGCCTGGCAATGATCACATTAATGTGGTTTGCAATTTGTCTATGGGAATGCTACTCTGAGACAAGGGATTTTAAAGGCGCCTCAAGACCTCCCAAGTTCACTGCCAGATTCCCAAAGGTTGTTTTGTTTTTTTTTTAAATTAAAAAAAATAATAATTAGCAATCATCCTTAGTAATACTCAATGTGAGTTCACACCTTCTGCCATGAATATTTACAAGTATTCCAAAAATAGAATAACAACACCTGATCCCACCAAAGCAAGACTCATCCAACGCCACTTGAGCTCCTGTCTCAAGATCTCGCTTCTACAGTTCTGGGCTTTGCTTGGGATATAGAGCAAAGGATCAAGTCCTCCTCCTGAAGCAGGATAGTATAAACGCATACAGAGATCCATCAACCAGATACAAGTTGAGTGTTCATCTCTAATTCAGGTGCTAAGTCTGCTTGATAAGCACTTCACACTGCCATTTGTACATAAATACTCATTTTGTTAATTTTTTCACCATGTAAAAATCTGCAGATGCAATTGCAGTCCCTCCTCTCTTTCTTCTTATCTAGAAATCATGAGATCTGAACTGAATACCACGAATCATGAACTCAACCTCTCCTATATTCTTATCTTTCATCTGTTTAGTACAAGACATCCTTCGTTAAAACCAGCTGAGCAGATCATCTTTATCCTGCTAATCGATAACAATGCATAGAGAACATACTACTCTCCAGTTAACAAAGGATGTTTAAGATTTTGAATGACGGAAAACATGAAAATTTCCCTATTCAGTCCACAGACCTCACTGAGGATGCTAGGAGTAGACAAGGTGAAATAGAGACAATGAATCAGTGTCCAAGAAATCCTTGCCAGCACAAAACAGAATTCTGCCTTGCAGAACATCCATGCATGAAGTTTTGCTTCTCTGAGCATAGTTGGATGCTGACCTGTAGCTTGCTAGAATTTGGTGTTATTGCTAGTGGATCCATACCTCACACACTACATTTGATCTGGTCCATCCATCCTGGAAAGGTAGGAATCATTTTCAGAATGTAGGACACATTTTTAAGTTGAGAACTAAGCCTTAGAAACAAATGAGGTATTTTCCCCTTTCCTAATTCACTGCTTTAAAAAGATTTTAAAAAAAACAAAACTCATTAATTCTGGTGTACAGAACCAGAACCTGCAAAAGGATGGTCCAGACAATTCTACTGAGGCAAGTATTGACAGTGGTTAATGCTTAAACAACAGAGCTTACTTTAGTCAGAACAGAATGATGGTACATGGCCTAGCAGTCCTTTCAAGTGCCTCAATCATGATTTTTTCTATACGTTGTCTGTACGTAATACCCCATCTCTTTCTCTCTTATGTATTTTGTCAGTGCACAAATGCATCTCTACCCTATACAGTGATGGCAGACAGCATCAACATGTTGATATATAGCACTACTTTGGAACAAGGTATAAGTATTGCATTAGCTGAGTATCATTATAGGGTTCTGATCTTCAATTATCCAATTTTCAACTGGTTCATTTTCAAATTATTAAATGGTTCTCTATCACGTCACAGAAACTGACGGCATGAAGGCAAGCTTTCCTGACCGTGTTTACACCAGAACAAAGTCTAAGATATATGAGAAGAACCTGTTAATCTGGACGGATTCTGGAGCCCGTGGTCACAGTTCGATCCTCAATAGCCAAGCAGAGATCACAACAACCACGTAGCACACATTCCTGTTCTTCCAAATGGCTGTGGGTCAGAAATCACACCCATTTCGCCAGAGCCCAAAATCTGAGCGCCGTTACCATTCCCTGCCCCTCAGTGAAAATTTCTAACATAAGGGTATGTCGTGCTTTCAGACAAAGAAAGAATAAATGAGATGAAGAATTAAGCGTATGGACAAGGCTTCACAAAACTTTTTCCAAATGCATTACTGGTAAACAAAGAGGATCAGGAGCTGAGAAAGGCCTTCTTTGCCAGTTTGCAGCACTCAGATTTCCCAGTAAGTTCCCAACCTGGGAGAAGATGCCTCCATGTACTCATTTTTCCCCTAGGAAAAATTAAAATTCACCAAAATTATTTCTTACAGAAACAGAAATGCTCTTCTAGCATTTAGCTGTAAGTGGCAGTTTTATCTTTCTGAACTACAATACATGTGTTTAAAATGTTCACCCAGAACAGCAGCGACGGCTCGCTAGTAAGCAGCAGGGAAGCACTCAACTCAGTCACCAGCAGCGTAAGTGTTAAAGAGGAAAGGAGCAGCAGCATCACTGCTTAATGCAGGGGGATGCACCAATACAGCACTTAAATGCAGCTATACATCCCATTTGGCTTCCCAAGCCCTCCTACCTGTGCCAGCCACCAAAGATAACCGTTTAGTAACAGCAGCCTGCCACGGCACTGCGCAGACATCCCTAAAAAGCTGTGCAGGAGGCTTGCAAGAATATTTAGGTGTCATTTACAGAGACGTTTTGCCAAGATTTTTAATGTGCCTAAAATAGCCAGCACCTTCATCCACTGAAAGTTTAAAGAGTGAAAGCCTATTAAGAAAATTGTATGAAAAATGCAAGAGATTGGACAGGAAAGTGCGGCGTAACATGCTCTGACAAGAATCAGGAAAGTACTGAGAGACTAAAACAGATTTTTTTCATTTTTGTCTCACTTCCAGACACAAAAGGACTTAAAAGATGCACGTTCCAGGGAACAAGGTGCACCTGCTTGCAGCAGTCTTCTAGATCTGATGACATTTCCCTCCACTCAACAAACAGCACTTGAAAAGACAGAAATATGTCCGCTTGGGGACAGAAGCCATTATTTTATCAAATCGATTACTGCTGAAACCTTTGAGCTCTAAACATGTCTTCACTAAAGTCCTATTGGCATCTAGATAAACAATTATCTTTTTACAAGTTCCAAAGACATACTAAAAGTAATAGCACCCCCTGGTAAACACACAGCTAATTGATGCGAGAAAGTCAGGCCATAGGAGTCTGGCATGTTTCTGTTCAAACCAAATCAGGCAGTCATTCTAACTTTGTTAGGGATAAAGGCAAAGACATTCAAGGATTCTTTTCTAAGGAAGGCACCCCGTGCGATAATAGAGGGAAATTTTATGAAATCCCAGTCCAGTGAAGACGAGGGCCAAATATAATGAAAAAGTCAGAGTAAAATTTTGTAATTAAAAGGAGAGAAAAGGAACTGAGAACTGAAGAGAGGGCTTTCTCTGTAGGCACTCATGTTTTAGAGATCTCTAGTTGTCAGGTTGAGGCGGGTGGCCATTTTAATCAACCTGCTTAGCATTTATTTTGCATATCTGTATTAGAAATGTGAATTCTTAACTGCTTTCTGAAAAGCCCTTTTAATGCAGAGACTGTCTCCTCTACAGTGTCTCCTCTCGAGAGTCATAAGTCAGTGCCCCAGAATTACAAGGATCTAGGCTAAAAAAACAACAAACTTCTACTTAATGCCTTTCTATGAGCGCAGGACCTTCAACTCAAGTCAGAAAACAACAGTGATTATTGAACCTCAACCTACAGCAATATAAACTGTTTGCTCAGCTGAAGATTTATCAGGCCCCAAGCCCACAGAACTGCTTCCCTCAATCCACTCCTCTCTTTTTTAGCATCTTCCTCAGATAACTCAGCTTCTTCCAATTTTTATAACCATTTTCTAAGGGGTCCTTATTTATGCCAAGAAAAACAGTCTGTTAAATGGCATCATTAGACTCACATGATTTCTTGTGGTACTCGTGAAATTTTTGGCCTCCTGCATACTAAACGATCCTTACAGTTACAAAGAAATCGGTATAAACAGCTGCTTTATTTTGTGCTGTGATAACTGAGGAGAAACAGCCCTCAATGACGAGCCATCCTTTGTTTGAGGGAAAGTAAATGGGTAGGTAAAGAGTGCATGAATAAGATCTGCAGATCAGGCGCTGATTTCTTCACCAAACGTACCCCAAACTTCTACCCAGCCACAGAAAATGGCCAGCAGCTCGCTGCCAGCCACGGGCTAACAGCCTTGTGACAACGTCCATGTGCAGCCTGGTGACACGTGTCTGTAAAGATCTGCAAGAAGTTCCCAGGGTTAAAGTAAAAGAAACCAAGAAGTTACTTGCATATGACATATGTTCAGTACCAGTGATGAAAATGGGAAAGAAGTGAGAAGTGGGAGCACAGAGGAAGGAACAGCTGGAAGCTGAATCATTACTTTGTTAGGAGACTGGAGGTGACAGGCGAGGAAGAAAAAGAAGTATTCTCTTTCTACCTCTTCTGAGTGCAGAGGCACATGTTTAGACCCAAACTGATCTGTAATATTCTTGCTACCAAGGAAGGATGTTTTGAGAAACATCTAAACTTTTTTTTTTGTAGGATTTGGGTCTGATCCAAAAGCCTGACACAGTCACTAGAAATGGTTATTGGATTAAATTCTTAGACAGCACAGAAAATAGCAGGCTGAAGAATCTTAGCAGACTTTCCAAGAGTATTCATTCATGTCTGGCTTGGGAAAAGTGTGTGAAGTGTCAGACAGAAGGAGAATTCTGCCAAGAAACGTCAAATCTGTGTTTGAACCGCAGAACAGCTGGCTGCAACAGCACTGCCCAGAGAGGTATCAAGCATACTGGTACTATAACAAGGAAAAAAAAGAGACAAGCACACAAAACAATGTAAACAAAATGACTTTGTGTCACCTAAATAAACTTTCTATGTCACACATAACAAAGCAGCAACTCGGAGGAACTTCTGAAAGGCAGAAATGTCAATTCAGCACCCTGCTCAGGCTGACCTTTAAGAAAGAGTTTTTCATTTTCACAACCATTTTCTACCAGAATAGAAAATTCCTTCTGAGGTCTCCACTTCTGAAGACTGCTGGGGAAGTATGACCATGAGAAGCAAGTAAGATGGCCCAGAAACCCCAGGAGCTGCAAGTTTCCGTATCACCAAGCTACTTGCAAGCTCCATCAGCAATCTGGACAGGGGAAAGCAAGCCTCCTCATTCCTGGCCTTCAGTTCAGCTATTCCACTCTGAGCACCCGCCCGGCACCACAGCGTGACTAAGCGCAGGCAGGAGCGTCACGTTTCTGCACAATTGCTAGCAAAGAGGGAAACAACGCCGGCTTTCAAAATTCCCATGGCAACAGCTCCTTCTCCCTGCACACTCCAACTCTGCTGGCAGTCGTAATGCTGAACCCAGCAGCAGCCTGCAGAGGAGATGTGAAGCCTGTATTCAGGTAGTGTTGTTCTCGTCTAATAAAACATTTACAAGCAGTAACTACTGACCACGGCTGGAGAGGTAACCTTGAACTATGCACCTGATCGGTGCTCCGGTATAGATCCTTCTGCGTTCATTCTATCTTTGCACTTACACACTTATCTAAAATATTGAAAATTGGCTTTTTAAGGTCAGTAGGAGACCTTTAAAAGCTCTCCAAATAGAACCGAGGTCGTGACTATTTGTGGTCACTGATGTTATGGCAGTTTTCGTACCAGGCTGTTAGTCCCAAGAACTTGACAATTTCTGTTCCAGAAATGACATTCAGTCCACTGAAAACTTTTAGTTTTAACTCTCATTACACAGCCTGATCTGTGCTGTTCCAAAGCACTGCTGAACATTTGCTTAATTTCACCACAGAGCTTGCTGAAGAAATCTCAGTTGTGCACAGTGTGAACTCGGAATAGTGTAGCATCAGTGCTTTTCTAGTAAGATGGAAAATACCACAGCTCTATTAATTATTATAATTTTTAACACAACTGCACTTGTAAAAGCTGCTAATTATTTCTCTCCCTAGGAAAAAAAAATATATATATATAAAATATCATCTGCATCAGTCGTGACATCACTTGAGATAACCAATAACTTTTAAGCAAAAGCTTGAAGAGAACTACAACAGTTATCTCACTGATTTCAGGCACATTGGATGCCAGGGCCCTGACACTACTAAGGGCATAGATGTAGTCTAATTTTTACACAATTATTGATGTGAATTAAATTTTATGATTACTCAAGTGGCTGCAAAATTTGAGCTTTCAAATTCATTGCATATAAATAGAATTCGAACCAAAGCCTGTAGATTTTTTTTCCAAATTTAAATGCTTCTGTTCTGTAGCAAGAAAGACACCTCTACAGCAAGTGTTTGGCTGAGGGAAAAAAGGTGTCCTCAGCACAGTTAACAGCATCAGCTTAGGCATCTAATCTCTATAACATGCTAAATATTTTCTTCTTTGAAGTGATAAAAACCCAACTGTCAAGCATTGCTTGATCTGACGTAACGCCTGGGGAAAGTTAATCAAAAGGAAGTCTTATAGATTCCCCCTACAGAAATCCACCCACCTGAATAAGCACAAGTTAGAATTTTTATGAGGTAAAGAAACTCTGCTGTCACAGCCCAGTGTTAATTGGCACAAAGGTTTGAGAATACCTTAGTTTTACTGAACTGCTTTGATTTCACGACATCTCAGCTGAATTTCCTTGATTCTTTATAATCCTGTCTTAACTATCACCAAGTTTCAAGTGAGAAAGGAGCTTAGACAGATCTATATCAGTGTTCATTCATGCCAGACAGACTATTGCATTTTCATCTCAAACAGCATTTGAAAAACATTGAGATTGAGGGCAGAAGTAGCAGGGGGAGCACTGGGAATGCTAATCCTGCTCCGCACCTGTACAAGTGACAGATGATGATTAGTCACCGGCCACCACGTCAACAGCCTCTTGTTTTCTTCTCTGACTCTTTCAGATAAAGGAAAAAAGAAGTCTCATCTGTCCTCTCCTATGTGGGTCTGCAAAGCAGATGCAATGGTAAGACAGCATGCACTACACGCGTTTGATGGATCTTCTCCCAGGACACTTCCTTCCCAACTGCTACGTGAAGTGGGGACATTAATGATTCAATGATGAAAGAAACCAAATTCACTAAAAAGATGCTGCTCTGCTTTACTTTCACACCCAATTTTGTTGCAGTGGCTCATTATCTCATGCCTCAAGCCCTACAGCATTTCATTTACTGGTCGCAAAATGTCCCTTGCTGCTCTGTTTCCCACTCATGCTGCTGGTACCTCAGAAGTCTGGATATCCTCTGTTCCTAGCAGATGAAAATACCATCAAGACTGTTGAACTTAAATCATCAGATCCCCATACTCTACTGAAAAACAAAATCTGAGAAGCAAAAGCAGGGGTACATGCTATCAAATCAGAACCCAGATTTACAAAATGGCTGCTGGACAGTGATTTTAACAAGGGACCAAACACTTATTTTCATTATTAGGTTATTATTATTTTATGGTTAGATTGAGGTTGGACTTGATGATCTTTAAGGTCTTTTCCAACCTGAGCAATTCTATGATACTACACTCCACTAACATCTTTCTCCCAGTATTTTCTCAGAAACTTACCTAAACAAAATCCTCACAGAGATCATCCACGTTTTACATTACAATACACCTTAATCTTAACTTTTTCTTTGCAAGTACTCATGCAGTTTCCAGTGTATAATAAACATTATGTCTTGTTAAAGATAACCAGCCATTCAACTCACTGGAGATTTTTATTAAGATTTCTCATAAATTCTCCCTTCCAGTAGCATTCATTCATGCAAATTCATCTTCCTGTAAATGAAGTCCTTTGCTTTCTCTATATTAACAATTTCTCTAGGAGATCCTGGTATCGTTTTGGATTAAGCAAACAAAAAGCTCTAAGCCTGCAGAATGTATTTATGCTGTAAGGTCTTGAAAGCACATTCTTAATCCAGTGAAGACAAAACTCTCAACCTATTTTTGTGCAGCGGAATACGTATTCCTCTTTTCCATAAATTGGCTTTGCTCTCATATTCACATTCAGTAAACAAAAAAACCCACAACAGAGTTCATGGACTTTTAGAAGAGTGTGATTTTCAAAGGAGGAAGTTAGAAATGCATAAAAAAATACATATATATTTCTTTCCTCAGAGCATTTAATCCAAAACCTCATTTCACATTCATACAGCTCTGTTCATGGATCACCTGTACAACAAGACACAAGATGAAGAGAGCACAAAACTAAACCAACACACTTTCACCAGCTGTATATTTGGTGACTTCCATCCACAGCAATGTTACATTATACCTGCGTCAATTCTATCAACACCAATTAATCTAAAAGTAACCTTTTCCTGAATCCTCCCTTCAGTACTTTAAAGGTAAATGCTATCTTACAAATCAAATTCCTTATCTGGTTGTCCGAGAGGTCCATTTGCAATCAGGCTCTGCTTACAGAAGTTGCCTGCAGGCACTGTTCTTTTTTCACCTGCCCTGTTTCTGACAGTTCAACGTGCGTGCTGTTTAAGCCTACACTCTAACAGTTTCATATGAACCCTGCAGGGTTTCAGCTCAGGATTTGGGTTTCTGCCCACCTACACACAGTGGAGGGAGCAAAATACTCTTACAGTGCATCTCGGTATGGCCCCACAGCCCAGCCCACCGTAAAACAATCTCCATCACCATACGCTGGCAGGCTGGATGGCTTTAAATCACAACAGGAAGCAGTCAGGACAGGTGGCTGCAAAAATTATAGGATCCCAGGGAGCCCAAACCTGATTTTTTGGAACTGATTTTGTTTTAAGAAATAAGCTTTTCCTGTCAGCCTCCAGGAACATAGTTTGCTTGAAAAACCCTCTCAGAGGCACTGGCTGGCAGGATGCAGTCAGATATTTCCTCTGCTTTGGTTTGAAAACCATACAGGAATGGCATTTAGAGTTCCATTGATTTAAAATAATTTGCCCTTCGTTTAGTGAGACAATGTATCTGCATCAAGATAATAGGATCTAGTGTCTAAAAAGTCAGCAATACAACCTTTTGTGAAAGCAAGCCTTGGGGAGAAAGGGCACAATTATTCAAGAAAGTGTTTGCAGGAGGGACTGGGCCATGCGGCAGGCTGGAGAGATCTGCCTTATTATGGGTGTTTGAGGAAGGAAGATGTGTGGAAGCAAGGAAGTGGAGGGTTGACAAGAACAGATAATGAGACCCAATTCTATCACCTCTAGCTGAAACCTGACCTAAGCTGAAAAGAAGCAGAAATCACAGGTGCCATGTGCTGGGAAACAAGGGTCACCTGGCTGATGCTGCTAAGCACCTTCATCCTGAGACACGTCAACAAGCTCCAGGAGGCCTCCAGAACTCTGACCTGCCTCTCCTCCAGGTATGAAACCTCTGATTAGGATGGGGCCATCAGGTAATACTCGACAGCCCTTACTCCATGCAGAGAAGATTCCTATTCCCATTTTTACTTTCTCCCCACTAAGTAAACATGCTTTGTTTCAGAAGTGCAACCATCTGAATGGATGCTGTCTGCTTCACTCCAGTGTTGCTCCCCCAGAATACAGAAGTCCAGCCAACAGCACATTATCATGTTTATTTAAGCAAATACTCCACTGCAAGAGGTCACAGATCCAGCAGAAATACCTGGGGACTCTGTGTACGGGCACTGGCTGGCACAAGGGGTCTGCTCTCTTCCCCCACAAAAGGCAGAGGATGCTGATAAAGGCACAAGGCTTTTCCAGGGACAATAAAAAAATAAAAATAAAACACTCTTCCTAAAGACTTGAACTATGAAAAACCTCAAGAGTGATTTAATGAAGAGGGATTCTGCAGAGCCTGACAAATGGTTTTTAGATAAAGGTATTAAAATTCCACGATTTGCAAAACACAGATTATTCTAAACTCTCCTGTAGAAGTGAAGGTTAAGTGTTTTGGAGCTTAAAGTTAAAAACAAAAAGCTACAAAAATAGCACAAAGCTACTGCAGTATTTTATTAAAAAAGCCAAGAGCTGTGAGTGCAAAGACAGCCCTGCCCTGCCTGCAGAGCCACCCCAGCTCTTCCCTCTCTCCCAGGGCCAACGCTAACAGGCAGGTATGGTCCCCCCGCCTGCCCTGCAGGTTCAATAAACACTGCATGCACAAATGGCAGCTCCTGCTCCAGCTACCTGGGGCCTCACTGATGAGAAATGACATGAAGCACCTGCTGCCCTGCCTGGATCAGATGGGTGTGCTACCACTTAGAAACGGATGATGCACATCTACAAACCTCAGTTTCAGTTCTCAGTCTTCCACATGGCTCGGGACGCACAACTGCCTGAGCCTCTTCCATGTTCTACACGCTGGGGGGAGGGGGAAATGGCTGTATCACAGAAGTGCTAACAAAGCAAGGATTTCTTAAACATTCCTTCAATGAAGTCGAAGTTGAACGTAACAAATACACAAGCCAAACTGAGCTCAGTGGGATTTTTCTGGCCCAGACCATACCCAAAGATGTGATGGTTAGAAACGAATGTTTTCCTTATGAAGAAGCACACTGGAAACAGAAGTAATGGATGCACTAGAGATCTTTAAAACAGCATTACTGTGTTCCAGACTAATCAGGCCCATACAATTTGGTAGAAAATTAATCATCTAGGACTGAAGTAATAAAGTCTCCCTTGGATGCTGCATCTCTGCTTGGCGTAGACCCAGGCATGCACACTATGTCAGATGGCTGAGAAAAAGAACCATGAGGAAGACACAGAAATAGGCATCTTCCCTACCCGGGTGCCTCAGGCATTCTCTCCATCACACCAAACAAGGAGTCGGAATGTCTCCCATCACAACTTCCCCGGATTTAGTACAGGTTCAAGGCATCTTTCTGTGCTCTTTCAGTCATACAGTAACTGAAAGTTTTGTTATAACAATGTATCACATTTCTATCACAATTAACTTTATTTGCTCTTAGTTCTCGTTCCCAAAAGGCACACTTGATACTAAAATAGACAAGACCGGTCTGAAATAAAACATTAACTCTTATTGACTGAATAATTTCCTCATCGAGAGTGAAACGAAAGCGAACAGCATGAAGTTAAACAGTAATGACTTTTCTGCAAAACTTCTGGTAAATGAACATCGGTGCTGTTAATCGCTATTAATTCTAGCTTAGTTATAATTTGTGGTATGGGCTACCACAGTTCTTTTTACAAAAGCCACATCCAACCCAGACACGCACTGTTTCCTGTTGGTGCCACCCGAGGCGGGGCTGTGGGCACAGACTGGAGGCAGCTGCTGGGCACTGCACAGGGCATCGCGTGCATCCTGCAATGGGCACAGCCAGCACAGGGGTGGGCTGCTGAGGAGAAGCACACTGCTGTCCCACTATACCTCTTAGCCCCTTTCTGCTCCAGTGGGGATGCCAGAATGTCAGGAAAAGACTGCTCTCAGTTATCCTACTGGCAACAAAATATTGAGAAACAGAAGTATCTGCATCTCCTTTTCTTCTTCCCAGGAGCAGGAACAGACACAGGCTAGTCCCAGCACTACATGGTAATATAAAATCAATATAATCACAGTGAACTTTGTCACCTCTTCCTCAGATGAGCAGGTTTTTCATTTAGGTCTCTTGCAATTTTTCTCCTTGAAAATAAGTTCTTCAGTTTCCAGTCTGCCTTGAAATGAAATAAAGCCATCCTTGGCCCCAGTGCAGCAGGTAAGCAGCTCTCAAAAGATGAAAGATGTGGAGTAAGCTTCTATCCGCAGCTCATCCCACAACTCTTAACACAATGATTTCCATTAAATATTTAGGTCTCAAATATTTATTTCTAGTCAATTAAATTAAGCATTACTTATCCTCCAGGGAATTCTTCCTCTCCATCAGCAGAGAAGAGAGCACAAAAGTGCATTTCCTATACCTACTAATAAAGCAGTCACACCTAAGGCTATAAAGAAATCCTTCCAACAAGATACAAAAGCCTGGGAAGCAAAACATACAAGTCTAGCATAAAGGAAAACATAAAAGATCCTTTTGCTAGCCAACATAAACAAATGACCTTCTCTGCCCCAAGGAGCTTACAGTAACTCTCCAAGAGACAGCAAAAAGCAACACGAGATGAGAAAAGCAAGAATAACGTAGGTGACCTCTTCCATCCTGGATTGCAGGCACCTGGTGATCTGACCCAGGCTCTCCAGCAATGCCCCAGGGAAGAAGCAGTTCCCAGGACATTGTATCACCAGGCCCACGCTGTAACGTGTATAGCAGGAGGATTTACAGCCAGCATTTTGTACAGAGGAAATCACCAGCCTTTTTAAATCGTGTTATCGTGTGCACTAATTCATACATCTCTCCTACAGCAAAACCTTTTTATTACAGAATTTCAAAAACCAATACTTGAATTTTAAACTTTAATATGAACTTACATTTTAAAACATTAAATTATCCAGCGAAGCGGACAAGAATGTGAAAAAAGGCCATTTCCTCCATCATTCCATTAAATTTGAAAGTACTTATTTTAATAAGTTGAGATGTCCATATGCCAGGAAATTAACATCAAAGAATGTTAAATATGCCCAGTATCACTTCTTAAAAGCCTATGGAGCATTATGCATTTTCAAAATTAGCATAACTCAGCAAAAAATACTTTCCCAGCAGTTACTTTTTATTATACATTCCAATGCTACTTTGGGAAAAATACTGACAATGTTTACTGTTCTCTGCAGGTCAGTTCATACAGAAACACCATGGAATGCAACACTGAATCCCGTCACTGGGTAATGCCACAACCATCTCCCCTTATTTCAGATCCTCTGTTAAAGACAATTAGATGGTTCTTTAACTATGCACTCTTCCAATGGCTCCTGAGCAGATGACCTTCACTGGCATGAAGGTTCAGGGGCACAGGCACAAATGGAAAGCTTGCATGGGCTTCAACAGATTCCTCTGAAGAGCTTTACTTCATTTAGCACAACACAGAATAGTCACTAATAATTTGATCACTTGAACCACAGAGACCTTGCTTAGATTTAAGCACCCACCTGTTGAAATTGCAGGGATCTCCTCATGGAAGCCCAGACCTAACTGGCACAGCTCTGAAAAAGCTCATGAGAGACTGCAGTTTTGAATAGAGGCCCATAATGGATTAGCAGCTCGGTTTCCTCAGGCTTATGCATCTGAGCCTTCAAAATGCATCTGGTCTATCAATTGCTATTCCCTCCCCCACCACTTTTGAACCTGCTGGTTAATTTTCACCAAACTGAAGAGAAGCAGGCGGATCTTGAAGCATCACTACTGGTTTGGGGACGTGCGAGGAGTTGGACTCCATGATCCTTACAGTCCTTTCCAACTCAGGATATTCTATGATTCTAAGAGCCAAACCAGGGCACAGCAGCTGGGAGCACTAACGAAGGTCACAAAAAGAAGTTCACAGCTTCTTCAGCATCAACAACTTCACAGGAGCAGGAAGCATTTAGCTGCTCATAGAGCTACACTGTTTTTATTTTTACTTTTTTAAAACAACACAGGAAAAGGAATGGCTCTGAGGACCTTCTCCAGCTCACAGTCCCCATCTTGTTACACCCTGCTTCAGCCATTTATGCATTTAACACCAAGACATCGCTCACGCTGTACATTTCCTGTACAAGTTTTAGGGCTGGAATGACTTTTCTGTGTTTGCACTGAGAGCAACGAAGTCCTAAGGGCATCTGGGGAGCTCTTCACAATACAAACAGCATCTGAACTACATACACCAAACAGTTCTTTTCAGAAGTAGCATCAAATTCCCTGCGAACTGAACTTCATACAGTAAATCCACTTCCTCAGAGATCAGTGTAAGACAATACTGTATCACCCAGATAACTGTCTCAATCTCAAGTCTCCAACAACTAAAATGTAAGTTAAAAACACGATCTGAAGTGTTGCAGAAGCTTGCAAGTTAGAATCTATCTGAAAAGTTCATGTCCCCTCTGGTTAGCAACAGATTAACATCTGGCATGTAAAATGGCTTTCCATACCCCAAAGGGGCAGAAGGCTTCAGCAGCAGCCCAAGACACCGTACCAATCTCTGGAGCAGGATGCAGAACTGTATGTGATCTAAACTCTCCCTGACTTCACTGCCAATACTACTGCAGGGCAAGTCTTATTTCTGTACTTGAGAAACTTCCACACAGATGCAAAGCAGAGCACCTAACATTAAATTCCTCATTCTGAGTGCATCCACCTACTGGTTTGTTGGCGCAGGAGCTCCGCACAAGGACTGAGCCTAGTGACACGAACACAGCCAAGGGGTCCTGCGAGGTCCTGGTCCAGCACAGCTCAAGTGTATGGGATCAGCAGCACCCAAGTAACATCTGTCACATCTTCTCTAGCAATAGATTTGTTACAGATGGGTTGGGAAAGGAGGCAGGAAACATTTGTTTCACTAATACACGCAGGAAAGGAAACAGAAAACAGTCCATATGTCAGTACTGACCATCTTCAGGCATTCAACTGTGGGACATTTCCTTTGTTAGCTTTCAAGGAAACTTACACACCAAGACAGCTGAGAAAGTCTCAGAAGAGAATCAAGAATAAAGAAACCCAGGTGAAACAGCTCCTCCTGAGCTTTCTGGCAGCTGGACAGCTTAGACATTGTCCCAAATGCTGTAATTACAGCAAGGTAGAAGCGGAACCAGTCAGCTTCAGAGAATTCCAGCCAGCTCCAGTACTCTGCACAGCCACAGATGGGAGACCCAAGACACAGCCCCCAGCACCAGTCTAGTCTTTATGGCCATGATCACAATGTGACCCTACCTTACAGTAGCTATACCACTACAGACATGAGCCTGCAAGGCTGTAATCCTATAGCAGTACAGAGCAAACATGCACCAAGACCACATTCAGGGATAAAGGCAGGGAAGGAAGGCTTAACTTCAGCAGTACTGCTCAAAAGAGTTTTGAGAAAAGACAGAGATCCTAACGTTCACAGCAAAGACTCCTTTGGCCAAAGGCTTGCTTGCTGTTCAATTCAGTCCACCTAGGGATTTTAAAGCAACCACATGCCTCAGAAGTATCGCATCCTACTGAGAATTCAACCACAAGGACTACACAAGCTATCAATGCCTACCACCCCTTTCTATATCAGCTGAAATTGACATCTTCACCTCTGCAACAGGGACATAGGCCTTCTCACCTCACAGCCAGACAGTTATTGATAGATGAGAGTGGGTGGGGAGACATACTTAGGAGACCTTCAATCAGGGTTCAATTGAGCTAAGCCCACTTGCTTCCCCAGCTCTACAGAAACAGCACTGCATACTCAGGTGCTCAGCAAGACTTGACATTCCTTTTATACCACAAAGCAACGTCTCTCTTCAATAAATCATTCCAGTGCCAACACTCTTTCCTTGGTTTGGAAGGCTACCGAGATGACCCTTATGAGTCCTGAAGAGAGAGTTGAAAACATTTCCAGAAAAATCATTCAAGTGCTGTTTAAAGATGTAATTTATATGCACAGCTCTGCACTCCATTGCAGGATTTCATATTTATTTAATTTGATAGTTAAAAGTGTGCCCATCCAACTCCCTGGGCATATGCAGTCTTTAATAAAAACTTTGTACTTTAAAGCCAGATGTTCAGTGCATTGAATAGGAAAAGAATGTCTTCTTACTCAAGCCCAAAAGTGTCCTAATCCCAGTGGAAGATCCTGAAAGCACCAAGAGACAGAATCATGCTCTGTGGCTGGATTGCCTCCAGGAGGGCCCCGTTCACTGAGGAGCCTCACATCACCCATGCTACTGACATGGCCTCCCCAGGAAGAGGCAGCCTCCCAGGCAACCCACATCTCTTCAATTAGCATTTGATAAGGATGGATGCTTCCTGGAAGAAACAGTGCGAAGCACTGGGATGCTGCTGAACTTCCAATGCTGCTGTAAGTAGTGTGGAGCATATCAGAGAAGTTAAACTGCCCCATCCTTCAGCTCCCACCACAAAAACACATTGACCATAGTTTTAATGCTTGTAACATCTCTATCTGCCACTAAACGCTCACACTGCAATACACCTAGGAACCTATACAGATGAGGCTCTCCAACTCTATGTTTCTCTAACAAATGTGATGTGACATTCAGCCTAGAAGACAAGTCACCTCTACCCACACCTCTGGCTGAGCTGATGAGGAGCCGGGTGCCGGCCTTCCATGGGCAAGGGCTGCTTTTTCAAGGGCCATAATGAAAAAACCTACAAGTCTTAGATGTGTTATAAACTGATATACATTTTGGGTAAGAGAACAGATGGGGCAATTCCTGAGGCAGAGACACCAAATTGAAGATCATCTTCTGGGGAGTGAATGGAATGACACAGAACAGCCATCTCAAAAAATCACCTCAAAAAAAGAGAAGAAATAATCCTACAACTATCTAACATGAACTACAACAGTTCTAACGTGAACTGCAGGACTGGCTTTACTCTGCTCTTTCATATAGAAGCTTCGCTTCCATCCTCTGCAGCTCAGACACTGATTCATGCATTGATTATTTCATGCTTGGACCTTCACAAGAAGTGTCTGCAACAACCTTTTCTTTCCTTTAAAAAAATAAAGAAAACATTCCCACTGGAGTTCTATTCAGAGATTCCCTGCTTGCAGTGTTCTGTTTCTCACTGTAGTATCCTTGCTCTTTGCATATTTTTCCCCATTATTCTTCTCCTATGTGTGTTCAGTTACTTATTAAACCAAGATTGGAAATTCAATGTATTATTGCCATCATTCGATAATGACAAGGCAACAGCAGACTCCAACCTTCTGAGCATTATCCAGCACATTTGCTGAGCTTGCATCACAGCTGCTACTCAAATACTCCATCTTTTTTTTTTTGCAGGTTTAAAATATAAGCCTTTCACTTGGTTTTGTCTAAAGAAGAGCTGAAATATTTTATATTCTTTCCAACTTCAATGCCTCGAAATTGGTTAAAATGACACAAGTTTTTGCTGCACTGCAGCACATTTTCAGAACAGTGGAACAGTGCAGTAGTTGTTGTCTTTCCAGAGGTTTTCTACAAATGTCCCACTGTTCACATTCAAAGAAAACGCAACAAAAAGCGCAGTACATGAAGGAAGTGAGGGGTCCCCCCTCCCCCAGCAAAAGCAGCTCTTAGAGCTTCATCATTTCATCGCAGATAGCCAGAGCTGTGTGAAGTAAAAATACTTTGATGTACTACTGAAACAATTGCATCTGAAACCCCAAAGATATCATCTAGCATCTGTTGCAGTTATTTAATACTTTCGTGCTGTGGTAGGCAAAAACTTCATGAAAGAGCTGAAGTTGAGGGAACGTCTGGTTCTTTGCACCTCATATTTATGTTTTTCAAAGCTGTCCAGCTGCCAATGGTCTCCCTACTGAAAAGCATCAAAGAAAAAAAATCAGAGCATTCAGAAATCAGGGGTTTGCTTTAATGCATTTAAGGCATGAAAAACAATCAACTTTCAGAAAGAACTTTGCCAAGAAAGGAAAAAAAAGGCAATTTCACCATCAGTGTCCAACATTTAAAAATTCAGTCAACCATTTCATTACAGACTGGATACCAGGACTGACGATGACAGCACTTGGAATGAACTGTAAGCACTGCACGCAAGAAAAGGTAGCAAGAAGAGAGAAAACAGCATTGCTGGTATTCAGTAAGGAAGTTGTATCTATGCCTAAGTAGAAACTGAACTGCTATCTTAGGGTTTCTTAGCACATTACATAGAAACTTGCCCACAAACAGCAAATGTCAGGGCTCTCAATCAGAGCTATGTTCCCCAGCAGTGGATTAGTGGAAGCGATGCCAGACTACATAAACTGCTCATGGCAGGCAGGTTCTCCTACGAGGATCTCAGGAATAAGAACTTGGACATTTCTTCATTCTCATAACAAGAAGACTATTAAAAGTATTTCACAGTTGTTATTTCAAAACCCTGAGGAGCCAAAGAAAGAATCTAAAGCATTCTCCTCAACATCCTCCAGGTAAACACACACTTGATACAGACACCTCAGACAACTCTCTCTCTGCTGCACATTTGTGCAGTGCCCAGCTCAGGGGTGCGAAGACCTGTGACCAAGTGCCATCAGAATACAAACAAAACGTACTGATGGCATTTCCTGTTTATTGGATAAACCACACAACAGAATGCCACCATTTATTAAAAAAATAAATCAAGATTCATGCTTAGATGGTAACAGTAAATTCTCAAGCTACGGTTTTCCAAGTTTGTCTCACAGAGTATAGCATTGCTTTGTGGAACACCTGTTAGATACTCTAATAAAATTGCACATGGAAATGAATGCACCACAGCTGGCTTCTGCAGGGTTCAGTGAAGGCTACCATTTATCTCCGATGAATGCAGATAAAATACTCAAAGATTAGTTTACTGATCAGATATTAATGAATATTCTTCCTGGTTCTATCAGCTTAGATCCCCTGTATGAAGTCAGCTTTAAAGATCAAAGGGAGAGAGGCAGAAACTGCTCATTTTGACCACGCTACATTTAATGGAGATGAGTACCCTTACAGTGGGGTGATAACCGTGTATGCAGTACGCCAGAGTTTTGCTCAATACCAAGATTTATTATCCCGAGAGACAGTAAGAGTGAAATACTGACCACAGTGAACAGGCCATTAGTTACCTCTTAGTTCAATAAAGTCTCAATGCTTTCCTTACTATCTGCTGATTATTTCCTGTCCAATTCACATTAGCAGCTTATTTAATGAGAACAATCTAAGCAAAGAGAGAAATCCACACATTTACAAAAGACATCACCGAGTTACATTTCATCACCATTTGCTATTATTTCAGGAAATAACTTTTACTGATCTTTCCTGTTTTAATGCCAGCAAGTGCTTTTGCTAACACCACTTAGCTCTTATATTCACCACTGGTTAAATTTTAAATAATAGCATCTTAAAGGGCAGTAATAACCGCCTAAATGTTGTAGGACAAAGCACTCACACACTGATAGTGGCCACTAGCACGACACTGTGGCCACAAATCCTACTCTTGTTGGACATTTTTTCCACTCTCAAGGTCATCCCTATCCTTATAAAGCCTCTTTTTCTTCTAATACTTTCTACTAATGTCTATAGTAATTGTGTAGTATCTTGAAGAGAAAAGGATCCAACGTTACAGACGGAAAAAACATCAGTAATATACAGCATAAAAGACAGAAGCATTATAAGTAGTGTGAATAATTTCATATTGAAAATGAGAGCCATCAAAAGTACAAAGAGAAAAAAAAATGCCTTGAAAACACCTTAAGATTAAAAAGAACTATGCATTTTCTATTAAAAAAATTCTTTGCAAAGCCACAGTTAAATAAACAAGCAAAAAGAACACATACACATCCTTGGCAAGTGTCTACTTCTTTGTTCTCTAAAAAGTACAAATAGTTTTGATTACTTAGAAGGGAGTATTCCTTGAATGAGTCAACTTGCAAAACCAGGGCTGAGCAGCAGAACAGACACCAAGAGAGCAGGGTGGCCCAGCCCTGTGGTGCGAACACTGGGAACATCCATTCAACTCCAGTGACAAAAGCACTCTGACCTGCAGCATCCTGCCCCCAGACAGCACAGCCCCCCAGTTCCACACCCTGTGATCATGCATGTTAATACATCTTCACTCACATCTAACAACTCCAAGAGAAGCCTCCTGATTTGAGTAACAGAGGAAAGAGCGCTGTTTCTCCACAGCTACTTCTGGCTTTATATAATCTCACTGCAGCAACTGTTACATTAATGTTGCATAACAGTTCTTCAGAAAAAAAGACACATATGAGAGTAGGTATATTTTTAGAATGGCTATAGGTAGACCCTTTAGAGCTGCTAACTTAAGACACAAGCATCTGACTCAGCATCTCATAACAGAATATCATCCTGAAGTCCTGACCCTCTTGCTAGCCATTTTTTGGAGCTATGCACGGCAAAATAGGGTCTGATCAGGTCACTGGTGAAGTGTTTTCAGCACTGATAGATGCAACACTTGACAGTTGAGAGTAATCTTCAAAAGCCTGGAATATTATGCTCTGTGAAACAGCACACAATGCACAGGGGAGGGCCAGCCAGAAAGCCCTGGATGCGGTACTTCAAGCTGCATGTTTCTGCAGGACTTCTTTTCATGTTTAAGAAATATTTTATAGCTACAAAAACGTTTCTCTACTGACAGGAAAGCACCTGTACTGCTTGCTATCTGTCGCCGTTATGGATATTAGAAAGATGCCAAATTTTGTGGGAATAAAAGGCTATGCTACAAGTCATTTCAAACTTGTCCTTCATGCAGCGGTTAGCCTGATGGAAAAAATAACAGAGAGAAGTCCTGAGGACTGCTGTGAGGCACATCCAGGATCCACACCTAATTCTTGCTTTGGCTGTGCTGTGCCCATTTCACATTCCCATTACACTGCAAATAATGTGGTCAGTTGCAATTTAGGAAAGTCTCTGGCAAACCATAAGACACGCTCGTGGAATAAATGCTTTGCCAATATACATAATAACTACTTGTGTGCACTGAAGTCTGCCTAGAAATGTAGTTAGACTTCCTGAAAACTCCTAAAATCTAGGAGATCTCAGCCTCCATTCACTCTTGCAGCTCCTCTTGAGACAAGTTACTGTGCTCTGTTGTCAGTGGTTGCTCACTTCTGAATTTGGTTTAAAGAGCTCCTGGCGCAGACCTAATGAAGTTTCTTCTGAAAGGCCAATTGTGTTTCCTTCTGTCTTTTTGACAAAACTCATTTAAAATGGGCCTTCATTTCATTATCTGCTCTTTATTTTTCTGAGTTTTATTCCTCAGTTGGAGTAAATGTTACAGTTGGAATTGTGCCTGTAAACAAAGGGCTTATTTTATAAGGTTTCAGAATCCTATCTTTTACAATTGGACAGGGAAGGGAGAGCTCTGCGCTGCAGGCTCCGAGGCTTGCTGCAGGACACGTGCAGCGTGAGCACAGGGCACAGGAGTTCACAGGGTGAATGTGGGGACATTCAGGCATATGTGCCTCATACAATGCCTCATACAAATGTTAGACCTGAGGTGTGTCTGACTCCTCATCAGTGGCTGAAGTTCATTCTCCTTCAGCTCCTGTGCCTGAGAAGAGTGACATCACAAGCAACACATGGTAACCCCATAAGTACCCCATGGAACCAGGAAAATTCCCCATCTCCAGAGTATCAAAGCAGTTTCCGAGCCATTTTCCCCCTCACAAGAGCATGGAGCAGCAGCAGCGTTCTCAACGTGCAACAGAGGAGTTACTACATACACATAGGATGGATACATCCTGTGGAAGATAAAGACCTGAGGGCTCTTCACAACATGGCTGTGCCCTTCTCCACCCCCCCAGGCAGAGAAACCACAACCGGCTGCCTGCTTCCAGACCTCTCCAGTCCCACCTCAAGATTTATTATAGAACATTTAAGCCTGAAAATACGAAAACTCTGCAAAGCAGGCAGGCGCAGCCATAAACTTAAAGGGGCCTCAGTGACTATAAATCAGTAGAGCTCAACTGAAATCAATATAAAGCCGCAGATCAGCCTAACACAGAACCAGTAGAGATGTGGGCCTACTGGTCAGCACTGAGTTCTGCCTGTGGTCGTATACCAACAGCAAGCAGAAGCCGTCCTGGTCTTATTTACTCTAGTTGGCAAATTCCCTTAGAAGAGACTTAAATTCAGCAGCATACAGGCCAGCAGAGCTTTTTTCTATGCCCATAACTGCCAGGGCTGGAGCCAGCAGCTGTTGTACAACTAGCTGGAAGAGAGTTGGCCTGAACATGTGAGGACAAGAAAGGGGAACAGCCTACCGGTTAGCATCTATAAAAGAGCTTGGAAGCCACTGACACAGACTAATTGCTTACTGCAGAGTAAATTTCCCACTCTGTAGGCTCATTTGATATAAACTTCCTAGTTACATCCAAAACCCTTCCCGCAGGACTGACGTTAGTACATAAACTGCTTAGCCAAGCCCTGCTCAGGGTTCTGGGAAACACTCCGGGGAATAGGGATGCAAGAGAAAGAAATAGATAACTTGAGCATCCTCTTCAATGTGCCTGACTAGAAAAAAAAACACCTGCCTGACATTTGGGCTCTGCCACCCACCATTTATTCCCACTAGAATTCCTTCTGAAGTAACTGTGTCTTCCTCAGCTCTCTATGTGCCTTTTTCTTCTCAAATGCAACCCTGTGAATGTTACCTTCAGCTCAACATTCACGTTTGGCACACACACATGCCATCCTGCTCTCATGCAGACCCACCAGCACTTGCTGTGCAGCTCAGTGGGATAGAGCTGCTCCTCTCTGCAGCATGGGCTTCAAAGGGGCTCAGGAGGCCACCAGACCTCCAGCCACTGCCACTGTAGCCTTGTTCTGATGCAGGTTACACAGAACCCAGGCAGCCAGGACACACTGTACCTACACTGTTAGCTTTCGCTTGTATTTCTCATCGTGAAAGCTTCAACAAGAACTCACTGCAGCTGGAATTGTTGGTGCCAAACAACTTGCCCCCTGGAATGACATTTTAAGTTACTCAGATCAAATGGCAACCTGACTAAGCATACTGAGAAAAATATTATATTTTCACCTGGTTTCTTGACAAGCGCTGGTAAATACGTCATTTCCACCTTTTCCATCTCCTAGTTTACTACTTTTGTCAGCAACAGTGACAAAAAAAGGTTCTAATTGGATATAGCTAACCAGGTGGAATGGCATACGATCGATGACCAAGAAGTCACTAACTTCTCTAAAAACAGGTTGGCTATTTTTCTCACGGAAGCAGGAGATTTATCAATAGATAAAAGGATGCAAAATCCAACAGGAAAGGTGTAATTACACATCAGGACTATACGCTTTATTAAGACACAAATCTAAAAGGATTAGTGGGTGGTAAAAGCTCTTCTGGAGGGGTGAACAAATGATATTACTCAAAGGAAGAACTACACCAGTACAAAAATAGAATTAGGAAGACTGTTGTATGCATAAATGAGATTTTGTGGCTTTTGGTGGGTAGGACTGTCTTTTCTTTTGTTAGATTTGTTTGTGTGTGTATTTTTGTTTTTTGTTTGTTTTTAAGGCAAAAGAATAGTGTAAAGTCTAGTAACTCAAATAAAGAGTTTTGACATATATAACAACTGATTAATTCCACTAGTTTTGTTTTTCTCAAACATTTTGATTTAACTATCAGCAATGAAGATTCCAAATACAATTTTCAGCAACAGAAACAAAATAAACCTGCCAAGCAGCACTTAACTTACAATATTTTATTGCAAGACAACAAATAAGAATAGCCCATTCATTTCAACATGAAAGCCATTCCTCTATTTATTTTCCACTGTTTGGAGGCTTAAAATCTAAATGAGTTGCTTTCAGCTGAAGCATGGAATTAACTCTTACAACATTTGTGTCCATTTGATGACAACCTCGAAGTTTTAAACAAAAAGCAGAGTTTGTCCTACATAACTAAAATGCACAGAAGTATTTTACTTGTATGACTTCATTCACAAACGAAGCAGCTTATATTCAGGATCTGATAAATAAAATGCAACATCTGGTATTTTGTGTATTAAAGGAAAAAAAGCTGTGAACTTTACCTATAATCATTCACTTCCAATGAAATTTCACAGTCTGCATAGAAGCACAGAATTGGCAGTTCCTTAATGTTTCTTAAGAGCTCTTGTAAGAGCAACGGGACAAATAATGACATGCCTCCTACATCTGACCTTCTCAGCATCACACATCCTGGTGCATTACTGCACTGACAGGTCTCATTGTCATTACTACACTCTACCGTGACAACACACATGCAGATAATTAATTGTAAAATTTCCAGTGTCCTGTCACTTGGATGTGTCACTCCAACCCTTACAGTTTTCCTACAAGATTCAGAGCAAGCAAACGGTAAACTTGGGAACACACTGTTTAGACAGAAAGTAAAGATCATGGGAGTATGCCACTGCAAGGCTACATTAAGAGACTTAAAACAGGACGCAAAGAAGGAGCAGAGTTATAAGGGAAACTCTGCAGGTAAGTGACAGGATTGAAGGAAAGGAATGGATTACTGTAGAGGAAGTCACAAGGAGGTCAGCAGAAAATACACTGTAAATTAAGGCTCAGGAATCCTATTTCTGAGCATAGAAGTAAGAAAAAACAAAGAAATTTTAGTTTTGGAGATATCTCATGTTTTACTGCTCTGAAGAAATCAACTCACCCGAGTATGCCCAGTAAGGATCCCCCGAAGCCTTTCGCCTCCGTATCTGCACAGAACTACCATGTCTGTTTTCATGCAGAGAGCCAACATAACCTTCAGTCAGAGCTAGGAAGAGAAAAAAAGGAATCATTAGGAAAGTGCTCTTTACTCCCTGGAGTTTACACTGCAAAGCTTAAAGCTTTGCTGAGCAGAGACTACAAAGTTAAAGAAAATTAACAGGTGTGCTCCTCACCCATGGAGGCCCAATGCTCAAAGATGATTCAGAGAAGGTACAACTCACCAATGCCTTTATTCTTATCTGGCAATGCCAGTCTAAATTCAGTACTATACATAAGGATATTCTGATATACACAAGTAAATATAAGCCATGATGTGACTGATCTTCCATTGACCTCAAGATGGCCATTCGGAAAACAAGCTACCAAACAATAACTGTAAATCTACACAGAAATGACCAAGATCCTTGAAAGACTATAAATGCATAAGCACTTTATCCTTGCTATCACAACTTCATTTTAAATCATTTAGAACAGCCTCATTCAGGAGTGAACAAATACAGCCTGCAGACCTGAGCCCACAGCACATGGGGCAACAGCCTGAACACGAGCAGGGCTCCAGAAACATCGCCTCACAGCATTCATCCAAGCAAAGGAGACACACAGTGCTGCCTTCCAGCCACAGCAACGCTGCGTGTGTCAGACGAATATCCAGCCTGCAATACCAACGCCTTCTGACATGAAAGGGATTGGCCAGCAAAGAAGGAATCCTTGTAAAACTTCACAAGCTAGAAGGAATTAAATTCAGCAACCAAAACATAAAGAACAGCTCCTGCACTGAAACCCAGCGTTTTTCTTCTAGACCCCAAAATAATTTTTCTTGTAAAGAAATACACAACTTTCACAAGGAAGTGCTTTTCTGTTGGTTTTTGGGGGTGGTGAGGAGGAGGACCTGCATGCAAAGTTTGCTCGGTATTTCTTTACATCTCACTGAACCCAACGCGGGGGGTGTGGCTACACAAAAGCCAATAACAGGTTGAATTTATAGTAGACTTTTCTCCAACATCACAGCTGAAAACTTCCATGCTCTAATAAGCACCACCAAAAACAACCCCTTCCATTTCCATTCACAGAATGTGAAGAACAGATACACACCACATGACTCAATGGCAATTTAAGTCCAACTGATCTCAAACCATTTATTTGATCAGTAAGTAATTAGCTGAATTATTGAAAATAAAACTTTAGACACCACCCAAAGCATCCCTACCCACATACAGTCACTGAGGCTCCAGACTCCCTTCTGCTCCCAGGCCAACTGCAGCTGGTAGCAGATCTTTACCAAATGTCAAGCACTGAGATCTCCAGAACTTTACAAAAAGCTTCTGGCTGATTCACCCTTTGGTGCCGCAGCAGCAGAGAACAAACTGCAGCCAACAGGTACTCTGTAAACAACCTGCAATCTGCAGCAAGGGTCATGGATTTCTGCAGGTTTTGGAATGCTGAAATGGTAGGAAAAGCCATGCAATCCCAGGAAAGGCACTGCAGCTTTGCTCTCATCAGTTTCCTCTCTTATGTGAACAAAGGCACTAGTTGTGCAATTTATTATAAGCCTCTGATTTGAATGAGTTTTCCAAATTTCCTGGCAACTTTCCAAATGCTAATTGACTCCAGGCTGAACTAGAAACACTGGAACATACACTATGAGGGTTTGTAGGCAGCTCTACACCTCATACCTTATTTCCTATTCTGATTTACCCCAATATGCCTACCTGGTTGGGAGGCAACAGACATTTGCATCAACTAGAAGGAACAGATGAGAGATACAGAGACCCAAACTGCTTTGGCAAAAAAACAAGTGAAGACCAGAGACCATGAACAGCCAAGGAATGGAACACAGAACTAACCCAGGAGGGTGGCTGGAAAGGCTATCAGAAAAACTAGCCCCATTACTCAAAGAGAGAAAAATCTTGTGTCCTGCGAAAAATATCTTAAGTACTTCCTTACTACAAGAGAGCAGCAGCTCTTTACTGAGCATCCTCTACACAGAGGGAGCACATAATTGTGGGTTCACTGCTCCCCCCTCCCCACAAAAGCTAAGATTCCTACAGGTAAGAGGAAGGTATCTGCCACCTCCAAGGAGGAAGCTACTCCTGTGGGTATGCCTCGGTGAGCCCTGCTGTGTGCTTTACCATCAAAAGAAAGGAACCCATTCAAATCATCTGTATTTGTTGAAAGGAGAAAAGCTCGGAGTCAGTGCAAAACATCCAAAACTGTGAAGCCCTTTGTAATCCTGGCTTGCACTGTCAAAGAGCCACACGTCAACCACGGAACAGCTATGAATCATACTATTGATCTGCAGCATCCTCTGTGCAGAAAATTAAATTATGCAAATCCAGGCTTTTATGAATGCTTTACTTCAATGTGAAATTGAACATTTGCTTTAGTCAGCATTATATTTACACAATTAAAAACCTGGTATTCTAGTAACTATATGCATTTTCAGTTTTCTGCATGTACACGGTAGAGTTGTACATTTATCTATATTCATAAAGGGTCATGTTATACACAGGTTTAATTCTACCAAAAAGGATGTCACAAAGCAAAAGGACAGCTCAAGTACTTATCAAGAGATCTGTAGAAGAGAACTTGCTGGTTTTGCTGCTAAACATCTTCTGTAGGACTGAATAAGAAACAAACTGGATCACACTGTTCTAAATACAGCTCCACGACAACGTTAGGCAGCCCAATGTTAATGACAAGTCTCCTTACAGATGTGCAGTAATTCAGCAGCCATTAGCCATGTAGAGAAGATACAGGTTGACTGGTAACTGCAGAAACTCTAGGAAAAGGATGACAGGTCAAGATCGCCAGCCACGCAGTGAAATGGGAAGGTAATGGTCTGTCTTTGACATAGAAAACACAACATCTTCCCTGGCTGGCCCAGCTCCTCAGTCTGTCTGAAGTACGGCCACGTATCCTGCCACAGGCCATATGAATGAGGAGAAAACACTGCAAGAACAAGCAGCTATAGTTAGCAATGTCTCACCCTGATTAGACCACCAGGAAAAGACAAGCTCAATCTTGAGGAGCTTTTGTTGCTTGCTGTCAGCTGGGGTCAGGGGGCTCTCACAATGGGAGGTGTGAGGTATAGGACAGAGCATGCAGGAGATTTTCAGATTCACCTGTCATGGAAAAACTGAAAATACATTTGCCTGAACCCAAACTCACCCATCATTTCTACCTTTAACAGATAAAAGTCTGGAAGTGAAGCATCAAAGTCAAATTATTTCAAAAAAGAAAATGCTTCTTCACATGCCAAACCCATGTTACACGTCAGACAGATCTCACTTTCTTCAGGTTTCGGGGGTGACCAGAAATGGGCCTTTTGATCAAGGCAACCCAGTGACACCAGTGAAAAGGTAACAGGCATCCAAGCATTGCTGAATCTGCCTCTTCCACTGGAAAAAACATCCAGCTAAAGATTTTACTCCAATCATTAGAGTGCATGCATTCATTTTTGCACACCATTCCAATTCTACCCTTTCAGAAGTTACCCATGGAAATAACTGACAAACTCAACTGATATCTTTTGCTTCTATAATACCAGAACAAGTACTAGAAAAAGTACTTAAGAGTTAAGTTATTAATGCTCCTCACTGCAGGTTTCCACAAGACCTTCTCAGCTGGGAGACAGTTAACAGCTCAGGAACAGAGCAGCCAAGTGATTTCCTGCTCCACTCCCACAGAACAGGAGACTGGAGAACAGCCAGCAATTAGATGGGCTGGTCCAGCACGGAGCAAACACAAGGAGGCTCTGATCTTCTGGGAACTCTGCAAAAGTGGGGGAAGTGGAAATCGGGACAATAGGAGGGGCAGGGACATGCTCTTGGAAGGCTCTAAATGGAGTATCTAAAATAAGGGGGCGGAGGGGGAATACAGACACAGCAGGAGACAGAGAGGAGGAAAAAGGAGAGCAGGAGACCTTATCCTGCAAGGTTTGATTTGATACAACGTGCCAGTGCTGCTGGCAGAGGAGCACGGAATGCCATAACGTACAGCCTGAGACTTGCAAACAAACAGTTAAAAAGAAGAAAGGGACCAATCTGACACTCACATACACAAGCGTGAAATTAAATCCCAAGCAAGTCCTCTGGCTGGTGGTGCAGTGCAGGTGCCCACGGAGCGTGACACCTGCAGTCGGTGGGGCTGTGCGGGTGCCATCACAGAGACTTCTGCAGGGAACAGGGGATCCTTCACAGCTAACATGGAGAAATCTCTTACACACAATTTCATATAATTTTAATCGGTACTGAACGCTACATGATTTTAGATGATGTGCTAAATTAATCAACCCCTACTGCGTATCTGCAGACAGCAAAGCAATGCGATGCTGGGACATTCCTTAGCATTCTGATCAGCTTCCCATTCACACTGTCTCAATATATTAAGTTTCCAATAAAAATTATTTGATAAGTGCCCTCAAAGGCATGATTAGGTAATTCCTGCTTGAATACCTTCCTGGTATTCATAGTTCACATGAATACACAAAATTTTATCCCCAATCTACCTTAAATATAAAGCTATTATACTATTCACAGAGATTATACCCTGGGCATTAGTGTTTAAAAGGTATCAAGCCATCAGCTGCGTAAGAAAAACTCTTTTTAAGATCAATACTTTATTTCTGAATGGTGAAATCATTAGTTATGACAGTAGTTTAACTAGAGAGTGTGCCAAACTCAGATTCATTTAAGCCTTCTCTGAAGAAAAGGACAGCACCCAAATCTGCTTTCAGCTGCTCTGATTACAGTGGTGCAGTGTCATTGGCGCACACGCACAGCCCAGCTCATCCTCTGGCTGTGGGCTACCCTGGCAGCTGAGTCTGCCATAGCCCAAGTCCCTGATGGGGACACTTGGAGTGATGTGCTTCAACCTGGTCCTGCTGCTGGAAAACTGGGATGTCTTTGGAGAAGGAGACTTGGAATCTGGAGAGCTGTTAACACTTGAAAACTATTAAGATGGGGAGGAAAAGTCTTGGTAGCATTTAGCCAAAAAGCACTAAATAATAAGGAATGCCAGCAATTAGTTCCCTATCGACTTGATTCCTATGAAAGAAACTTTTTCAAAAACAAAGAAACCACTATTTTTTTTTTTAAGACACCACAGTGTGTTTTAAAAGGGATGGAAGCACAGGAACATTACCTTAAGGGCTTTTATATCATCTCTGATACGGAGTTTAAGAGATCAGTGAGCCAAGACGCTTGGCCATCTGCAAGCATAAAGCTTCAGGCACACCTCATGGGGGGAGAGAAAAAAGGGAAAATGCACAGCAGTAAAGGTGCTCTTAACAGCACTGTGATAAAGAGGCAGGGAAGGTGAAGGTGCTGCAGTGCTACACACTAACACGTGCTCTGCTGACAGAGCTAAGGCTACCTGGCAGTTTCTTTAAATAATTGTTGTGAAGAGAGCCAGAAGGGGAAAACAGGAGGAAAAACATAAATGATAGGAAAAACATTTATAACAGGAAACTTTTTTTGGTAAAATTAAAATAAATAATGGTTAGATCCACTTGCCTAGGCTTAACGTAAAACTTGCTAAACAAAACTAGGCTATTTGCCTCAAATATTTTACCACTCTTTACAGAAAATTAATCTGTAAATAATTCAGGCACAGCTAATCCATTTTGATAGTGCATTACTTTTAAAAGACTCTTCAGGCCTGGTTTCCCACATTTTAGGGCGATTACATCTTGCCAAAATGATGAAAGTTAAAACAGCATATGGTGGTCAGACAGCATCAAATTATGTTCTGAATGAGACTTCTTCCTTTGATTCTGATGCAGAGATTTCCTCTGATTATCAGATAAAAGACACTGTCCATTCTCCCATGAATGCATACACAATCTTCACAAACAGCTTTCCATTAATGAAATACGGGAGCTACAACCACGAGTTTCTCATGACTAAGTGAAACAACAGACATCCGAGCACTGCAGCTGCCAAGCAGCATATAGCCCTTTCCCAGATGACGGTCACCCCTAACTCCCACGCAAGCACAAGATACAGGCCTATTCTCAAAAGCAACGTGGGACTTCTCGCACCACTCATTCTGTTGTTCACGTGCCTAATGGGAACAGCACAAACCTAAAGCAAGAACGTAAATACAGCCTTTACAGGGACCAGCCAGAAAGGTGAAGATTAAAAACGGTGCAGGGAACACATTGTCAAATTGCAGGGATTCAATTAACTACTGAAATTAAAAGCCCTCATCCCAAACACAAATACAGCAGTCACTAGGTGCATTAAACCTTGGTAGCCAGTGAGTTGTGTAATGTACTTTCTATTACTTCAATGTAACAATGCAGTGTCAGTCCCAAAGCATTATAGCTGATGTAGATAACCAAGAGAAAGCAGATTTTCAGTGCAGTCTCATGCTGCAAGGGATGGAAGTTAAGGGTGACAGAAAAGTCTCCTACTTGAGACATCTGAGCCAAAGCAGACCAAGGACACACATCACACCAAGGATACTTCAGAGCCAGCGCCTCCCAGGGAACTGCAAATCCAAGTGTCTCCAGTGATGGCCAGATCCCACAGTCCTTCCTCAGCTTTACAGCAAAGCTCATTATCAAGGCAGCCAGGCAACTTCAAGTTGCATCACCAGTGCCCCAGTAAGAGGGCTCAGAAAAAGAAGCTTGGGAGGCCACAAAGAGACAGATGCTGCCGGCAGATTAGAAAGGGCTTGGTTCGGGATTTTCATGGCATCAGCTGTGCAAGACACGACACGGCTGGTGAACTGGGACCGCTGATGTCAACTGGCATCACTGCAGTGCTTCTGCTAGGAGGCGGCAAAGGCAGACAGGCAACCAGCAGTGCCAACAGTTCCATCTCAAGACAAAAACACAGAAGTTAAACCAGCTGCAACATCACCCCTTCCAGAAGGATGGTGCACCACGGCAGTTTCTGCCAGGGGGTTTGCAGAGTATTCTCAGTCAAAAACTTCTCAGAATGCAGTACATGAGCTCAGATTTACCAACGTGAGAGCAACGCATTGGAATAAAGAAACAACGGTCTGCTATCTCTTCTCCAGAGAAGATGCAGAACTGCTGAGCAGAAAACACAGCCCGGATAACTGGGCAGCTCTGGGACGGTGGGCTGCTCAGGGCACACTGCAAGTAGCACGTGGTGCTGGCAGCTGAGGACCCCGGATTTGGAACCACACACCCCACATCACTGAGAACTACAAGCGTATGAAACCCAAAGTCTCTGCCATACTGAGCTGTTCCCTGACGCTTCCTTGCATGTAGAAATACACTCCGTTTCTCTCTAAGACAAAGTTCCTCAAACAGACTGATATTTTATGTATCTAATTCAAGATACCTTAAAGACGACTAATGGACATTGCATCCTGAAAACTGGACTCCTTTGAAACACTTCTGATTTGGGTAGTCAGACAAAAGTAATTGGGAGCACCTGACAACTTGAACCTTGAAAACCCTTGGCCCACGCATCCTGTGCAGTCCCTCAGACTTCTGTTAACCATCATTATCTGTGTTTCTTAAAAGGAGAAATCCTCATCCTCGTTCATCACCTTTCCATACGCTGCTTCAGAGGGATCACATCACCTCTGAATTTTATTCATAACAATGCATTAGGTAAACATAGAAATAAAACTTCACAGCACAGGCTCACAAGCAAGGCTGACCTGCACAGGAAAGCTGATGCTCTGACTGAATCACAGCAGATCACAGGGAGAGGACAGACTATTCAGTGCTCCTACACCTAGAATAGCAAGGTCAGACTGAAGCAGGACAACAGAACCCCAGGTATCAGGGCAAAATAACTGTTCTCAAAGTCAGCTCCAGTGACTCCATGCTGCTTCCCCAAAGGCAAACTTGGAGCCAGCTGGAGCTCAGGGGCAGCTCCATGTCCTTGCGCAGGAGGGCCATGAGTCTGCCAGCACAGGCACATTGAGAAGGGGCCAGCTGGGTCTCATTACTCCCAGCACAATTTATCTGGGAAATGTGAGCCTTACATATATAATGGTAACCTGTCTGTAGGCTCAATTAACAATGGTAAAAAGGGGGGCCTTATTTCACTTCTTCCTCTACTGCAAGCACATAAACCTTGAGGGTTTTACTGCACAAAACACCATGGCAGGAAGCACCTGTCTCACTCATTCTCCCATAATTAGGGGCTGCAGCACACATTAGAATAACAATCTCTGAACAGCAAATAAATGTGACCTTAATGGAGCATTTTGTAGCTTCACTTCCTTGTTTAATGCAGAATGACACCAATTTTCTCCTCACTAAAGCTAGTAATGCTCCCAGAAACACAAACTCATACAGTATCACCAGTCTCACCTCTCAGCTCAGGAAACACAATATGCTTGTATCCACTGCTGGTATTTGTCTTAGTACAGCCTTTTGTTTTGAAAACATATCCCCAGAAGTCATACACCAACAAGTATCTTGAAAATAAAAAGACAATCGAAATATTCAAAATAAGCATAGGCACAGTGATGTAGCCCTGGACTGTGCACTGGGGCTGCAGACTCACCAGGCACGCTCATGCTTCCCCACAGGTAGCTTACTATTCCATTTCCTCGTCATCCCATTAAAACCACAAAGGTGTTACAGTGCAGACAAGCATACATTTAATCATCTCTGCTTTCACTACTCTCCTGACCACTGATACAAGATTACCACTGTAATCCCAGAACACTTCAAATAGCATCCTCTGCCCCTATCCCTCCTAGCATTAAATAAGGGCGATCCTACCAAGTACACAGGATATTAAAACCCTGCTAGGTCAGACTGTGTTCTTGCATAAAAGGGTGCCAGACTTGTCCTGGTGGATGGCACAGCATGGGCACTGCCAGCAGCCCCCTCCCCAAGGCTGCCCACCAGACCCAGCTGCCTCCAGCACTGTGGGCGCAGCGAGCTCAGCACTCACTCAGCACACAACATGGGACACAACTCATCTCATTCACACTGGGAAAGGCGAGGCACTTTATGAAGCTAACAGAGCTGCTCCCACTGCATGGCTCAAGATCAAACCTGCCCCATTATAAAGCCTTCAGAGACAGGGGCTCTGTCAGCTAATAAAAATCCCTCATTCTTTATACAAAATGATTTTTTTAACCCGTGTCCTTTGGCCCATTTAACAATTTATTGACTGTGTGAAATAATGTGAGGCCACATCAATCTCTTCCTGGTTATTTGGTTCAGGCCCTCAAATTAATGCAGAAGGTGGAAAGCTCAATAAAGAATTATTTAAGAAAAGAAAGGAGAAATGCTCAAGTCCCACTGTGAGGCATCTCCCTCAGTTTGCAGTCAGGTCTCACCACCCAGGGCTGTGCAATCTCCTAGAGGAAAGATGGAAGGGCAGAAACGAGCAGTTCCCCTGGATTGAGCAGAAATAATTTTAGATTTGTATCACTCTGCACTGAAACAGATCTGCAGCACTCAGGTAGCCAGATTTAGTGCCTCCAGCATGTGACAGCAATTCCAGCCAGATCCACAGAAATTATTTTAGGATCAAACTTAAACAGAGCCGAGCCAAGCAAACCACCATCCATGTTTATTTGTGTAAAAATGTATTTAATTTGGCTTATGATCTACAAAATAGGGGTGTTGGTGGCTGTTTTTTTTTTTAATAAATCTTTTCATGCTGACAACTAGCATCAGATAAAGATTTCACAGCAAAGGGTTTTATCCACATTTACTTCCCAAAGTAGAAATCTGAAGTGGAAACTGAGATAAATGGGAGATTTTTGTGCTGACTGAGCGAGCTCCTAGTCAGGGATATATGCCCCCAAAACAGGACCTGCCATTTTGAGAACTTCCTCATTTCCTTCCAAGGGAGCTGCTCTGTTCAAAGTGAAAAGACTCAACAAATGCTACAGAGCTCATCTGTGAAACGACTCAAACATGCATATTTACTTGGCAGCCCACCGTTTGTGTTTCACCCAGACAAGAAGTCTTCTGGACGTTTCCCAGCAGGAAGGTCTGGTGCTGTTTTGCGTCCAAAACTAATTCTCTGTTCCTTGGTCATTCGTCCCCAGAGAACGCAGTAATGACCTCAACACAAAACCCCAAACTACTGAAGCAGGACTGCTAAGGCCTTGGCAGCAAGAACAGAAAAGCAGTAACTGTGCTCAGATGAAGCGAACAGATAAGAATTGCTAGCAATGATGCACACTTCATAATCATACAGAGACAGCACGCAGCACAGCCTGAAAAGGCAAGCGGTCACTTTTTCCCTATACAACACCAATATAACCATCTGGAGGACAACGCAAGTGCCATGCTCAGTAAATGTAAGTGATGCTAAATCAAAAGAAGGGTAAGCAAGCAAAAAAAGCCTCAAAAATATTCAACTATCTGGCAAGCTCAGCGAAATGGGCTGATGTAAGTGAGACATTCTACAGAAGATAGATGTAAGGCAATGCAGTTGGGGAGAAATAATAATCAGTGCAGGAATGAAGTGAGAGACTGCTGTTTAGAAAGCAGTAATGCAGAGAGACTTGAGCATTAGGGTGGATAATGAATTAGATGAAAGTTCATGCTGCAATACCACTGCAGAAAAAGGCAATTGCTATCCTGGGGCACATGCACAGAGATACTGGAAGCAATAACTCAGATTTAGACAGTCTTTGGCAAGACTGTCACTGCAGTGCCACATGCTGTTTGAGGCCCATTACTCAAAAAAAAAAAAAAAATAGAAAGCTTCCTTTTTTTTTTTCCAACCAAAATCTAAAGGCAGTGGTCAGGGAGGACAGGGGATGAATCACAGCAGCTTCAACACCAACCCTGAGCTCCATTGCTGGTGGCATGGACAGCCCAGCCAAGGCTGCTCAGCCCCGCCTAGCCTTGCCTTGGTTCAGGGCTTGTACTGAACGCACCACTCCCCACCTCCTTGTCTCATACAAGAATTTTCATAACAAGTCTCTTAAGAGATTTTAGAGCTCTCAGAACTGTTGATCTTCAGGCAAGAAGTGCTCTCACAGCACAAGAGTGAAAGAGGAGGAGGTGAAGAGCCCCATAAGGAACAAAGGGATGCTTTCACCTTGGGGTGGGCACAGCGGGCACTCGTACATCACCTCTGAAGCAAGAGACAGCTTTGAGGGGAGATGCTCAGGTATGGCAACACCAAGTGCTTCGCTCAACTGTCAGCACAGACCACAGCACAAGCGTCACCAGCAGAAGCAAGCAGCATCCCCAGCCACTTCCAGCAGGTCCCACCATGCCAAGCCAACACAGAAAGCAGCTCCAGCAAGGGCAGGAGAAAGCTGGAGGCTGCACGCTCAGCATCCCTTACAGTGCTCTTCCCAGGAAGGCTCGAGGCACAGAAGCTTGCTCCTTTCCTACACTCTGCAGCTGACTCTGCAGCATTCCCTAGCTTCCAGTGTCACTAATCCTATGGTTATTACAAGCATTTAAATTATTAAAATGCACAACAAAAGCACTGTGCCCAAGGAACACCGCTTTAGCGAGCAGTTCACAGCCTGACAAACATAATTGTTTTTAAGGACTGTAAGAACTCTCACGATGACTTCAGCCAAGCCGCAAAGCAAATCTGTTGACTGCTGCAGGTTTCTCACTTCCCAGGCAGGTTGGGTTAGCCATTTAATTACAACACAACGCTGTACTTAGTCTCCACTTGACTCAGCCCCAGAATGGTCCTCTCTACCCACAGGAAGCTTAACTACTCAAGAAAGTAGCTCCCCCCAGGTGAGTTAACTCCAAAATGCACGTGCTTCACAGCTGCTATTTCCGTATTTTATGATTCCTTTATGCTTTCATTGTGAACTGTAACAAAATCTGTTCTTATATAGCTGGTATCAACGTTAAAAACAAATTCATCCTTTTATACAGTGCTTGAAAGATTTCTTTCTGGCAATGTTCTATGTCCCAGTTTGTCCACAAAAAGCAGATATTAATATCACAACAGGTATTCAGTCTTACTCTAAACATTTTAAAAATACATTACAATAAGGAAGTGACTTTTTAAATAACCAGTGCATTAAACATTGACAGCACATCAGGGCTTGTTCTGTGACAGCACCGGTCCTATTCATTACAGGGATCTGCAAGGCTGCATCTTACCACCACAGAGAACTTCCATCAATACTGCACAACTATCAAAAGTGAGTTTTCCTTGGAAAAAAAAAAAAAACATTGCTCACCATTAAATCTGCTTTTATTGTTATTCTTTTTGACATTCTGCATATAACACAACAGTCTTTGCTAGAGAAATCAGACTGTGCCACAAGAAAAACCTCAAGTATTTGTCCGTCTTTTTTAACCCCAGAATCTTATTTTGTAAACAAGAAGCTCATAGCAATCAGTTCCAGTCAGGCTTTTCAGCTTTGGATTTAAATCCTTTCATGACTCCTTCAAAAAACATGCATCAAAATTTCAGGGGGAGGGGGGGAAACGATGACTCTCAACATCATAGTTTTCTCTGATGAACAATCTGATGCATGACAAAGAGGCACCTATTTACTCAAGCTACTTGCCAACTGACAACCAAATCCAATTTGACCACAGCACTTTAAATAGATACAAAATAAGTTAGCAACGATTAGCAAAATATTATCTGCTGTATGTGATTAGATTTAAAGCAGCAGGAAAATAAAGACCAATACTGAAACAACGCAAAGCCATTTGGCAGCTGATTTTAGCCATGTTAACACAGCAGGTACACATACAAAGACCATCTTTGCCCCCACAGAGTATATCCCTCATTACTGCACTGCTCTGAAAGAAACGAAAAGATACAAACAAGAGATAAGAAGTTAGCTTAAACACATCTTCTGTAATACCAAGGAACTGCCAGCAGCTAAGCTTCCAGCTATAGCCATTATCCTTTTAAGATAGATATGAAGAACCACTAGGATTTAGCAAGTCCAAAACACACCACTCAAGACCCACAGAAATCCCCACAAACAACCACCACTGTTGGAGAGAGCCCAAACATGGCTCAAATCAAACACCGGCAGAAAGCTGGGGAAAGAGCAGCGAGACCCCACAGGTCATCCAGGGTCTGAAGCGCTCAGAAACGCCAGCAGCTCATCCGTCCCCAAAGGAATGGGAACTCTGGAGGTTTCCTCCATCTCGAGCCCAACAGAGAAGCCCATGACAAAGATTACTGCACGAAGGGCCAGGGACTGCCAAGCTGCGGCCAAGCACTCCTCACAAAAGTGGTGGTACTGATTACTTGCTTATCATTAATCAACTTCTCCAAATTTAGAGAACATCAATAACACAAACGACAGAGCAGGAGGCCACTTTTGCAATTGTCAGCCACTCCACTGCAGCAGAGTCGTGTTAAGTGCAAATGAACCAAGCCCCAATTTAATTTAGAGACACTTCATTTGAAAATCTTAAGTGTAAATTTACTGCAGCACATTAAGCAACAAGAAATCAATAACTATTGGTTATTTTCTGTATGGGTAGGGAGAGGAAATAAGGCGCTTCTCAGGTCACAGTACTACAATACATCAAGTTGGGAGGAAAGGAATTCTTGAAAAAGCTCCATTTTCCTAACTGCCACTGAGAGCCAATGCAGCTGAGATTTTTCACTATGCACTGCATTCATGCACTTCCAGAGCTGGTAAGTGAGAAGGTGCTGCACTGTGTCATTCATAAATAAGGGCCCTGTGCCGATGCAAGTTTATTTGCACTATATAAAACCCAAGAAATGGTCAAATTAAGACTTAAGGTAATTTGCTTCCTCCTTATTAAAAGAGGAGGGGGAGGGGAGAGATATATTTAAGCACCTGAATAAATGTTAAATTAAAAAGCTTTTAACAATATTTAAAAAATGCATAGCGGTGCCAGGATATGCCAGTAAAAGCTTGGTGCTATCAGAAATCAGGCTTCTGCAAAATAGACCTGCTTCAATTTCCTTTTTAAAAAGGATCAGTAAAAACCTACAATTTCCAGACAGCTATATTAATATTTTAACTTGGTAAATCATTCTTTTTAAAAAGTTTCTAATAAAGTAGCACTTGCTGCATGTCTTTTAATAAGATTACGTTTCTATTTATGATGTTATAATACAACGCATTAAAAACAAAAGGAAGATTACCACAGGAGGAGCAGAGATGCCTGCCTTCATTTTAAAGTAGATGGAAAGGATTTTTCTTTTAAATTACTATTTCCTTCACAGCAATATGAACCCCAGCTTATCCTAACTCCAACCACTGAATGAGAAGCAGCAAAGGAAGTTTTAATGCCTTCACATAAACTCAAAGAAAATGCAAAACTACACTTCAGTAAGCATCAGCAATGCCAGAAAGCCAAGGCTAAAGGCAAAACTCCTGAGTTACTCCTGCTAAAGCAGAGAAATAGGATAGAAATAGGGTCCATATTAATAAGGTTCATATTATTATAGCCATCTGTATATGCCAGATCAAGTGTAGAGCAAGGGAACAAAAGTCATCCTCAAATGAATCTAGCCAGCCCAAGAAGAAGCAAACTACCTTGCTTGCCCCTCCTGATGCCTCTTCCACCTGGAAAGCCCTGCTGGGCTGCAGAGCCAGCAGAGGGAAGGAAGCCTCCTGTACGCATCGGATATTGGAATTCACTTACTGTGGTGGATAAAAGCAATGGGAGCATCTTGAAGCTTACAGACTGGCAGAAGGCCGCAGGATGTGTGACTCAGGTGCTTGGCCAGCACTGAGCAGAACACAAAGCAGTTCAAAACTCAACCCCATCCTTCTGCTGAAGAGATTGCTCACTGCTGTGTTCCACTCAACTCACACTTCTCATACAGCAGAAAGTCACTCCAGCACTCCCAGCAAGCCACATAGGTTCTCTATCACAACAAAATAAAACTGCTCTTACATAGACCCGTAGAATGTTAAGATACCACAGCTCTTTGCAAAGGTGGTTAGCACTGGAAAGACAGAGCTGCAAAGAAAAGAAGTCATTGCTCAGTATCATCTTAGGGTTATCAGCGAGATCAGGATTAAAATGCAGGATCGGATCTGGAAGCCTGTGGAGCATTCCATCCAGACAGTTGGTTTGAACTGTCCTCCCATAGTTGGACACAGTGATCCAGAAGTTCAGATGGCACATCCAGAAGTTCAGAAGGTGCACCCCGGGATTCAGCCACAGAGAAAACAGATAGAAGACAGTACATGAAACAAAGGGGTTTGGGTGGCAGAGTCATAACCTCAACGCAGTATATGCTTGGGTAGCACTTGCTTATAAGCAGGAGAAGCATTTCAAGGTATTTGATCTAATGCAAGAAAAGATGAAGCCCCTTTTCTTCCACAATGGCTTCCAGTGGAATCTCCTAGCCCAGACTCAAAGCAAATCTCTGCTAGTTATTCAGAGGTGAGGAAGCGCACACTAAAATCTAAGGACTAAGGAACTAAAGGATGGTCTTTAAGAGAAGTTAAAAAAAAAAATAATTAACAATACAGCTCCCCAAACCCTTCTGACAATTGAGAAGAATTCCCAGAATAAAAATGTGCAAGCAAGCTCAGGAAATATTTGGTCAGAATGTATTCTAGATAAAAATCAATATACCTTACCATAAAGATGAACTTTATAAAGAGCCACTTCTTGGACAGCAGGCCACAACCAGGCTTAAGAACCCAGGGGGTGGGGGAGAGCAAGAAGAAGAAATGGATGTTTTTCAGATAGGTCTTTACTGGGCCTTGACGGTCAACAAATTTATAACAGATGTGCCTCATTCTGAATGTGGAGAAATGAGTGCTGGTAACTGTTATTGTCAGGACAAATCAATTGGAGCCATATGTCTGCAGCGGCTGACAGCATCATGAAAATCTCAAGTAACACACAGACATTAGGATGTTGCTGAAAATAAGAGCTTTCCCATCGTGTAAAGGGCCTCAGGGAGATGTCTCTCTTCGAGATGGGTTTGTGGGAATTAGCTTATGTATTTTGATTCTTTCCAAAGCTTGATTGTATGCGAGACTTTGCCCTCTTACCGATTCCCCAGACAGTACGTTATAATTAACAGAAGGTAAAATGCAACAAATTAATCATAGGACACATCTCATTAGGATTCTTATTTTATCTAGATAAAAGAGTAAACTGTCATGACAGAATGGAGAAGTTTCCTAACCTTCTCTGCTATCCCACACTCCCCAAACAAATGTCAGCCATTATTCCCAGTCATAGAACCCAAGAGGAATGCACAACTCACAGCAAAACCATAAATGATAATAAAAAAGGAATAAAATGCTAAGATCCCATTCTCATAAACTAAACTCATGTTTTTTAGAGCATTTCCTCCTACAGTGCATTTCCCAGGCATTTTTCAGAACACAAAACAGGGGTTAGGAAATAACAGTATTGTAAAATAGGAATAGAAATAGTGGAACCGATCCATGGCCCATTTTTTTGGCCAGTATTCCACACCAAGGCAACGTAACATGCATTACAAGAAACAGAAATAACTAACACTGTCAAGTCAGCAGGGTCTCGCGTAGGTTAAAATATAATGTAAGATCAGTGCCATAATTATCCACACCAAGCAATTTTTTAGTTTATTGACTACGCTGCAGTTCCTGAATTTATGTCTTGGGGCTTAAATTGCAAAATATTATTGCAATGTGGCAGATATTATAATCCAGATATTGGTAGCTGTGCAGGAATGCTCGGTATTTCTCTGAACAGCCAACTTTCTCCAAAACCACTGCCTTTCTTTTACCAACATTCAGGAGCAAATCTGCCAGAATGCAAGCATGCTTTGGAGGGAAATACATACTGTATGCATAAGATAGAGAGAAGACCAAGATTCTCAAGGAAGAGCTGATTTTCAGAAGTGTAGCTAAGTCACAGACACCAATTTATACTGTGATGAGTAACAACTTCCAAGCTACAAAATCTTCATGTTGTCAGCTTCCCACTGCCTTTCCCCATTCCCTCTCTACACTGTAAGCCTTCAAGGCTTCTCCCGTTTAGGTCATCATTTCATATTCAGCTCTTGACCATACAGCTGACAGCCTCTAATGTTAGATGGCTCCATGACAACATTCAGTAATGAGCAGGGTTGATTTGCACTCATTGGATGTCTCAGCAGAGAAGCCATGCATGCTTCCACCCCTGCATCTCTGTAGGACCTCTTCAGCATTGCTTTTGGCAAGTGCAAGGTTCAGCAACACAAGCAGGAAGTCCTCTTCCTGGGCTCTTCTAGAATAAGAAAGTAGCATGCAGATTTCAGCAGAAAAGCCAAAAACTGTTAGGAAGGATGCAGATTGTGTACTTCCTTGTGTCCAAGACCTAAAATCTCAGCAGGAGGATTAGAAGGCAGCCAACCAGCTTCCAGCTCTCAAGTCAGTCTGACACTAAATGCACACAAGAAGGAAGGAGAAAATGAAGCCTAAAGGACTTCAATTAATAATTAAAAAATAAAAATCACAGCTCATCTTTGTTTTCCCTCCTAGAGGATCTCATTTCTCTCCTAAGTAACAGTGCCAGTAACGGAGAAGAGAAGATTGCGTGCTCCACCTCACAACCTGAAAACAGAACAGCTACCCAAGAGCCCACAAGGGACAAAAGCACCAAAGTGAGAAGGCCGTAACATTCAGTAACGTAGCTTGAAAGCAGCTATAAAGATCTGTAAAAAGAAATCAGCATTTTGCTCTTGACTATTCTCTGCAAGCAAGAAGAACATGCTCACACATCCCCAAGGAAAGCTCGCTGCAGCTACAGGTTTGAATGCTAAATGTATTCTCAGCCTTCCAGATCTCTATCAGGGCAACTGCGACAAAATATACTGCAGTTATTCGCCCTATCATTAAGAAGAGATGGGGTCAGTACAGCTGCCTGCTGTATGCTGTAAAGCAGTCCCGAAACTTGAGGCATCTACAATGGATACCTGACTTCAAATGTCAGCCTAATAACATGGGAGCAACTGGCAGAATCCTCAGGTCCGTGCTTGCAGGAAGTCAGACCATAGTTTAAATAATCCCTCAAGCTTTAAGTTATTTCGTACTAAGGCGGACATGTGGGGGATATATAATGTCTCAATCCTGCCAAGAAAAAAAAACAAGGAAGGGGGGAAGAATAATCAGAACACACTTAAGATATTTTCTGAGGAATGAATCCACAAATAAACATTTGGCATAGGGAAAAGACCACATATCAAGAAAAACTCAGCTGCATGTCTGCTACAACCAAGCTTTCCTTTCTGTGGAGGTTTCCACCATTCTTGCTGGCAGCTACTGACAAAGTTATCTTTCCTCTCTGTTTGTTGACACACAGTTTCAATGCTTTACTGCTGTATTAATCCTATTTTGTCTTTCAGATAATAAGGATATTGTTGTTATAAGTACTATGCTAATTGTTTTCGTCCAGTATTAAAAATGTTCTGTACTGCCTTATTCTAATTAACTTGAGATTATTATTGAAATAATGGCTTTATTATTTTACCACTGGCGTTTCACTGCCTACAGTCTTAGTTGTACTCAAGCTATTATGACTTAGTAGCAATTGACTAACTACAATTATTCTATTATCCAGCTTCTAACATTTAATTGGGTGAGTGCAGAAATAACCTCCCCGCTACAAGATCTCTGCATTTGGATCTATTAGAATTAACCTTCAATATACAGAATTTTCAATATACAGAATTCAGACTCAGTTCATTTTTCCTCTTCTCAAGAAAATCCCATGAGGATCACCATAAGCTTCGTTTGGTTTAATTAGGAGGGAAAAAATTTAAAGTATATTACGAGATTTATATTGATGCCCTCCAGCACACATTCTTCATTTCACACTTTATGTAAGATTTCAATAGCCAATACATTTCCCACCTCCCCGAGTGAGAACACACCGCAGGGCAGGATTGTTAAATGTCATTAACATGAACTATTTTTATATTGATTTTTGTTGCTCTATTTCTCCTCCGTCCATTTGATGAGTTGCAGAGTTCAGACTTAAGTTTTAATTGAAATACTTGCAAGCCAGCATACCTCACCACACTGCATTCTTCTGAGTTCCAGCGACAGAAATCCATCAGGCTTACAGTGCTAAAAAGGGACCAGCAGCAGCAACATTTGGCTCAGCAGCAATTTAAAAGTGTTTGCTGTTGTTTCTACTGATGATAAGTATATGTATTCTAAGAGGCTCCAAATAAGACTGTGCAGCTCCATGTGCTCTTACTCCCAGTGGAAAACTTGTTAAGCTACCAGCTGCTTTTTAAATCAAGGAGTAAGTGACTGGCATGCTCTGAGACAACTCAATCACCGCCAATAAGGGCAGGGCAGGCAGTGGCTGTTGGCTGAAGTACTGGTGCAACAAGCGATGTGCACAGAAGGTGCCCAACCAGCAGCAGAAATTGGCCAGGGAGATGAGAACTGCAAAACATTTGTGTGCTGGCCAGTCTGAGGACATTCCTCATTCTCTGATCTGTGAATAGCTGCTCTAGAAAATGGGCACAATGTGCATTTTTGCTTACAGTCTGCTGCAATGCGTGGGGGGAGAAATATAGTCAGCAAGCAAACAAATAAACCAACAAGACTGAAGGCCAAAGACTGCTACTCTTTGAACTCCTACACCCTCATTTCCTGGTTTTATTGGCATTAAGTTAGGTCATTAACATTTTATCAATATATTATGTGTATATAATGTTACTGAGATTAATGGACACAGGCAGTGCCTTTCTGAAGGCGATCAGAGGTCTGTAATAAGTTATATGCTTGCTCTTCCAACAAGCTGCTCACAGGGTAGGGATGTATGGATTATTAAACAGCTCAACGTTTAACGTGGTAGAATTAAAAGTGTGACTACACTGCAGAAGCAACCTTAAAGGAACAGATATCTTAACCCAAATTTGTATGCTGCTCCTGACAACTGAAGTTTTGAAACCCAAGTAGTTCAGACTTCAGCATATGCCCTAAGTCAATATGTATTGAACTCCAAGCCTTGCTGCAGCTGATTAAGGACAAAGAAAGGACATGATACAATGCTACAGGAATCAAGGCAGTTCTTTTTTGAGCTCCCGAAGAAAGAACATCGCTCATTTTTATTAAGTCTTAAACTTTCTGCTATCTGGCTACCTAACACCAGGTATGTTTACTGCCCTTGTTCCTGGTTTTAAGCTTGAAGTGCCTCGCTCCGATTGCCATTCTGCTCATCTGCTCTCATGAAGAGCTGTTCACATTAGGATACATTCAATTACACAGGTTTTATTAGAAGCCCAGGCAAGAAAATACTGCCTTCCTTTTCCTCTTCCTCCCCATTGTCTGCCCTGCTGGTATAGGTATACTCCTATGAAATGTTTTTAAGTTTTATCATTAGGTTAATTCACAATACCTTTGGGACATCCTGCAGCTTAATATGCTGACGTCAAAGCAGTTAACTGTTACAAGCCCCACAGCAGCACTTAGACTCACATTACAGAAGAGAGACACATGCTCCTATCTCCAGGTTAGCATCCAAGCTCCACCACAAAGGAAGGCAAAGCTCCAGTCACGGTGGGGCAGTGCAGAAGGAATCTCATGTTACACTTTAATAGGTATCAGCATGACATCTTAGCACTGTCTCTAAAACCTCACAGACTCTCCTCCTTTGACCACAGTATACAACCACAGAGAAATTCTAATTCAAAGCCACAAGGAAGGAGACTCACTATGCTACCAAAAATATTTACTTTGCATACGGGTTCCATGGCTGCAGACAGTGGTGATTTCTCCCCATTGCCACAGTACTTGGGGACAAATGATGAACAGACTCTGGAGCCTCACAGAGAGCTGTTCATCAAGATTTCCTCAACACGCAGAGGCATTTTACCCAGCACAGCCTGCAGAGCCCACCTGTGCCCCTCCTCAAAAGTCCTGCTCACGCACACGAAGGAAACACACTGATCCCATCTTCTTATGGCACTCGACAGTTACGCAGCTCTGCGCAGCCATTTCCAAAGCTATCTCATCACTGTCAAACTTGTCCCCAACTTTGCCAGCTAACTTATTCACATTTTTCATCCACTGCTACGTACTATTACATGAGCAGGTGAGGAGAACGAAGAACTTTCAAGCTAAAATTGTTGCATGGAAGAGAAATTAATACACTTTCTCCCTCATCCCCCAACACTCCAGCACTGTTCTGACTCACAAGCTGCATTCCATAGAATGAATCACATCGGATAACAGAAGTTCCCAGGCTGACTCAGCTAATTTGGAAGAGGTACTTCCCCCCTCAGTTTTATTTTAAAGGCTGTTTTAAAATAGAAGTTCTATTTTTTAAACTTAGGATTACCATGGAACACTTTCTGAGAACACTTTAACCACAGAATTGCTTGACTGTACCAAGGACATAACCTAACTCATATCATTGCCACTCTCACTACCTCAAGACAACTTTTCTTCCTGTAAAGTGTTGTGAGGAATCAAAGTGAGTTTTAAAAGCCTTCTGAGAAGTCTTTCCTGTATTTTAAGAAGTAACTTCAAAAACACTATCCACTATAATGCTGATTTGAATAGATCTACACAGGGTGCTGCAGCAGTCAGTACTGAATCAGAACTCGATAATCTTGCCATCGCTGTGACACTGGTGATCTGTAGGCACTTCTCCCTTCCTTGCTTTCTGCAAGAAGGGAACTGCTGCCTCTCACCACTCAGTTATGCACCTGGCATCCATGCAGTGGAGGGATCATCACCAGCACCTGAACCCACGGTATAAATATTTTTCTGCCTTGTCCATCATAATCCCTAGATTTCTTGCTATGAAAGAACAAGGAATAAGCAGAGGTAATCATTCAATGACACTGCAAATGCAACTCCACTGTGATCATAATGACATAGTATCTAAATCTGTTCATCACTTCCTAGGTGCATTAAAAATATGCACAGATGTGTCTTTCACACCACTACTAGCAAAATACTCCCCCTGTATTTGCTACATTATGAAATGATACCAATTTGCATTTATATTTTGATTACATCTGACAGAATTCTACAACGTTTGGCAATTTGCAATGGATGGAATCTGACACCATCAAAGTAAGTGGGAGCTTTGCCATTGACTCCAACAAGGGTGCCATTTCATCCTAAGTGCTCTGATGAGCAGAGCTCTGAAAAAACAGGGGACCACAGCTTTTCTGAACCGCCCAATTGTGAATCGGAATAATCCTGCAGAAATCTACAGATCTATACCAATAAGAGTGGAATTCCCCAAACCACTGTTACACTTCTGTTAAAGCTTCTTGCATTACAGCTGAACAGTATTTCATTGCTATGACTTCTTATTATGTGAAATGCCATAGATTCTAAGTGCATCTGGGGGTTCCTTTCATACCTCCAGCCCCTCTGCATCTACCCATTTTCAAAGATCTTGGAGGATTTTGCATGAGATGCAGTTGAAGAAATGGGGGAGAGCAACATCAGAGTTCTTTATTAAGAACTCTTGTGTCCTGCAGCCATCAATACACTACAGCCAAGGGCAACGCTGCTCTCCTCATATCTGCCTGCAGAGCTCCAGGTTAATTGTGACTCATTTTTAGAACACATTAGAAGCATGCTACCCTGATGCATCATCTACCACCATGTAGGTCCAACACAGTTTTGAGTACCTACACAGATCCTTTAGGATCCCGAGCCCAAGGTCAGACAGACTAAAAGCACTCCTGGAACATCCCTGTTTAACTAAGAATTAAAAAAAGATTAAGATGGATAGCCCACATCTCATGTATCTTACGCTCCAGTAGAAGAGAAAGTTGACAGGCTTTTTCAGGATTATGTTCTTCAGTAATATGCTGGGATCCCACCTGCTATCAGTTTACCTACCCAAGAGCTGGGATCACATAGTTACCAGCTTCCAAAAGTACCAACTTCCTCAAATTCCCCTCTATCCACCTTGTATATATACACATGTGCCTTACGTCTATCATCTTCCCTCATCATCCTTTACTGTGCCCAGCAGTGCCTTTGGCATTGAATAATTTTTAAACTGTGCTTTGTTTTCCTTTTTAACCTCAAAAGAGTCTTTCCCTACACAAACAGACCCTCTACAAAAGCACTGCCCTAACCGCCCCAGGCAGTAAGATCCATTAATGCCTTGCAACTACTGGTCTTAAGACTCAATCTGCTTGTCAGAGAGAGAGCAGAAACTGTCTGCTCTTCTCTGACAGCCCAACACACCGTCTCTGAAATACAATACATGCACCACACTCTGAGACTCAAATCAATAATTGCCATCAAGCATTCACCACCATGTTGCACTGAGAAGCTCACCTCAACACCCACATCTGCTATCCCCAAGAGGCTGCTACTAATTCAGAAGCCAGCCAGGTTCAGCCATAGGTCTGATGACTCCTCCTATGCTGAGTGCCCCACGCTGCACCCACCACCCTGCAGCCCTCCCTGGTACTCCTTCCATGGCCCCTAGCTTAAGTAATTCTGCATCATTTCCTGTCCCTTTTTCCAGAGCATACATGAAGACCAAATGCACTGTCATAAGCACAGGGATTCCTGCTATTAGCCTTTTCCCAGATCTAAATCTAATTTTCTGATGCTTGGCCAAGTTTCAGTTCCGAGCTGCGAGGTAAGAACACCGTGAAGCTTCAAACCTCCTGGAATATTTAACAAGGTGGGAGGCAGATATTGTAGAAGAGCTTAAAAAGCTATTAGAGGCAGAAACTGGACATCTGCTGGCACAGCAGTGCCTAAGTAAAGATGAAACAACTTTTCAACATAGTTTGGCAACATCATGGGGGTGATTATTTTCATTAATAGAAATAAAGTCAGACTTTGGGCTTTCTCAGTTTCTGGGCATGCTGCTTTTATGTTGAAGGCACAGAAAGTATACAGCATGCTCCTGTAAGCCGTGGTGCCAGCCTCGTTCCTGCAAGACATTGCACAGAGGATGAGGGGCAGAAGGGCTGCCCCGTACCACACAGAGGTCAGCATCTTCCCAGGAAGCTGCGCTGCGGTCGTTTAACTTGGAGCAGCTCCTGGAATGGTTATCCTGGACCGCTGTTAGCTCCCATGTGAATTCTTATTCTAGGATAAAGCCATTTAAATGGGATACTGGTACAACAGCATCAACATAAATAAACCAGTACAACTGTATTGTTTCTATTCCTTGAGAGGCCTTTAAAATGATAAAAGCCTTGTCGTCCTCCAGAAGACAAGAAGCTAGTGTCATTTTTTAATACATTATGTACACAGAGTATTTCTGTTTGGACACGTAGACATGTAGAGAATGCCTATTTGAAAAAAGCTTCACCAGCTCAAACTCAATACACAGAACAGCTGTATTAAGTGTGGAATATAAATCTGTTTCTCTAGTTAAGAAAATAGCATGTCAAATGCTCTTCTCTTGCAGGTAACAAACACATGGAAACCAAGGCACCTAATAGGACTGAGACATCTAGGAAAAGCTTATCTGGAGAATAAGCTTGTTTATCAGAATAAAAATCTCACCAAGTATCTCAACTAAGCTGGAGAGAAAATTAGGACAGCAGAAAAAAGCCACTGTGTTTTTTTCCCCTAAACAAATGGCTTCATCTTTCAAACAAGCACAGGAGATGCCGGCGGGGCTGGTGACAATCATCGCTGATGCAGATGATGGGATGTGTCAAGGAGAGAGAAATGTCATGTGGGAAATGTAATTAGCCACTATAGAAGGGGGGCTGATAACTCCCCACTTACTTGCATGCCAAATAGCCAAGTCCCAAATTGCTTAGTACAGCTCCTATTTGCTCATTTGCTGTTTGATATTCTTGTACCAGACATTTATAAGCATATCAGCCTTTCTTGGAGAACTACAGCATTCCAGTTAACTTCCAGTTCAGGAACAGTCACTGTTCATTTTACCTAAAGACACTTAACCTAATGGGAAAGGGACACGAGCTGATCAATTGCTCCAAATTTGTTCAAGTAACACTACAATAAATTAATTCCTTTCCTTATCAGGAGAGCTAAAAAGGCAGAATGTTTCCAGGGCCCTGAAATTGAAGGGATGCAACAGTCTTCTAGAGTTAGCTGATGTTACCCACTCATTAACACAGTCAGTCCAAATAAGCATCTTTGACAGCAACAAACAAGTGATGCCACATTTTCTGTATTAAAAAACATTGGCCAAGTGTTTTTGTTTTGTTTTAAATGAAGATTCAACAGGTGTGTAGACAGACACTGACGCAGCACACTTTTGTTTCCTATCTGTTCAAATCTATCTGATGTTCACAGGACATAGCTGAGAGTGGCACCATTATATCTCCCTATTAGAGTGAAAGAGAAAAAAGTGGGGAGAGGTTAAGAAAAAGAAAAGGCATTGCCCTTTTAGGGAGCTGCCAGAGGTATGTGGAGAAGTTTTTCCCAAGATACCAGAATCATGAAGGCAGGCAGATAAAGCAAACATCTGCTGATATGACCTTATAGAAGAAGCTAAAGCAAGGACCCAGTGGCAGTCCATTGCAACTGTGCATCTGATATTTGTCACAAACTCTGTAATCCCTTGCCCTAAGCCAGTTTTCAGGCAAACCCAGAGAAATTTAACAGGTTGTGTAAAATCATCATCTGCAGCATCAAGAGGATTAGTTACCATCATCCTCTCTGCTTCCCCTTTCCTGATATACTGAAGGAAAATAAGGTCTGAACGACCTCCTGAGTTCCCCAGGAGGTAAACAAGCCCTGAAGTCACCATAACACTGGTGCACTAAAATACCTGCCAACATCTTTAAGTGTCAGCTTTACTAACCCTGCTTCTTCCCTAACGCTGCTAACATTTTACTGCAGCAGAGGCAATACATTTCCCCCCTGCCCCACTTCTTTCAACAGGACCAAACTCCTCCTAAAAAGATATTCCTCATCAATAATTCTTAATATTAATCTCAGATGTGCAGAAAAATATCCCCTTTTCACTAGATGCCACACAATAAACAGAAGGGGACATGTCCCACTTTCCACAAGTCTATACTTCAAATAGTTACAATGGGACAGTTTTGTACAGAGCTGTCCAAAGCCCACGAACCTACCCAGATTTCTTCCACTTCTACTAAAGCACTTGAGGCATATTTTCACCCTTGAAATTCCACCCTCAACAGCACTTCATGTTCGATAGGCACGGGAATGTATTCCTCTTGATGTTGCCAAGTAAGGTCTGATTCACGTCAGCCATTTCCTAGACATCCCTACAAACAGGACAACCTCAGTGAAACACACATTGCAGCGGCACAGACACTGCAGCAGATACTCCAACACAGCAGCTCAGGCTCCTGAAAGCTGTGGATCTCCAGTGCAGAACTGCCTCTCCTGTGCCACATAATGAGAAGTATAAGAAAGGGGAAATCATGCATAGCCACTTTCAAATGTCACACAAGTAGGCTCCACTAGCAAAAAGAAAAGTAATTCCAACAAAATTTGTTCTAGAAAGGTGCCTGAAGTCTTTTACCTCTGAAGAAAACCTTATGCAGAAATTACCTAAAATACTCTTCAAATGCTTCAGTGCTCATGTAAATGGGGTAAAGGTGCACTGCTTAGCAACATCAATACAATGCTATTTAATCCTTTTTTTATTTGGAGACTTCAGACTGTTGTTTCTGCAGCCTCTCTCCTCATCTTACCTTACCACTTCTCTATCCAGGTTAGTTTATTCCTTCAAGTTTACTTATTTGTGGTTGTACTCATTTTCAAATAATGCAGGGGAAAATGACAATAAATAATGACCTTGTAAATATATTTGCCAAGAAGCTGATTTCATGCATCCATGAAACATGCATCCAGCCATAAAAACTAGTTCTAAAAATGACCCAAGGAGCTTGAAAAGATACACCCATTCTAAAATATAAAGTTTTAAAGTCATATAAGCCTAAATGCTCTGTTCAAGTCCAGCACAGTTATGTTACTAAGCTGTCTTGTGGGCAACTTGTTATTCAGTGGACATAAATGTGAGAAACTGCATGTCGAAATGCTGCATGTTCTGACAGGACCACAAGCAAATATACAGTCCCCAAAGATTCAGGGGCCTTTGCATACAATCCTATTAATCGCTAGAGGAAGGCAACCATATGGCAAGTCTGCAGCACGCTCAATGAGCGCACAGCAGGAAACGTGTAGCTGACTGGGAACTTTAGAAAGGACAAAAGGAAAAAAGACAGAGGCTGCTAAACCTATAGATTATTCATTAGAAATTCATTTATAGACTAGCGCGTTTCTAATTACTGAGGTTCATTAAAGAACAGGGCTTCTTCTAGATAAACTAGAAAACTTTCATCCTTATCATTACAAGAATAATTGAAATCTTGTTTCCATTAAAGTTTAGATGGCTTTAAATATCTTTCTTCAAGACTATAACAGCATGTAATTTAATGCTTACATAAGCAAGAGAATACAAATTACATGTTTGGTACTTGACAGAATGTAGCTACATACAGCCGCTGCTGCACACCTCAAGTTGAAAACTTACCACACTGTGCTCGAGCATTTGCCCTGCGTATGGGAGCACATGGGCTGCAATTAGGCGTATTTTTTCTGGCAAAAGTAAAAGTTCAGGCATCCTCCAAGCCTTTTCATTCCGTTCATTCCTACCCCTGCTCAAAAAACCCAGTTGGGCTGGTGCAGCTGTCTGTGGCTTCAAGCAGGAAGCCATATTAAAGCCAAAATAAAAACCTCAGCAAAAAATAGTTTTCCTTAATGATTACATCCAGCTTAGACCACTTCCTTGACTCAAGCCATCCTTCAGGACCATAAATATAACAGGGCCTAACACAGTGCCAGCACAACTGTGGAGGCAACGGCAGAGGCAGTGCTGCCATACCAAAGACATGGCAAACTACATCCTGCGCAGGTAGGCAGACAGCATCTGTGCTTCCTCCTGGCACACTCTCTCAGAGCAGACCTCTGTAGCACTATGCCCACCCACAACAAGTTCCCAAGGCACAAGCTGGCCCTCACAGAAACCAGCTAAATCTGCAGCTTTCTCTGTGCTGCAGCACTTCAGAAACTCTACATGATGTCCTCAGGTATAGGCAGCAGCGACAGCAAGCTAACAAACCTTGCTAACAAAGGTTTCATAAAGGCATCTTTTTGCGTATGAATTGAACAAAACTATGGATATAGATACAGAAAACACATACCCTCACAATCCAGTTGGGATCCCAAGGAAGCAGGCCCTGTGACTCCTTGCCTCCCAGGCCCACACCTCACCAAGCACTGCTGACAGGCGGCTTCCACACACAGCAAGGCTGCGACACCGACTATAACAAGAGATGCAGGGCACTGCGCTTCCCATAAAGCCTAACAGGCATCACTGGCACAGCGGTAAAGGATGTCAGATACCACGGCCTCTCAGATTACCCAGCTCATCTTCCACGCCTTACTGTTTGGCTTTTTGTCATACCTGACACTTAAATTTAAGCTTCTCGTACCAGCAACAAAGAGCACAGATTTCTCCTGATGCACCTCCTGGCACCTTCTTCAGGTTGAGCAGCTCCAAGTTAGTCTCTTTAGTCAGTCCACCCTCCTCCAGAAAGCACAGAACCCCATACCAGCCCAGTAACTAAACCTGGGTCCCAGCTCAAGGCAGAAGAATGATGCCAGGCAGAGCCATGGAGACTGCTGTATTTGTACAACAGGGAATTTTGATTTCTGTGAAAACAGTGTTTTCAGCAACGGCATTGCTGACTCACATTCACTTTGTGACATGTTGCAAATCCCGATTCTTTTTCGCAAGCCTTATGCACAAATCCAAGTGATTGTTCCTATATTTGTCTTCAATGAATCACATCCTTTTTTTTTTTTTTTAAATAAAAATTTATTTATCTGATGTGCCCTCCAACGTATTTATAATCCGTCCCAGCTTCACCTCATCTGCAGGCTTTGTACGCATCAATCAAATCATTATGAGAACAAGAACACTGAACAGAAGTGTTGAAAGGGCAGACCTTTTCCAACCTGCACCCAATACATTATCCCTTACTTTTTTGAAAATAAGACTTGTATGTAATCGCTCAACACTGCTCTCCAGCCAAGTTGGCATCCAACATCCACCAGTAGTTCCACAGCAAGACACCAAAAACAAGCTATGTAACTGCAGTCTCTCTATTATCTGTAAAGGATATTATTCAACTGTTGAAACAATTAGATTGGCTTGGCAGAAGGCCGTAAAACTGAGCTATGATGATGGTAAATGGGTTGTGAAGTTATGCTGAAAACTTAAGAGAGACATACAACCAAAGTAAAGCAGCTCAGCCCAAACTAGCTCACAGCATATCCTGAAGTCCCCCCCAAGTAGCCTGGGACATGCAGACAACTTCAGTTCACCCGCCTTGCTGTAAGGAAATACCACCTAACCTACCTTCTCCTCTTCTGTTCACAAAACTCATGAAGGGCTGTATCAACAGGTCTACTGATCTGGAATAAATACTGGGGTCCCTTTCCAAGCAAAAGGATGAATTAATTACACAAGTTTAGACCTGAGATTCAACTACCTACCATCAAGATCTCTCTACCTGCAGTATCACTCCTGACTCCGAGGGTAGAAAAGCTTGGTGCAAGCCTCAGACACACATTTCTGATCCTGCTCACCATTTCTTGATGTAAGTACCTTGTGAACTTTAACATAAGACCAAAAAAAAAAAACCACCGAACAACCACACCATAAGCAACATTTAAAGAGGAAAAGTAGCGTCAGTGAGCTACTTTGAAAGCTTTACACAATATATTCTTTTCCCGTTTCATAGCAGAAAGTGGAGCTCACAGGAGTTTTAGTGGAATACTGAAGTTAGGTCCTGGCAAGTCTTTCCCTAATTCAGAGAAATATGGTGAACACAGATTCATGCCCTACACTCAAATCTAGACACACAGATATTCACCACAGGAAGCCTAAATGTCTAAGCATATGCAGGATCAGAGCTGCATTTCTGGAAATTCAGATAGCTTGCTATGTACCAATTGACAATGCCTTACAGTCCCAGGAACTATTCACCTGGCTGATATTCACTCATTACTTCATACAAAATGGAGGTAATCTTTCTCTTTCATATCCAATAATGAATATTTATAAACAATTTAAGAAATGAAAACAAAACACTAAATCTTACAGACTGCAAGAGCAAGACAGAGACTAAGTGTGACATTTGCAGATTGGTGGCAAGCTCTGGTTTCCTGACAGCACTGGTGGCTCATAACTGCTTATCTCAAATGCAAACCATCTCCCCTCTGCCTGAAAGGAACAGCTTCCAACACTACTGCTTTACTGAGTCACCTTCTCCTGCCTTGTCTTTTGGCCTTTATTACCAACTGAAAACAAGTAATTAAAGACATGAACTAATGGATACAATTTCCAGCAGAGAAACAAAAATGGCAAAAAATTAAGTACCCCAAAATTGGTTTGGGTTACTTTTCCACTTGGGTACCTGTTGCTTTCAACATCTAAACAAATTTTTGGATGGGTATGTGACCCAAGATACTGCCTTTGGAGCCCCTGGTGGGAAATAGAGGGTGGCTTTGTTCTGGAGCCCACAAACCTCTCACCCCAGGCTTGCTACCGCAGGATTTGAGCCCTGCTGCAGAACGGAAACACCTCCAAGTCTATTCAGTGTGCTAACCTTATTTCCAGAGCCCCTTTCAAGCTGTTACTTGCATGGAAATCGCAGTGCTCCCTTGTCATCAGTGCGACTCTTTGCTGTTCTGATGTTTTTCTCCCTTTGTTCTCTTTTTGTTTCAGTGAGTTAAGCTTATCTTTTGCTTTTGTTTCCCTACAGTAGTAAAACTCCATTATGATGCTTGGCAGACAATTTAAGCTACTGTGACAATCATCTTTGAAAAGGGAATCTGCTTTCACAAACTCTTTCTACATGACTAAATATTCATTTCTGAGCTAGCGGCAGGCAAAGATTCCACCCTCCTTCCTATCTAGCTCATATTTTAAAGCTACTTAAAATAAAAAAGCAGCAGCAGCTGCTTGCAGAGGAACATGTTGTTGTTGTTTCCCCCCCAGAATACGATGCGCACAGTACCCCCTCAACAACACTTCACCTCAAAGGTCTCTGTTATCCTCCCTCCTCCTTCTTTTTGGAGAAGGGATAAAGTGCTACAGTAAAATACACAAATCCACAGTGCTCGCTCCCTCTTACCTCCCGGTTTACAGTACAGCTCAGATCTTTCACAAACAGCACTGAATAGTCACAAGAGGATTTTTGTTGTTGTGAGTTTTTATATAGAAATAATATGCCATTTAGTTTTTCCCATTCAGGTTTTGAACCTTTATCAGGTGACATTTTTTAAAGCTTTTCTCCAAAGCTTGAAGGACCAAGGGATCTATTTTACAAAACAAAGAAAACCGACTACAAAAGACCCAGACAATCTTCTCACAATCCCATGTCTCCAAGAACCAAGGCCTACAGGGAAACAACACTATACGATTCTGGTTAAATATCACAAGAATTGGCACAACTAACACAAAGATGTCATGTCACAGCAGGTCATTAAATCCCCAGACCAGCTTCCTGCACTTCTCTCTGCCTGCTCACCCACAAGGACCCACAGGAGAAGTGGCACCATGGAGCCTTCAGGAGATTATGCAGCAGTTCGTTGTGAAAAAACACAGAAGGATCATCTGTTTTCTATCCTAGTATTATTATTATTATTTATTTTTTTTTAAGACCTTGCCATTAATTTTTGTTCTATCATTTTTCTACCAGTAATTTTATTAGCAGATAAAACACATTCTGATAATCGAAGCTCACAACTGCTGCCCCAAGCCAGAAATCCACCAGGCTCAGGTTTGCACAGCTGGAGACAAGCAGGTGCACTCCCACGAGCTGTTAACCCACTTCAAAAGGAAAGGCAATAGGTGAGGATGCCAGCAGGGAGCAGGAAGGAGGACCACATAATGCACTTAAATAAGTGCTCAGTGTAGGTCAAGGAAGGGAAGGAGATGCAAAGACTTGCTGAAAAACTTTCAGCAGCATTGGCTGGAGGTTAAGATTCAGCAGCTGACAAATTTGAAAAGGCAGAGTCATAGGTCACTGGAAGAAAAAACAGCTTCAACAAACTGTGGTACAAATCTGTTTGAGGCTTCTTCAAAAACCTCAGCTCCGTAATTACAGCATAGGATAAATTCCACTCTAAGTTTACAGAGCTGCTTCATAAAATTTCAGTAGACAACTAGTAGGACTGGACAGTGCCCACCGATTGCTCAAAAACCTCGCTACCTTTAAGTCCTTACATATTTATTCAGCCATTCTTTCTCCCCAGAGTGAATATTATCCTGTCTTAAAGGTTTGGTATGAAATCAAACAGCATGTTGCTGGGCTTTGCTTTGGTCTGCTTTAAGACTGCTATTTTTCAAAAAGCCATTTCAAAACACAAATATTCCAAGGCATCTAAATATAACCGACCCAACTTGGACATAAGTTCTCTTCACATCTGTCATCTCTCCCTCAGATCTTTTTAAATTGCACCTACTGGGTAATAAACTATGCTCTCCCGCCGCACAGAGGCACGTCTGCTTTCTTCCCCCGCTTTGGCAGGAGGATCAGCCATAAGCTGTACAAAGCCTAGCTGCTGAGCGGATGCTATATAACCGCTCCAGCAAACGCTTGCGTTAGTCAAACTCAAAATTATGCTTAAACTCCCTTCCGAAAGTCCCTTCAGCATCATGGCTTTCTGGGCTCATTCAAAGCAGCAGCACCCAGTGCCAACAGCCAGTGGCACAAAGCTGCCCACACTCTGGGCTGGAGGAGCAGCCGCACACTTGGGCCAGCTGTACTGCAGAACCCACGCAGTGTGCCCAATGCCTGCAGCAGGGAGAGCTGAACCCTCACCTTCCAGAGGACCCGAGCTTCCCCACAGATGGCTTTCCCGTTGCTTTGAGCACACTAACTTCTAAAGCGTCAGTACAGTGCACGAGAACACTTGCTTTCTACCGTCCACCAGAGATCTCTCAAAACAGTAAGGCCAAAAAACAAAAGCAACAAAGCAAACCTGGGAGCACTAGACCTCACTGCTGGCCCTAGAAAGCAGTTTCTGATGCATCAGGCTATCAAAACTTAATAAGAAGCGAGACAAAATAAAACTGCTGTTTAAAGTCCCCCATCACAGGAGGCTTCACAGCCCAGTTCCCACACAGGCCTGGAACTGAATGGAAATATTAATACAACACCAAGAAACTGTTTCTATAATACTACAATGTGTTGTATAAGCATGCTACGTGCATGGGGAAAAAAACATTTCAGGTATTCTTACTGCTTACTAATGCTCTACCAAACAAGATTTCCTACATGCACTGACATAAGAATTCTTCGTGTCTTTATTGAAGCACTATAATAAAAAAAAAATAACCAGCTTTTCATTATTTTTCATTCAAACAAGGAAGCCTTACCAATCGAATCAAAGTTGCTCAACAGTCGCTGATGCAAACAATTCTTGATTAGGCTCACTTAAACTCCCCTTAAGGTCAAGCAGTGCTATCAGGGATCCAGAAAAAAAGCTGAGAACAAGAAATGCAATGGTTTTTTGCTTCTATTCTCTCAAAGAGGAGAGGAAAAAAAAAAGGACAAAACTCCCAATCCCTTACTAAGGCATCTGCTTCAGCCCTGTAAAACGAAACCAATTCTGGTTTCAGCTCAAAATAAGGTTTAACTTGAGATTGGGAAATAGTTTGCTTAGAAAGTAAATTATTAGTTTAAGTTCAAAAGACAATGTTTCAAAGCTTGCCAGCTTTGATATCTCTTCCAGTTTAACCAAGTCTACAGAATTAGACATTTGATCCGGGAAAGGTGTTTTTGTCTCTACCTACCACCTCTGAGCCCCAAACATTTCAGAGTTTGTATTAGTTTCAGCCAAGAAAAATAGATGGTCTTCAGAAGAAGAAAAGTTTTCAAGTCTTTTTGATCTTACAGGAGATATATGCGTTGCATCAGCACCTTCTCGCAGTGACTGATGAGTCTGAGCCACTACTGAATTCAAGGGTATGCAGAAAGAGTAATATGCTTACTGGTATATTTTGTTGTTTCCAGCAGCACTGCTAGCGAGATGACTGCTGGACTTGTTTGTTCATCAAAGTACACACCTATTAGCTGACAATTGTCTATATTCACCACCATTAACAGGATTAACAGGTGGTAAGACAACCTGTTTCAAACCTTGAAGTCCAGGAGTAGAGCAGACTAGGCAGGGTGGGAAATAACACTTCACCCTTCAAAATACGGCCCAAGTACACTTGCTATTCACTTGTTACTTCTGCCTCTAATTGTGATGCAGCTGCTCATCATCCCTTGGCTGCTGCACAAAGGGCAGCAGACAGTACCTTTGGTTACTGGGCACCTGTACAGACACTATTATCTTCGTTATTGTGTTATTATCCCAGCACTTCATTATTTATTACACCCTAGTCCCAAGCTGTAGCTCCCCAGAGCCACATTCAAAAGATGCTCCGCACCCTCCCAGCACTCCAGCTGCTGGAGAGCACATCTCCTGTGCTCGCACCATCGGGAGCAGCTGCACTTAGTGCTCTGCACACAGTCGCTCAGGCTTACACAGAAGGCTCTTTCTTCTAAAGGAGGTCACTGCACTACAAACGACGGGGCTTTCCCTTGCTATGAAACATCAAGCCCTCAATCCAGGTGCACAGAGAAAAACAAGAGATATGCACAATCCGGCAGGGGACAAGTTTAGGGTGTCTTCTCATCTCCAAATTCTTGTTATTCTATTAGGAGAAGGCATCCATTAGTGTTGCATTGAACAGTCAGTGGTGTCCCAAGGAAGACTTTGAAAAAACATTCTATTTAAAGACAAGCCTGTTAATGTATCATCTGTAATATGCCTCTGATACTCCTGGGAAATTTGCATGAAAACAGGATTGTTATTGCTCTGAAGTTCTGGTGCTCCTGATGCTTATTCCATGCTGCAAGAAGAATGCTACCCACCCTGAGGGACCAGCCCTGCCAACCCTGCACACCCAGGCATCCACCAAGAGAAATCAGAAGGGAGTTCAGTGCCATCCCACGGCAGCTTCAGCTCACATTCCTAAAGTCCCAGTTTTAGTAGCAGGGAAGCTCACATGCCAAAGGAAACAGATGCCATAAAAGCTAATAAAAACAAATAAACATAAATAAATAACATTTTGTCACCATTAGTGAAGCTTTGTGATTACACAAGTTAACTCAATAGGAACAGATACATTTCTAACGAGAAAAAAAGCACCAACACAGATTAAATCCAATGGAATGAAATTGGAAAGGCAGATAAAACGCCAGCTCAAGCAAGGGGGTAACAGACCGCCATTTACAGCTAACAGTGCCTGTGCACACGATTTCTTTACCACAGTGCTGCCACACCTGAAGTTCTGCCTTCGTGGGGAAAGAGCACAAAAACACCACCAGGATTTAAGGAGACTTCAGAGGATGATGATAATCTACTGAAGCACTGTGGGTCAGCACTAACAGCAAGGCTCTATCCATTGTCATTGCATTCCTATCTCATTTTCACTCACATTACACATTAATTTCCTCTGCATTTTCAAAGACACATTTACAACAAAAAGAACTGCAGAAGGGTTTATTGTTTAAGGCTTCATTTGAAACAGACTGATAGCAACGTCAGTGCAGCTGCCTCATATGCAGCATCGCATCCTAAAAATCCTTATGACATTTCTCTTTAGACATGAATCAGCAGACTAACAGATGTCTCATTCACACCATGTTTGAGTTTCAGTTTTACTAATGAAATTAATTTAGGGCCAAATTGCATCTTGAGTCGCACTCAGAACTCTTGTTGACTTGCACGTCAGCCAAATACGTGCATGGGAGAATGGAAATCCATCCTTAATTTTAAATTGATCTTTTTAACAGATTGCTAATTTAAAGAGACAGATTGCAATGTCCCTCACTTGTGATACATTGTACCTTACATCACAAACAATCCCAGCACTGAACACGGGGTTTCTGGAGTACGATATACATCCAGGAGCGACGAGATGCCAGAAGCTGGCTGTTCCTAGTGCAGACCGCCTCTGAATCTTAAGAGGTACCAACACAGAGCTTCCCAAACTCATTTGTGCAAAGATGTGTGCAGCCCTGGGAAGACTGCTGTGCATTGCTGGGTTTCATCATGCGGTGGCACAGGCAGCAGTCCGTCAGAAGAGCAACGAAGCAACAGTAGGGAAGTCTTCTCTCCCCACAGGTTGTTCTCAGCCTTTTGCAGGCAGATACAAACCTGTCTGGACCAGATGCTGTGCAGTCACATTAGCCAAACAAGGACTATTCACATGTGCCAACAATCCACTGTGTTACCTGTAGACTCACAGCTACCTCTTAGAGCTCCTTGTGTAGTTACATCTGTTCCAAGAAAAGCTCGAATCCACCCCTACCTGCAAACTCAGTGCCTTGCTGAAGTTATTTCTACTAACCGAGCTGCTTCATGAGAAGCAAGTCATTGTACTGAGGTGCTTGGGTTGTTTTTCTTTTGTTTGTTATAACATCCCAAATTTATCAACCATGCACTTGGTCTGCTAGTAACATCCAATACAGTATTCCCTTCACCTCAATTATATTCCCTAACTTGGTAGGCAATAAACTGCTCTGCAAGTGACACCAATGTTTTTTGTTTGTTTGTTTTAATACCTAATAACCACTGTAAGCATTGAGCAGCTCCCTCATGACCATCTTCAGAACACCAATCTCATTTCTTTTCACAGTGCTCCCAGCACACAGCCATGCTTGGGAGTCCCATACTGTGCCTAGCAGTAACAGAATTGGGGCATTTGGAATCAGAAGTGTTTTCACTTTTAAAAAAAAAAACAACAACTTTTCAGTTAACTTTAAGGACCCAGTCATGGAAAAAGCTGCTCACATTCCAACAAAACATAAAACATCTCCAAACAAGGCAGCATGCAACAAGAGCTGAGGACAATTTTTACTTTTACTGAAAAATAAGCACTTAGGAGAGTAGCAGATTGTAGCTATTGATATGACTGAAGATAAGTAGTAGTTTAAATACAAGGTCAGTGACCTCTGTGCATTCAGCATCCTACATCTCCAACTTTCTCAGGAGTGTCTGTGGTTCTCTTTGCTTAAGAAGGCAACCCAACATTATTTTTGTATTTCCACCGTAGGCCTACTGTTCCTATATAGCTTCCCATCTAGCTAATGGCCAATATTTACTCAGAGATGAGTTTCCCAGAACAGGAGATGCTTATCTATCTGAAAATCTCTTCCAAAAATCTAATACTGACATTAGCAACATTCAGAGTCATTCATGATTCATTTTCTCATCAACTTAGGCTGACTCACTGGCATTACTGCCATTCAGTTATTCCCTCCTCCTGAAGAGATCACTGAACCATACTTACTGCTCCTTTTCCATAATATTCTCAGGCTGAATTCAACTATGACATTATGATAGATAGCCAAAAGCCAATGGCACCTTGAATTTGTGGTTGGGTTATCCATTTTCTCCACCAGATTTGTTTCTGCTATGATTACATAGTTTAAGACACAGAACATATTGTATGGCATTTGCCTTCCAGTCACTTTGTCATAGGCTATTTCCCTAAGCATATGTTTTTTACCATTTTAGAAAATTGTTCTTTATGCTACTTCACAAGCTGGGAATCAATGCTTTTGTAGAGTACAGGCTGTATTGTTACACAATGCAATTTAAGAACACCAAGCCAGAAGAAGAAAAAGGTAACAAAAGATCCTAGGAACAACAACAGCAACAACAAAATTAAAGGTGACATGGGAACTACTACAAATTCCCATATAATACCCAGTTCGCCTACCAGTTTCATAGCACCCCTTCTTCCCTAGTCCGTATTTCACATGTTATAATCTTCACTTTGGTTTCATGTGCTATTTCTCGTTAGGTTTGGAATTGTTGCAATTGTATTTTAAAAAAAATAATCAGTCTTCAAATGCTTCCAATGCCTTAGTGACCTGAATGACTGAACACACTGTCCAAACCAGCAGAGTATCCCTCTTTAGAAACTCCAATAGAACAGAGAACAAACTTCAGCATTTAAGCCAGCCTTAGGGACACCTCAAGTGAAACAAATCAGGTGACACTCACAAGTGACATATCAGAAGCATAACTCCTTGCACAAGCTGCACCAACATTTCAGCCAAGCGCATCCTGCCATGAACATGTAACATCCTGAGGACACTGACTGGGAAGGAATTCACTTCAGATTGAAGGCTTTTTTAGCTGGGTGGAAGGAAGCTGTAATTATAGAGCAACTAGCTTCAAGTTCTAAGCAGAACCACCCTGTCTAAGGCACAAATAGCTCACTACAAGGCAGCACAGATGCATGAGACCTGCAACATCCAACATTTTGCCACATTATGTCACAGTCAATTAATTACTTCTCTCACCTATTTTTGAATACGTGCTCCACCTAACTTCAAGGGCCTCACTCCAATAACTGCTGCTCTTACTGCTGATTTCTAGCACAGGAGTTTGATCTTTATCACCAAAAAGAGAGCACTATTTGCTCAGGGACAGATTCCTCTCAAAATACACATAAGTTGTGCTTCAGGGGGTGTTCAGGAGAGAAGTGGCTGTGACAGCAGCAAGCTGCAAACTCTCCAGTGGAACAATCCAGGTGTCGTGCTACAGCATCTACCTGGAAGGATAAGCACAGCTTCACAGCCATAGCAAGAGCTAACAGGTTGGCTTCTAATGCATATTTGAGATGAGGCTGCAGCACTTTGGTTATTTACATTGTTTCACATGCATAAAAACATGAGCTTATGAAAAGACATTGGGACTGGCTTCCCCAGGCCAGCAGCAGGAACGTGCCTCCATTTCACGTATCCCAACAGCGTGATCCGGCTATAAAAGCAGAATAGATGCTGCTGCGTTATAAGCGCTGAACTACAGCATATCAATTTGTCTGTGAAGTTCCATGCATGTGCCATAAACAGTTTCAAAACGTGCCCAATAAAAGTCAAATTTTCATTTACAGTTTAGCGCTGTTAACAAATCATGATTTACCATATCTGTCAAGCACTATACTGCTCCCTTTCATACATTATAGGAGCTAAAAAAAACCAAGTTTCTAATTAACTTTGTCATATGAATAAGAGTTGTTCTAAAACTTCTCTCTTCAAAGTACTGAGATTTAAAGTAATAAATATTCCTTCAGAAGTAGGCCAGCTTGGATTTAATATGCACCAAATAAATATTCCCTCAATTAGATGTGTGTAAGTAAAAAGCTTTATGTTATGGCTTATAGCAATTTCAGATAAAGAGCTAGTGTGATGGAGTGAATCCAGCTAAGAAATGATTGCAGCAGCACAACATAATTTTTAGCTCAGGACAGCACTCATCTCAAAAATAATTCTGAGAAATTTTTGCAATTTTGAGATCATGCTAAGTTTTGAGCAAGACTACCACGCTTAATAGATTTCATAAATTACTCCTAAAAATTTAATAAGGCAAATTAAGGGTCCTCGTAATGAATCATGTAACTTCTCATTTGGCAGAATTATACCCTTTTCATCTTTGTGCAGGAATCATAATCTAAGCTGTACTATTAGACACAAGGCTGACGAAAGAAAGTCACCCGTGGTAGTGATATAGCTTCTGTATCATCACTGCTCTGATATTCCCAACAACGTTTCCACGCATCAATTTGATTGAAATCTAAGCTTGTCTTTGTGTCTATTGCTGAATCCCGTTGCTGTTGCAGAACAGCCTTACTGGAGACTTTGTTGATTTAAGCATGTAAGTTCAAAGAATACTTGGGTAAGAACCTTTAAACGAAATAAAAATCTAAGCTGAGACTTTTCACATATCAATCCCCATTAAACTCCCTTACATCCTATACGTAAAAGCTGACTACAAAACATCAGGCAACATTTGCACTAAGTTTGCTTCTAGAAAAGACTGCAAGTTATTTTTGTTTGGAGAGTTTTTGCTCTATAAGAAAGAAAGCACTGGTTGGGAGGGTTACACAGTTCGTGCAGTGCACATACCCAGGGCTCAGCAAGGGTGCAGTGACCTGGGGCAGGTGCAGGTTTGGGGACAGTGACTGCACAGCTAGCCTGAGCAGGCTGCACTACAAGCCAGGGAATTCAGCAACAGCTCCGGTCTTGTCAACACATCTATAGGCACTGCCAAAAATGAGATCCTTCGCTGGAAAAAGTTTCTACGTTAGGAGAAAGGCAATGGCAGAATCCCACAAAGATCAGTAACAGTCACTTCTAGAGCACAGACTTACTCAAAAGAACAGTGACTGCTGCTTCAAACCATAAGAGTCAATATTCAGCCTGCTGCTTTCAGCAGAAACATACTCATTTTCACAAGAGATAAGACCAAGCAGTCCCCAGCCCACACAGCCTCCAACAGACATTTGCTGCAGAGAGCAACTGAGCATGATCCCCAGCCAAGACCTTAACCGCTGCAGGAGAGTGAAGACATCTGGACAGACGTAACTGACCAAAAAGACAGCAAGAAGACATACTGTACCTCTTTTTGTTTTCCTTTATTTTTCCCCAAGATCTGTTACAGCGACTCAGATCTTCCCCCAGCAAGAGCTGATACCAGTGTTGCATGGGGAAAACACAGCACTGAGACAATGCAGCCTTCAACTGGTTATTTGCAAATACATGTTGCTGACCGTCAAAGCATCCCTTCATTTTTATCTTGGTTCTGGTTTCAAAGCTATCACCTGAAGCCCAAAAGATAATTAGCTTCTATATATTACAGTGCAACATCAAATGAGCACTAATATTCCATGTTTCCCTTAAGACAGCTTGGAGAAAAGCACAGTTCTGTAAACTAGCAACAAATGAAAATAAAAACAAACGTCAACAGGATGATAAGCTGAGGAAGGCATTTAGTCCTGTCAGTCCAGTACTACTAGCAGGAGCAGGTCCACAGCCCACCCAGGGACTGCAAGCCCCTGCCTTTCTCACTGCAGATGCTGTCATCTTAGGCAGTGAGAACTACTACCAGAGTTGCTCCAACTTTACAGAAGTGTCACTAGTGGTAAACATCCCTAAGCACACAGCTACCAGTACAGACTCCGAAGGGCTGGCTTTGCTCCTCCTGTAGTACCTTTCCCATCTCACAGTTAATGCTGTTTCTTCAAACATCGGGAAACTTTTTGACACAGCACCTAATGCTAGGTTTGAGCACATCAGTGGAATAACTGAAGTGAAAATGACAAGTAGCTCAGCCATGACTTTGGACCAGGACTCCTGGGTAAAGAAAGAAGATGAATTCTTGGGAATGATTTTCAGCCTTTCCAGAGCCCTGTGTTCTGGGGGACCATTGCCTGTTATTAGATTAATTCAAGAAACTCAGCTTTGTCTCATTTACTCTTAAATGATTTAAAATTCATCTTACAAATGGAGTATAGTCTGCTGCGATTCAGATCTGCAAGCCTACTTCTATGACAGTAAGAAAGATATGACACCAAGTTCAATCTTAGGCCTGCTCATAGCTTCACTTTTTGTAAATTATTTACCATCTGTTCACAGCACTGTCTATTTAGATGATGATGATTCAGCCATCCATGCCAGGAGTTACAAGTGGAGAAGTCGTACCAAGTCAGACCGATTTCCACTTGAATCATTACTGCTTTGTGGGTGCTGCCAGCAAGATGCCAACAAGGCATTTTCCAAAAACTAATCTGAACCTCGGCTTGGGGAATAGTCAAGAATTGGTACGCCTGTCAGCTCAGCTCCCTGAGCAGCACGGTATTCACAGGTCTTTAAGAGGGACTCACAGAGCAGACAGGATAGGGACATGAGCAGAACAGCACAGGGAGGTCACAAATTAACATATATGGAGCCACAGAGAATGAAGTGCAAAGATGGATCATGAAACATCTGACACGCAAGTAGCAGAGCAGAAGTGACAAGAGACCTCGGAAAGCATGGAAGTAAAGCTAAGCAGAGAGGCCCACAGTTATATATAGCTTTCAAGAGTGACAAAAAGTATCCATCAGATACAATAACCACATGAGAAGTTTTACAGGGGTTTCTAGGAAAAGAGTTACGCAGACAAGTAGGTTAATGGAAGCATTCTGAACCAACAAGACGAACAAGAGTTTGACTGAGAAAACTGCTTTACTGGTATATATTAATCAGAACAAGTTAGCTGAGAAAAGCCTGGATAAGGTAACACCCTGGAGGAATGGAGGAGCCAAAGGAGGTATTGAGACTCATAACACCCCACTTTCACTGAAAAGGCATTTCTAAGGCACTGTACAGAAAGAAACCAATAGGCAACACTGAAAAGCAGGTTAGCAGAGGACAGAGAGAAGTTGTGTTTTTTTTAAACAAGGCATTTGCACAAAGATAATAGCTTCAGCTATCATCGATTCAGTAATGAAATAACAAAATTACCTGAACAACAAGGTGAAAAGCAAGAGAGTTGAAGAACAAAGACTTAAGGAGCAACTTCTTCCCTCTCAAAATCACTGGAGCAAGTACCAGCTGAAAACAGCAATGGTTCAGCTTACAAGAGGCAAAGTGACAAGGACCAGACACTTGGCCGCTCAAAAAGAAGGCTATGATGACTTCTATTACAACACAATTAACCAGCAAAATCAGATGCTCAGTCCTGTCAAGCACAACCCAACCTATGACTACAGCTGTCCTCCCTGCCCCTACAAAGAAAATAAATATCCCCACACCAAACAGCATAAAGAGCTGACCTCCAAACACTCAGAACATCCTTCCTCCTGGAGGCACTCTCCTGCTTTGTAACGTGACATCTCCCTCCCCTCTGCCAAGTTATGTTATTACTAATCCCACTATTACTAATCCCCTGTTGTTGTGCTCCCTACAACAGCTCAGAGCCTGATAAAAGGAGATAACACACATCCCCTGAAACACCGCATATTTTCTCAAGGATTTGAGCTTATTTGTCAAGTGTCCTTACACTGCTTGGGACAAGGCTACACCTGCTGTGTGCACTCCAGATCTGACTTCTGCGTTGAAGCACACCTATCAATTGTTGCAGTTTTTACAATAAAACTCTGCTAGAACTGTTCATTCACATCCTAATTATTGAGCAAACAGAGGACATTCCTACGCAAAGGCAGATTACTCTGTCAGTACATTATGGATGACAGTTGTCACCACCACCCCAGGTTTTCTGCAGGCAGAGAATGATCCTAGTCCAAGGAACCATTTCCACTCTGATATGAAAAGAAGACATACCAAACAGCCTCTTATAGGCCTTGTAAATCCTTACTGCTGGATACAAACACACCACCACCCGTGCTGCCTCTCTACCAATACAAAGCACCAGGAGCCTACATGCACAAAGGAACCAACAAGTTGCAAAGCTGCAATTGCACAGAAAAACAGGATATAATGAACCACTGCATATTCTAGGTCCTTGGGGACACTGAGCAAACAATGAAATGTGCATTGCAAGAGGGAATTCTACCTTGGTGGAGAGCAAGTCAGTACCAGCAAGATATTATGCTCAATGCTCCGCTTTAACAATCACTGCCTAAAATAACGCATACAGACTTTTTCTGTTGTGGGGAAAATCACAAGGAAAAGTCGGAAGTGACACTGAAAGTACAGATAACTTCAGAAAGAGCAGCTTGCCGTGCACCCATGTAAACAAAACAGGCCAGTAACCACAGCTATATTGACAGGAGTTCCTGAATAGGAGAAGATAACTGGAGTGGTAGCTAAAATTCTGCCTTGAGTTAGTGGCCTGCTGCCACCCAGAACCCATCAGCTGCAAATCAGAGAAGCAAGCTGGCTTGGTATGAGATGCTGTTCTCATTTATGAAATGCTGATATCAGTACCAAAGTTAATAAAAATGAGCTATGGATGATGATATCCAATTTTGCTTATGTAGTACCCAAGCTGTGCCAGGTTCATTCTAAAACGCAGATGAAGATATTTCCTGTCTCCATCAGCACATAATACAGACTCTGCATGTCTAATGTGGGCACGCACATGAAATCAAGTAATTCCTCACTCACAAGCCATCTGAGGTGCTCTGAGGCAATTGAGCAGGGCTCTAGAGGCTACCCCAGAAGAACCTGGGGATCCCACTGGTTCCAGGTTGGAGTCGCTGACCCTGTGCTCTTGCTTCAAATACCCCATATATGCAGTACCTTTTGAAATGCTATGCTTACGCAGTAGAATCATGCACAGAAAACTGATTAAACAGTGAGCACACGGCTTAAGACCAGCTTTCCAGGGCAAGTTAAAAGAAAGCAGCTCCTCTGGTCTATTCTTCCAACCAAGAATTCCAGAAGCCAGGAGCCAAGCCCAGGTGACGAGGAGGTTTCAGAGGTTATCACACAGGCTTCCAGCTAAGGCTGCACCTTCCACATCTCTTGGCATGCTAAACAAGTCAACCACAGTGCTGCTCCTTAGGAAGTTTCTCAGCTGAACTGGCTCAGCATCGAACTTGATCAGCATTCAGCAAGGATGAGCAGAGGACATGCACAACTTTCAGCATATGGAACTGCTTTTGGGTAGGTGGTTTTGTGGGGTTTTTGTTTGGTTTTCTTTCTCTTAAGCTGGATTCATCTTCAGGAGATAGGAAATAACACCACAGGAGTAGGCAGGACTATTTACCTTTGAGTGAGAGGATTGCCTTGGAACACACACACACACACACACCAGAGCCCTGCTGCGCCAGGTGTGAAGCAATGCAGAGCAGCAGCATTTCCCTCCTGGCCCAGGCAGGTCACAGCCCACAGGGCAGACAGGACAAGCTGGAGACTAAGCATGCAGACGGGTTAAGAGGTATTGGGAGGAGGAGGAAGCAATAAGGTGAACAGCATCTAACAAAAGAAAAGAATAAATAAATACCAAGAAGGAAAAAACTCATAGCAGCAAGCGTTCAAATCTATTTCTGATCTTATTCAAAGCATGACAAATATTCTCAAGGGAAATAACAGTTCCTGACACCACACCCACACATCATTATGCTACAGCTTTAGCATTTTCTGCCTGCTCAAAGTCATTCCGGTTTTAAAGAAACACAACCTGGGAAATTCAAAACAAGTTGGAAGATTCTTCCATCGTTAGTGCTGGCCCCAGCCAGTTCTCACATGTTACAGTTATGTCATCCTAACTTCAAATGTCTTTAGCCACAGCTGGAAAAGCACAAATACTGCTCTAAGTGGACAGAGTGCAACATTCTATGTTCTTACTAAGTGAAATGTTCTCGTAAGAACATTAAATGAAACACAGCACCTAGACTGTAAATTGGTATCAGACTCCTGCATTTTATAGCACTGTTTTAAACTATAATATTAACAAAATATTCTGTGACTAAAGGAACAAGCTGATGGCAGGGCACCCTGTGGTAGCAAGCCAGTCAGGTTTCAAAAGCTGAGCCCATAATCCTTCAAGCTTTACTTTGCTGCAATAACCAGGCAGCAACCACTTGTTCTACAAATTGACCCAGCAGCCCAGCCTATTTCACAGATCACAGGACAGCAAAACTTTTAAGTGTCACATCTCACATCAGCCTCTGCCAAGGCACAGCATCTTCGTAGCAGCCAGTAACAAGAAACGGCAGGATCCACATCTATCCATAGCATCTAAACTTCCCATGCACCAATCTCCTCTTTTCCACACAGCAGAGAGGAGTCCTACAACAGAGCAGGGCATCCTCAGCTCATCTCCACCAGCCACCCCGCTAAATACAGCAGTCCACAGAACCAAGCAAACACACACTGTGTTTTCACCCAGATGCACACCTTTCATTAAGAAGCATGTAAAAGGAAAGCCTGGGCAGAATTCAGACTTGATATTGGAAGCTACTGCTTAAAAAAAACAAAAAACCTTAAAGTTGTTAACAATCAGAGAGGCACTGTAATAACGGTGTCAGCACAGTTCTATGCACCGATGAAGCAGATTACGTGCATTTCTCCTGTTTCATCTACTCTCTTCCCCCTTAAAGGCAGAATAAGTTCTCCAACATGCTGTGCTTAGACTTGAAATCTACTCTAAAGAAACAAAAAGCCTCTTGCATCCTAAAAAAAATAAGCTAATTGCTAATGTTTTAGTGCAATACATTAGATTTCATACCCTATAACTTACATGTAAATAAGGCAAACTTTATTGTGGCTCTTGTGTTAGAATGCAAGTGTCTGAATACTTCATCACAGATGAAAATGGAGACAGCTTAAAGATCCCATGCACACAATAACAAGTCTTTGGAACCTATTCAGAGAATACAATGTCACAGATCAGAGCTCTCTGTTAAAAAATGGAGATAGAGTTTGTCAAGGTTTGGCCATGGTTCGACAAAGCTGGAACTTAGATTTAAGCATCTAGTTATAAGGAGGAAAGAAATTCATCATTCTTGTCAGGGTATTCTGTTTATTTGCTTGTCTTGTTTGGTTTTGTTTGCTTTAAAGGAAGCACTGATGTCCAAAAACCAAAGGTTAAATTCCAAGTAAAGAAATCAGTCTTTTATTAGAGATAAAACTGCACTAAACCAGAACCATGTATTAATACAGCTGTTTAGTAGTCTAAATTGCTCAGCCATCTCTTTATCCTCAAAATCAGGCTGAGGTGCAACGACAGTCTGCTGAAGTACTGGAAAGGACAATCTCTTTGCTTTTCCTCTCTTGCTAGATAGAGTCCCTTCTAAGAAGGGTCAGTTTTGCTCCACTGAGTCACAAAATAAAGCTTTCCATTTTATTTCTTACTACAAGTATATCCTGTAGACAAAAAATAATAATCCAGAACCAGATTCTGGAGAGCTTCCCACTCTTGCACAAGTTTTCTACAGCAATTAACTTGAAACAGCATTCCTTAACTCAAAAGAAAAAAAAAAGTCTTTTCTGTAATTTTTCACGCATTTTTTTCATTCACGTAGAAAGAGTCCGAGATAAACATATACTTACACCAAAGGCAAGAACACTGCTTTGGGGAGGTGGAGGCAGATAAGGGGAGGATCCCCACCCCTACCCTCCTATACACTTAGTCTCCATTGCAGCTCTTATTTTAAGAGCTTGAAATCTCACACGTGTGCTATCAGTAATTGGGCAGGTCACATGTTCCAGTACACTCCATCTCTCTTGAAAGTATTCATTTCTACTCCGGGAAGGCTATCCAAAAGTTGTAACCACATCTCCTACCGGGTTAGTATACTCCACATGGAAGCCCAAACTACCAAAGTTCAGGCTAAGTGGCACATGTGATAGCTACGTCAGAGCTAGAACATGAAATGCCTGCACATACTGCAGTCCAGTTCTTCAACTGCAGCAAAAACACAGCTTTAAAACAGTGGTAGCTGATTCTTAGCACATCTGAAGAGCAGTTCCAGATATTTCAGCAAGCTTCTGCATTTCTGGAGCGAATGAAGTTTTCAATTCACTCCTAACTTTTAAGTCAAGAACTGAAAGGACTTTTAAAATTTAAAGTGGGAAATGTGTTGCTGCTGGCACATATCTGGAATCTCTGCTCAATGCTGGCTTTAGCCAACGCCAACCGAGATTCCAGATGGGCTGCTGAGTGTTTTTAGTTTTTAAAAAACATGGCAGCCAATGCACCCATCTGGCTGCACATAGACGTGATGCAGGAAAAGAGATCAAATTCTACCCCTGTAATTGAGGTTGATAAATTGGGCGCTAAAATTGTGCACAGCAAGAAGAAATAAATGTATATACAGAGAGAAGAGCAAGTACAATTTATCTGCATCATTAGAGTAAGTATTACACTGAGTGATTGCCACCATGTTATACACACTCATGCTCAATGAATCACTGCTCTTACTTGAACTGGGTTTTTAAACACTTGTAGTGGTATTTTCCTAGTTTACAACAAGACATTAGATGCTCAGACATGCAAAGTTCCTACAAGAAGTTCAAAGCAGCAAACAGCACAGGATCCTGAACTTATGCTCCAAGAGAAATCAGAGACCAAATTATCTTTGCACCTCATGTTATTTTCCATTGGTGCTAAATGAATATGAGATTTAAAGAAATTAAGCTAGCTTACATTTATTCCAGGCAGCTGTTTTACTCACAAAGAATTGAAAGAGCATCTGACAGGTTCTCAGTGCTAGCAGGCAAAATATTTGCAGGTAGGCCAATAGTCATACAGTGAAAGAAGAAATGAACTCACCCAGCTGGTGGAGGGGCTCTCTGGTTACGCAGCACTCCTTCTCAGGAAGCAGCCTGGGTTCAAGAGACACCCTCCATTCAGTGATTGGCCCTTATCTGAGCCCAGGGGGCTCCATCCTTTCTGGTTAAGTGAGGAGCACAGGTGCAAACAATCTGCCTGTGCTCCCTGGGCCAGGCACACCCCTTCACCAGGTGCCCAATCACCAGTTCAAATTGTGACCTAACAGTTCCTCTATAGCAACTATGACCTATTCCAACGAGTGTAACAATGGAAGACCCAGCACACCCAGCCAAGGGTCCTTTAACCCAATGGCACAAGAGATGAAACCAAAGACCTCAAACCATATAGCTTGGTATTCACATTCTCAAGCATGGCCAGACATTTTAAACAGCCACCATAAAAAAGGCACGGAACGTATCCTGTCATTAATGCAAACCCTCTTGGCTCCCTATTACAAGATACTGGAAAACTCTTTATCCAAAGTTCCCCAAAGGTAAGGAAGGTGAGATCTGTAAGTAGAGAGTGAGTCAACATCCACTTGCAGTATGTTTAACAAGTGCACCAGTGGAGTAAGGATGCTCACAGAGTTCCTTCAAAGGTCTCTTCCTCAAGTCCTTATCCTGACTGAACCCATATATTTTTCCATCAACAGGAAGAGCAGATTAAAAAAAAGTTCAGATTCATTTATTTATTTGAATCAAATGGCACAAGCCTAATTTACAGTGACACAAGCAAAAAGGCAAAAGAGAATGTCAAAAGTCTCTGGAGGAGACTGATGAAGCATATTCTTGGAAAGGTCTCTCAGGGTCTGAGTTCACCGTCAAGGCCCACGACTACCAGAATGTCACACTCCTCGCAGGACAATTACTGGGTGACAGTTTAAATTATGTGGAGTTTGCTTGCTCTTCTCCTTTCCCTGAACAGCTCCTTGCAGCAGTGATAGGAGAGGAAAAAGAGAAATTGCTACCAAGACACAAAAGGAAAAAGCCAATCCATATTGAAATCTGTGGGAGTTCTGCCATCCAAACTGATGGAGCCAGAATTTCATGCATTGTCTCATTCTATTAATATTAAAGAAATAATGAGTACAGATTTACCCAAAAGGACATCTCTTTCAAACCCTCAGATGACTGGCATCTCCTGAACAGCCAGACAGATGTTCCCAGAAGCACATGTCCCTTGCATCCCAAAGAAGGAGCCAAGCTACACAGCAGGCACTGAAGCATTAAGATAGAGGAATTCTGGCCATACTTAAACCAAGAACCAAAAGGCTTTCTCACTAAAATGGTAGCCTGGTTTGAGATTCGCATCTATCCATAAAGCACTATTCTTCTTCCTTTATAGCTTTTTAACCAAGTAAGGTGCCAAGAAACAAATGAAATATTGGATTCACAGAAGGTAATAACAAAAAATCCTTTTTATATTACATTTTCCATCTAAGAAACATCTAAAGACTGAAAGTAAAATATAACTTACCTAGAACCATTAAAATCAGAATAAGACAAATATTTGAGAGATAAGTAAAAATAACAGTATGATCAATCACGGGTAGGAATCCTGCTTTAGGTTTCAGGGTCTTTTGTTATTTCATCTCAACTATAAACAGTACACTGATTAGCAGGTCTGTAACCTGCTCCATTTGTACCTGCCTCTATTTCTAGTTCCCTTAAGGACTAGGAGGCTGTGGTTTACCACTAGACTTGAATACAAAGGTTTTGCTTCTTCTTGTAGAGAGTACTGCAGTTAACTAGAATTCAAGATTACTAAATATAAACTGTAGCTGCATAAACAGAGCCAAGGAAATGTTGAGTCTATCCCCATTCTGACAACTGCAAACTTCCTGCTTAGCTGAGACTGTCAGACCCAGAGCTGCACAGCTGTACCCAGCTGAGGCTCAGCAGCACTACTTAAGTCACATCAGCAGCCCTCTAGACAAAATGACGCTGCAACCCACTGTACTCAGCCAGTTAATTTTATGCTGTGTTAATAATATTTTAATATACTTTATCTTCAGCTGGGTCAGGGCACTAACAATCCCTTGTAGGTGGATATTATTTCCAGGAATTTCAGCAGATCTTGGTAAAGCATATTTCAGTATCAATATTTATCCAAGATGAAAATGGAATCAATCTGGCATCTCTGTGCCTCCTCCACTTTGAGGTCACACATGGATATGCAGAAATGCAGATTTTTCTTTAATTGATTTTTAAGTTTCAAAAGCCTTACCTGCTCCTTTGTAAAGCCACCAGACAATGAACAGCAGTTCAAAGGTGAGCTAGTAACTTTAAACGAAGCTGGTCCAGAAATAATGGACTTCTGCCCCAAATCACTCCTTTTACTGAGAGGGTACAGCACTGTATATAGAGCATAAGTAAGGGTTAGAGATCACCTGATTCACAAGGAACCTCTGCTGGCACTAGAACACACTGCAGGTGCTACAAACAGTTTTACCTGGTTCTACAAAAAAAAGAAGATGCACAGAAAACTGCAATGAGGTACAATAATCATACAATAATCATACCTGTCACTCTGCTCACCTCCCCAACATGTATGGCAGGGGGAGGTCAGCGATCTCATGAAGGAAGTGAGCTTTGCTCACTGTCTTTTGTGACTGCTGTGTATCACTCAAAACACCACACACACAAAAGATACCAGGAGGATCTCATAACATGCAAAAAAAGAAATGCAATTATCACTGAAGTCTAACAAAAAGCAGCACAAAACAGTTGAGATACCTATCAGAGAAGAAAAACATTTCCACAATATCCTTTAGAATTTAGACATGCTTATGCACATGGAAGGTGACTAAACTCATTAGCGGTTGGTGGCACTCAGGCTTCTGTGAAGCACCTAGGAATTATGGTGCAAACAAAGTCAGCTCCTCAAACACACATTTCTTAACTGTTAACTGTCTAGCAGAAACCTGAAACATCTCCGGGAGCAAACTGAGGAACAGCTGGGCTCTTGTGCTGCTCAATACCTCACAGTACATCCCCAGAATTCACATCTCCAGGAGCTAAATCCTGGTTTGATATTCACAGGGAGTGAAAACAGATCCCCCATACTAGCACTATTATCACAACGATCTGCTTTCATTGCCTTCATCTCAATGTCATCACGATACAGATTGCTTGAGGGGGGAAGCAGAAATTCAGGCAGGAGGGGATTCTGCTCAGTTACCAGTCAGTTCTCTCCGCGATGGAAATGATTTACTACAGTAGTGTTGCTACCCCGTGATAAAAATCAAAGATAAGCAATATTAAGTAATTAGTAGCAAAAAGAAAGCATTCTAAATAAAGCACATAGCTTATTTTACTCCTCTCCTGCAGAAGGCCAACTCTGCTAAAGGAGCTTCTTGCTCAGCTCAGCTGCTGAAGGCGCATCCCTTGCTGCTGGCAGAGCTGCCACTCAGATGCTGGATAACAAGGCTGAAAACCAAGGGCTCTGTACTCAGGGTGCTTCACACCACCACTCACTTCTGGTGCTCCAACTGAGAGAAACTCCTCTGTCCACCCTTTCACTGCCAGACAATCCCAACACAATCCCCAAAAGGCATCTGTGGAAAACATACAGCCTCCCTTGAGGTGAGCAGAGAAAGGCTCCTGCACAAGGGCAGCAAGCACAGAACTGAAACTGCACAGCGAGAGGAACCAACCCAGCAGTGGGAGCTCAGCTTAACAACGCTTTTACAAATCAAGGGATGAAGAGCTAGAGGCAGAAAAGGCACACATTAGATGACGGGGTCAACACAACTGCCAGAGAGCAGGCAATTTCACTTTAAGAAAAAAAGAAATAAGGAGAACTGCTTTGGAGGTAAGATTTAGTAACATTTGGATCCTGCACTTCAAAAGAACAAAATCCATCTGAAAATTACAAGCACATAGAATTTATCCACCAGACAAATAGAAAGCAAGGGACTTAACGCACATTAAGTCTTTTAAGTGATTTATCTTTAACTGAGGCTACCAAAGCCATGCATCAAGCCATTCATTGACAGTTATCAGGAAGCTCCCACATGATTGGGACTTACTGACGTATTAAAAATGGTTACCAAGCCAGATAAGAAACATCAGTTCTGCTTTTGCTCACAGAAGAAGATTGATACATTCACAAACACATACATAAAAATCTGAACACAATTACAGTCACTGACATCACTTATAAACTCTGCTATTCAACGTCCCAAAAGCCACATTTGGGAGCTGGGGGAGGAAGAAGCCTACAACTAGTCAGATTTAATCATAACATCTGCTAACAACTCCCAGCCTTCGATTTAATTCCAACAAGAAGTAACCTTTAAGATGAACACCAAAAAACCTACACTCTGTTCAGAAAAAAAAACCCCTTGAAATATTTAATGTCAAGACACTGATAAATTTACTCAAAAAGGTTGGGACGTTTCAGTATCTGCGTGAAGAAATTGGAGCAAATTGCAGATTTATGGCATCTGGACAGAGCTGGAGGATGCAGCATGAACAATAACTAGGATGAATCCAATGTGCTGCTTAAAAATCAAGGAAGCTTTTGGTATTATTTATGCCTTCAGACTGTAAAGGTTCTGTGCCCCACTGATGCCTCTCCACAAGCTGCCTCACTCACCAGTGACACACTACACACTGGCCAGATGTCATGGTGAGACCAGGTCCCCTCAGCCTACACAGAGCTTCGGAATCACAGAGTGGCTTGGGTTGAAAGGGACCCCAACGATCAAGTTCCAACCCCCCTGCCACAGGCAGGGCCACCAACCTCCACATCTGGTACTGGACCAGCAACTCATCAATAACCCCAGCCAAATATACGCGGGGCACTATCAACTCAAGTAATTAAGGGGCAGAAAGAAATGAGGAGACTAAATTGAAAACAATGATTGCCCAGGTGGGTTTGGGCCCTGCCTGCACTAGTCTCATGCCAACATTTATCACGTGTTTTTTCCCCCCAACCAGAAAAAAAAACTTCTCCACTTTAGATTGTCCTTGGAGAAAGGGGAGGAAATGAGCTTAAAATTACAGAGGAAGGAAAGGTCTGCAGTCTGAGAACAGTTTTTTTTTTTCCTCTTCTATAAAAAACACACAAAGAAGAAAGTATACAGTTCAAAAGTTTCATAACAGCTTGAACTCCACAAGCTTCCTTTCACCCCACTGCAAAGGGACATTCCTTTGACTGAAGCCTTTAGCAACAAAGCACCTCCACAATCTGGTCAAACTTCCACTAGAAATGTATCAGGATACACCGAGTATGAATTAACGGTTTAACATGAAAATCCAATGCAGCCATTTAGATGGCAACACTTCCCATCTTATCTTCAGCTGCTTCGGATGAGATGAGGTCTCCTGCAGTCACCATAAGGTTCCAGGTCAAACACCTTCAACCCAGACACAATGCAATGCCACCAGCACTTGGAAACCCACAGAAAAGGCCTAATAAAGCTAATCCAGATTCATCTCCAAAAGGTGACAGTTCCCACCCCCCTCCCCATCACCACATTAGAATTTCAGTTTAATTTCTGTTCAACAATATGCTTTACAGACTAAAACATTACACTTAACATTTGACACTAATGTGTTCCAACAAAGTTGACGCATTAAAAGGATTACACATTCACAGATTACTGAGCAGGTTCCTCCTGGATGCCTGCCCAAAAATCCTGCAAATATTCTGGCTCTAGGCTCTCTCGGTTACACCCAGCATTCATCTTGATGGGTTAGTGTAATCGGTTTGCATGCCACAGGATGATCTAAAGCAAGCAATCCGGCTGCCTTTTCCAGAGCCAAGCAAAGTTAAAGAACCTGAATAAATTAAAGAGGAGCTAATTCTGCTCGGCTAATTCTGCTCACAAGGCGCTGCTGTTTATACTGGTGCTTTGTCAATTCAGTAATCCAGCAAAACCATATATATGACTGTTATCTTGTATGTGCAAGCAAGAGATTAATAGGAGGAAAAGGAATTTAAATTGTCTGTAATAACAAACCTTGAACACTCAGAGAGGGAAAAAAAAGGAAAAAAAATTACCAGATAAATTCGGGTGGCAAAACTGAAATCAAGGTTTCGTGTTTGCTTAGCTTATTTCTAAGCAATAGAAATTCACACGTTCCAAAGCCAATTTATTGCAGCAGATTTAAGTATTGAAAATGCAGTGTGAGAAGTCATGCAGTAGAAGGGGCTGCACAGAAGCCTCAGATTGAAAACTCTCTTAAAGACAGTTCTGAATTACATCTCTCTCTCTCTCTCTCTCTATATATATATATATATAACAAATCTCATGGGGGATTTCTGCATTTCTATACTTGCTGTTTGGAACTTCCAGTGTTAATTTGAACTTCTACTTGCTTCAGGGGGAAAAACAAGCATTTTGAAATAAGTCTTTAATCACACCAGGATACCATCACATGTTCCACCAAAAATAAGTGTTTCTTTCAAAGCCCAGTTTTGGGGGTGGCTGCAGGGAAAGTATTGTTCTGTGTCAGTAATGCATCTGAGAAAGATTGATGAAATAGTTAAACTCATACACACCCTTCCTGCCTCTCTGGGAAAGGAAGAGTGCATTTATTTATATGTTCCATTCAGAAAGCTACATTTGAAAGCTATTTTAGGGCTGGAGATTGAAATGTTCAAGTGGCAACATGAAAGCAATATGGACAAAAGGGACTTCCCAGCCTTCCGTATCTGCATGGCACCACAGCCTTTAAATTAATGATCAAATGATATACTTCCAGAAGATTCATGCCACAATTGAAGCAAAGAGGAACGGGAGCACTGAAGGACATACCACTACACCTTACACCACCTATGAGTTTTATACCTGCAGAAATAAATATTCTAGTGGGGCACACCGATGCAGTTTCAAGTTCTGCTGCATTTTAGAAACCTCATCCTTGGCAGACCTCAAGTTTCTGCCTTTCAGTTGGTTCTGTGATCTTACTGGTTGAATTCTGATGTACACACTACTTAAAAATACAACATTTCTAAAGGAGATAACAGGAAGAAGAAAGAATTTAAACCTCAGTGTTTGTTGAAAGCATCCCTACTGTGAAAAAGACTCCTTTGTACAATCAGATGCAGTGAACCACTCTTTAAACTCTGAATAAATATTTCCTTCAGTGACTCATTTACTTATCTTGGAAGATCCAACCAAGTAACCAAGTGGTTTTCTTTTGGATCTTAAACACATGACAAATTCCGATTTGATGATCTGTGAGCCCTTGGTTCAAGAAAACACCCCAAATCCTGCTTTCTTCGTTCATTCCATCACCAGCTTTTCACCACATCCTTCAATTTTCAGCACTCTGTACCAAGCAGATTAAAAGAAGCCTTCTGAAACCCAACAGCTAATCACCTGCTTGTACTATTGATCAGCGACTTTTATGACCAATTACAGCTGAATGAGAAAACCACAGTAATGTAACACCTACAAGCTACATTTAGACTTCTGCAAGCAGACACCTCCCACCCCTTTCCAGTAGTTAATGTTCCCCTGTTTTAACCCAGCAGTTTGAACAGCTGTGCAATGCACCAGACAGAGAGCAACAGATCCGTCTGGGAAAAGGATTTATTTCTAGAGATTCTGACATTTCCTTCCAAAAGCTGATCAGTGCCCTGATATGAGACTGCCTGTGCCAGTTCAGTACAGAATGCTACCACATAGCTAAGAGCAAACAGCCAGCACTGGCCAGGGACCATCCATCCCCTTCTTTCCTTCCGAAGTCAAAATGAATATACAGTCCTAACTACCGCAGCCTGTTGAGCAGAAGCTGGGTAGTAAACTTCAAGACTTCAGGGCATTCAACATCCGTGGGGGATTTTTGTTAGGTTGGGTTTGTTATCTTGCTTCCTAGTAGCCCTAAGAAGATAGAAGCAGAGACTTTAATGGCTGCATTACCCACCGCTGTCCAAGGACAGAAAGCTTTTAAGCGTGCAGTGTTCACCCAAGACCTTGAGAACATCAACATTAAAAAAGAAAACCCACAAAAACTGCAAGCAGAAAAAGGGAGGACAAACACTTGAATACCTTCCATGAAGTATAAAAAAAAACCAAGAGCCATCACTTCCTCCCTCCTCCAAAGCAGCTTTTCATAGATACCACAATGAGAACCCTATATATTAAAAAAAACGAACTGCAAAAAAACAAACAAAATAAGCACTTGCATTTCCTAAAATGCACAGCCCTTCTTCCTATAGTCTCAAAAACCAGCCAACATATCTGTACTCCAATTCCCAGCAATGTTGAAGTCTAAGCACAGATTTGTCAAATTGGTACCCAAAAGATAAGGCCCTAGGAGGGTCCATTTAGAAAGCCCCTATTTACAGACCCTTGATGGCAGTAGTTGTCTTATACCTGGGCATCATTTATTTGAAATCAATCAGTTTATCAATGAGGAATGAACTGCAAGCATTATTTCCTTGAATTAGTAAGCCTAGCAAAATGTGGAAAGGCACACTTGTCAGACACAGATGACAAAACACGAAAAATCAGAACAGAATTCAATCAACCGTCTGTCAGAAAAAGTATCACTTCACATACCACTCGTTCCTCCAAAAATGACCAAACAAATGTTGGTTTATGTATACATAGCAGGTAGGAAGCTACCGTTCAATATTAACGTATAACTGCAGCAGTGACTGCAAACAGCAGGCTCCGATGATTTAACAAACCATTAAATAATTAAAGCTAAGCGTCCACAGGAGGAAACAGCATCGGAGTGCTCCGCTAGAATATTTGTTTCCACAGGTTCCTGTAAAGATCTGGTTTGACAGGCTGCAGGAAGCAGAGCCCAGCATCGCACTGCATATTCAGAAAGGAGTCCGTGTACGCTTTGCAAAGCATCTGCACTCCTACGAACCTTGTCCATTATAAACACAGGCTTTAGATATATTCTCACTTCGAGATAACTTACACAGTTGACTATTTGCAGGGCAAACGAATGCAATCAAACACTAAAGCTTCAAGGAGATTAGAGAGCTGCCAAGGTCTGAACTATATCAACAGCTTGAAGTCAGCTCATTCAATAAAGCTTTGACAGCATTACACTGGCAAAACAAACGGATGGTACTTGCATCGGACACAGCTTCCCATTGCACTGGCTCTTCCTGCTCATGTAAGGGGAAGAGCAGCATCTGTTCAAATGCCATTTCTAGAGAGAGAGTGGGATCTTAATGTCATAGGGACACTACAACAGTGTGTTGGGCCAGCAACCCAACTCTGTTACAGCCCATGGGGTTGAACGTTTTTGCTCCACTTCAGGACTGAATTTGCCCAGCTGTAGCTGTTGCACCCCTTCCACCCCATCCTATTCTTCAAGTTAAACTGTCATGCAGACCTAAATCAAATGTCTCACAGAAATCAAAGTCTGTCACATCACTGCTCCAACCAAACTTGAAGCCCCACTGCAGACAGTGTGACTACTTTGCACAGACCAGCTACGATCAGGGTGAGTTGCGCTCCTGTCTTTTACTCACACCATCATTCACAAAGCTCAGTATTTGGTTTGTCCCATTCTAAAAATTTCTTCATTCTAAATATTTCTTCTCAGCTGAACAATAATTCCTCATTGACTCTTACCCTCCTTTATCAGTTGCTTTTACTGCTGCTGCTCTGCTTATAGATTTTGCCATAAGTTTTCCTTTTTTATTATTTCTACTTTCTAGTTCATCCAGTCAGGACTTTAAAAGCACATTACTGCCTCTCTGAAAAGAACACTCAGTTTTGGAGGGTGTATAACAAAGCATTCTAGATGTTTCCAACCATATTTGTTTATAATTATTTTCTTCCCAATCAGCCAGTTCCTCAAGGCTTTTTAGAAATAAATGACCCTTCTCAAACTCGTGCATATTATTATACATGAGTGTATGCACACACTCATCATCCCTAACTTGGGTTAACATTTTGTTTGCACATGAACTCATTAGCTTTGAGATTTGAAATTAACATACAAGACTGGAGATGCTCTCATCAAATCTCTCTTGAAAGCTCTACATCTCCTGCAGATTTTCAGATTGCTGGAAGTCCGCATTCTGTCTCCTTCTACCTGTTTCACAGATCCTGTCTCCCTCATCTTTGTGCTCAAGGGCTAAAAAAAGAAACTAGACAGAGCACCTCAGCTGTTCTCAAACACCAGACAGCACACAAGGATCAATACACAGCATTCAACATCCTGAAATACAGCATTTCCACACAAACCCAAATCGTCTTAAGCTCAGTTCTGATTCAGTACTCCTCAGCTTATTAATTTTATATGCAAGAATCTGCTTAATGAAGTGCTGGAGATTTATATATTGGCATCGAACCTTTATTTTAAGAGCTATCAGAAGAAAAGTGCAGGCATCAATATGAAACTTGGGGGCTGATGAAGCTCTGGCCCCACAGAAATAAGAGCAATCTGTTGAACAGCCATATTCTCCACACGCTGTAACAAGTCATTTTATTTCCTGCGTCGAGAACATTTCTGTACTTGGGAAAAGGCAGAATCTCCATTTCTATACCTCATTAGTAATCAATTTTCATAGTTCATTAGTAAGCAAAAGGAATGTAAACCGACACCTTGAAAAATTGTTCTGTGCTTAATAATAAACTCTATTCCTTTCCAGAGTTAAGGCAAATATGCACAGTACGTAGACTTCACATTTGCATTTCATGAATTTAACACTACTGTGGCAGAACAAAAATAGAACAGCTTTATTCTTCCGCGGAAGAAAATATATTATGTCTTCACTACGAATGTATAACTTTCTGTAACTCATTTCGGACATTTTAAGCACTTGAGAACTAACACAACCGTGATTCTTTCCTCTGGAAACACATAACCCACACAATACATTCTACTTTTCAGAACAATTTCCATTCAGAGCTTTCTGAGCAATTGCTGGGACAACAGGATTCAACTTCTGAGCACCCCACCAAAGAATAAAACATCTTGAGGTATTAATAGTGTCAGGCATGACTAGTAGGCCATCCCCTAGGGCCCACACACATCCATAAGGAATTAAGAAACAACCACCACAACACAGTTTAGAAAGAGTCCTCTATGCTTATAATGTAACAAATTCGCTTTTCTATGCAACTATAATGGTTTGCACAGATTGGTTCAATCCCATGCTGCAACCAAAATGGTTTCTGGTCAGTGGAGAATGCCATGAATGTTTACCCATGCTCTGCATACAAATTTGGATGCTTGGCACCGCGGGCTCATACTTCCAAATGAATAGAAAGCCATCCATCAGTGCCCTAAGCAGTGAAGGAAGGCACAGCTCCACCCGCTCCAGTGGCCACATCCCCGTTTTGGCTGCACATAAGCCCCATCAATGCTCTGTATGCAAGCTCGGCATTTGAGCAGCTGCTCATTTTAGGCCTACCACTGTGTTCACCAAGCAGTTGTAAAGCCAGCTGCCCTTCAAAGTAGAACAACGTACATAGACACATTTCTCCCTTCCTTCCCTTTACTGCATCCAAGCCCACAGAATCACTGCTGTTAAAATAACACACCCAGCAATCCTGTCACTTGGAGGAAGCGATTCATGGCAATCCATGGCTTTAGAACTGCTCATCTGTACCAGCTGAACCCGACAGTTTTTCTTCCACCATTTCCTAACAGTATTAATTACTATTTTAACATATTTCAATAATAAATTCTCATCTCCCCATCACTTAGAAATAATATTTCTACTTTTAATGTGCCTCTGAATCCTTAATCTCATCTTCAAGAACATTATCTCTTCCATTAAAATGATGTGTGTGTATATACACACAAATAGTCGTGCAATCCGTCATTACAATTTTAAGCTTATTATTCTACAGATGCTCCAGAAAGGCTCTTCCCATAGCTGAAATTTTCAGGTAAAGCAGTTTCTTGACAGCACAATACAACATGACCCCTTTGATGAAGCAGCCAAAGCACTGAAGTCATTTACTTTCATAACACTGGTTAACATTGGAAGTCTCACTGAGATCAATTTTAATCTGCCATTTATTACTGCTTCAAGAACTCTACATGCCTTCAAGAGAATCTACAGTAAACCCTTGCCCTTTTTATCTCCTTCATACCTGAGATCACAGAACTAATATAAGTTACACGCTTTAAGAAGATATTGCTTTTCCTGTTGACTCAGATTGCTCCCAAGCAGCTTTGCACATAAAGGTATCACTGCATTACATCACACAGACCTTTCAAACTTTCAGAAAGAGGCAGCAATAGCGCATACAAAACAGCTGGAGAACAGACTTCGTTTCAGCAAGACATTTTGGCCATCTTCTTCAAAGGAAAACCTTTGTCTTCCTGTTAATGGATTGCTACCATAAATGTTTCATGAGCATAATGTTTTATGCGGATGCTAAGTAAGGAAAAGACAAAATTTACTCACTACTTCCAGTAAAATTACCAAACCCTGAGCCACTGAATAAAAGCACTCAGAACACTCAGAACAGCGTCTGCACAGATGTACTCAAAAAAAGAAGAGTTTCGGTGATCAACCAGAACATTGTGGTTAACTCAAGAACTCCATCTCATTAATACACCTTGATCCAAACACCTCGCAGCTGAGCTGTAGCAGCATGGAACTCCACTGCACTGCGGGATGCTGAAGACAGAAGACAGACCATATCAAAACAAGAAGGAAACTTCAATGAGTCCTACCCAAAAAAACACGGAATTAATGACACATTGATTCCCCTCTCTGTCCTCCGCAGTGAGCAAAGGAGCATTTGTGATGTACAAGCAGAGAATTATTAAAGCAAAAGGTGTATTTTGCCAAAACAGAATAGAAACACCAAGTAGTATAATCAACTACTTCAGGCTTCAGGAAGATCTTGCTTGTATTCATTTAAAGAACAACAATCTACTTGTTTAGTGAGAAACTATTCACTTGCACTATTTCAGCTCCAATTTAGAAACATACTTAAAGAAATGCAAGAATTAACCTCATGTTTAAGCATGCTCCTGAGTGAGAACGGGTTGCTGAGCCAATGCACAAGGCCAGAGCATAGCATTAAAACCAAGGCTCCTGTTGGCTGCAGCATAACACACCCAAAGGGGCAATTGGAATATGAATGCGAGACCAGAAGCCACAAAGGATGAGTCAACTACACGAAGTGAGACCTCCAGCTCCTCCAGCCAACGTCATGATTCCATCCACCTTTATTTGGTTGTGCCTTGAGTGCAAACTCAAAATGTCACGTAGTCTACCTGTAGGTTTGTGTTACCTGACAGCTCTTACAGCTTCCATCAATGCCTGCAACTGCACTACTACCAACAGACACCCATGAACCATGTCTCAGATAGATCAGCTCCCAGCAGCTGCAAGGCCTTTTACAACACTCCCTGCACTAAGATTTAAATAACTTTAGTCCAGCATTTCCCCTGAGACTCTGCTCATTTAAAGTGCAAATTACACACCGGCTCAGATAATTCTGGACCACTGCTTCACAGACACAAATTATTCTATCATGAGGAACAGGCTTGTTTAGCAGTCAATCCTATAGAGCTCTGCAATATTTAGTCCCACTCAAATTGACTCAGAATGAAGTCCTTGCTTTAGGACACTTTGCAGTTGTTTTGTAAAGGGGAAGAGAGACTGAGCCGGCCCTACATCACAAATACAGGGCATCTGACAGCAGACAGCCTTGCACAGAAGAAGGCTGAACTTCGATCAAGCTACATCTTATGTAGCTTACCCATTTGATAGCAGTCCTTAAGCAAGATGAATGCTCTCCAGGCTTCATAGGGCACAGGACTGAAATAAACCTTATACACAGAATAGTTTGGATTAAGCTTAATCCGTTGTGTTTTGCCTGGATGATTCCAAGCATGGAAACCATTGCCATGATATATAGGCTAAGGAAATCAACAGTCTGATCTTACACCTTCCAAAAATATCCATTTATTCCTGAAACTACTGTCCAGGTTCATAAAATAAATCATAAATAAATGACTAGAAAATAATCTCCAAAGACAAAGCTTGAAGTTTTAGTAAATTCCATAGAGGAACCGAAAGTAAGATTAAATCTCACAGAAAATACACTCTATTCAAACTGATGTACAGGACAAATACAATGCAATAATATCTTCAGTCATCAGAGGCAAATCAAGCTTTACTCTAACATTTGAGAATGTAGGTTCAACACTTAGCTACTTATATCCAAAACAAAGTTGGTTGATTCTTTCAGCACTTATCCTTTAAGCGCTCATAGGGAGGAAAGACCCATCACAGGTTTCCTTGAATCAGAAGTGACCATTAAAAAGCAACCAACGTGCATTGGCATCTGCAACTTTATCATCACGTAAAATGGACCAGAAAAATGGAACAGGAGAGAAAGCTGCCATCCTTGACAAAGGATGGGGACAAGAGAACCGTCCCTACATGCCATTTATATGGATGCAGCACTGGGAAGCTCCGCAGAGGTCTGTAAGTGTGCTGACAGGGAAACAGCCTCTGCCCCAAGCAGCTCCCCCAGACAGGGTATGTCAGAACCGAGACGACATCAGCTTCGCTGCATTCTCCAACAAGCCTGCCATTGTCAGACATCGGTAACTAAACAAATGGAACCCCCACCCACAGCCCCCCAAGCTGCCTGACTTTCTGCCTTTAGCTTATCAGGATAGCAAAGTCAATTAAAATAAACAGACTCATGATGCTGACAGCCTTCATGCATCAAGACCATCCATGGAATGCTTAAAAAAAAACAACAAAAACACAAACCTTGCGAAAGCAGCCAGGCCTGCAGCCAAAATAGCTGAAGTTCCATTGCAGGAAATACTTCAGCCATCCTGCTCACAGCAGGCAGCTTCCTGCCCAGCATCAGCACAGCTCAGGGTGCCCAAGCTCCCCAGGGAGCCCCACAAGGACAGAAAAGAAGGGCAACGTTAACTACAGGTAAACCAGTGCTGGCTCTCCCCACGCGTTCCCTTTTCCTCTTCTGCAGCTTGAGATCAGGTTGCCTTACATTTACAGGGGCATGTGTGCAGCTTTTGCACCTGAACCACTGGCTGTATTGGTTTTAAATAGAAAAATTTACACTATGGAATATATTTATAAAGCCAGAATCTTTTTACCTCCCCCATAGTCCATAATTACTTCTATTCATACTTTTAAATTATACGGCGTTTAACAAGGATTAGACGCCAGTTAAAACAGAAGGCAGTTTGAGCATGCCATTGGGCTGGTGTCTCCTCAAAAAGGCAAACCCACCCACCCAATTAAAACGTCATTTTGCTGTCACCAGTTTGTTCTGCCCATGCAAACACCGACACATCCTTTCTCCCCTCACTTTCACAGGATGGAACAAAAAGCTCCACTGGAATCTGACCAACAGAAGTTACCATAAGGTACATAAAACTGCAGCGAGGATATACGGCAGGCTCTGCAGCCCCTTGGCAGCCAGATGTAAATTCAGCCTATAGTTTTGGGAAGCCAAGGAAGGAGAAGAGGTACACCTACAGCTTACAGGAATACAAGCACAGAACGCCGCATCTCAACGTGCTGCACAGCAGTTTGGTCTCAGACCACAAGCTCTTAGGGACAAGGTCTGCCTTTAACTAGATGCTGTGCTAAGTGTGGTATGTTGCTCACTTCATAAAGTATTCTCAAGATTGATACAACAAATCTATGCATTTTTAAGAATTCCTGTCAAGGTGCATTTTCTTTTATATTACTCCCTAAATCTCACAAAGAAGTACTACCCTGATCATTTCCTTCCCTCTCAGGGAAATAAATCACAGCAACCCTTCCTTCACCTAACAAAGTCTTTGGGAACAGGCTCAAGCTCAGACTTCGCATACTTATTATTGGCCATTAGCTATTAACTCGTACTCACAGTGAACCTACGCTACTTTCACAGTCACTTGCATAAACATGTTTTGTTAAGCCACAAATTTACGGAAAAAAAAATGAATGAATGACCATTACAGATCCATTTGGGCGACATCATTATCATTTCAGACTACAACCAAATCCCATTTTCCCTTTGCAAATTCAATTCCCATCAATAGCCCCATACATCAATGGCTGCTGCTGTTTGTGGCCTTATTTTTTATATTAAAAAAAAAAATTGAAAGATTACTGCCAGTGTATAATAGGCAAACTGCATTTCCAATTCCCAACACATGTGCTTCGGGGGAAAAAAAAGAAACACGAGGTAAAGGGAAGAAATGCAAATGAATGCACTGCTATCAGTTGTGTATTACCCTAGAGACATTGCCATCCTTCATATCCCTGGTTGGGTACTTCAGAGGAAAAAAATGTTTCGATGTCATTCAAGCAAATTATGTTATCATTTTACTGAATATTAGTTTACTTCTTAGGTTCCTGCTTTCTACTTCTATTTTATTTACCCAGGGGGCAACAAAACTAAGCAGAAATGTTTCTTTCCACATACATAGTTTTTATCTACTTTGGTGAAATTTTTCACGAGATCAAAATGGGTAACACAAGGCAGGCTTCAGGTAAAGTGCTTTTTTCCAAATGATGAGGGGGAAAAAAAAATAAAAGGAAAAGAAAACTCCTATACACATTGAAAAGGTTACACAACTCTTTGGTATGCCAGCCCTCGTTTTGTGCCCGCTCCACAGAACATCACGGAGCAATGAAATCTGCAGGAATCAAAACTCTCAAGTTTACAGGAGAAAATTCTGGTACGTCTTTATTCCAGGCTGTGCTACCCAGCACTCTGCGTACCTCACGTGAAAGCTCAGCATTGGCGCTGCATGGATCACTCAGGCACACTAGCTGGTCTCCTGCTAAACACTCCTTGCGCTGGTGATGTGCTGCAATGCAACAGAGCAGCTCTGCAGGGAATTAGAGCAGACAGGTAATTCCTGCCAATCACTTCGAGGGTCCGTTCTCACACCAACAGGCAGATGATTCAGGCGCAACTCCAATTAGTGCTAATTGTACTTCTCTCCAAGTCCCTCTGCAGCCAGAGATGACAGACTTCATACATAGCTCTTAATATAAGTGGCAACGCTAATTTTGTTCATGTTAAAATCCTTTCTGGATGCAAATCTCTAAGCCTGGTGAGTAAGTTTACCAAGCTTTCAAGTGGCAGAAGGATCCTCCATTGCTAAGAATTCTCTAAAAAGATTTTTCTTTACCGTAGGCGGCAAGCCTTCCTGAACAGGAAAGGTTTGCTTTATAGGTTATATAACCTTGAATTTAGAGAAATGCAGCAGGATGTCTTAAAAGAGCGTGGCAAAGACTTAACAAGAAAAAGCAACCATACATAGAGAGGTTCAGTGGTGCCCACTCTCACACCCCACAGAGGCAGCATCTAAAGCTGCTGTGCCCCAAACACCCTTAGGGATGTTTTGGGAGCAGAGTTTTTACACTGCGATTTCACAGCAAACCTGCAAGCAGCAAAGTCCATCCACCAAAGGTGCTCCTATGTCCATCTGGTGCCCCAAATGGTGCAAATGGTGCCCCAAGCACTGACACGACTCAGACTCCGACTCTTTGCTGCCAGTATTTCAAGCCTTAATCACTGCATGCAAAACATCTGAAAAACAGATGCTGGTGTCCGAGTTTATAAACAAGAAATAAAAGAAAAACTTGAAGTTTTAACAATTAATTAAACCAGTTCTCATTACCTCAATTTCCATCTGCAATTATAATCATTTCCCATTTAAAATATCTACCACATTTTATTCTTAATTAAAAATTACATCCCTGCAATGAAGTGCAATGTGAATTAACAATTCAAATGTTATCTATGCAAATTTGCTAGTCCTTTGATTCCCCCCACCCCTTATGCAAAGTCATGTGTAGGTCTATTTTTATTAAGCTTAACTTCACTCAGTGCCTTCTGCTCTGAACCGTACACACAGGATTCATTTCAAGGACAGAAGTAAGTTGTAAACAGTGCCGTTTCTTTTCAAGCCTCGCACCATTCATTTAATAACCGATACATATGTGAAGAGGTATATTTTCAACATGATTTGTAAAAAGAAAAAGTTTTAAAATCGCACAGATGACATTTTACACTTCCAATGACTTGCAGTCATTTCTTCAGGCCCCAGCAATGGAGAAATTAATAGAGCCCAGTAAAAACCCGACTTCAAATCTGCTTTGTCTATACGCAGATTTATTGTGATTTGACTTTGCAGAATGGCTCTGTACCCTCAACACTCCCATGGACATATCTTATCCAATTTATTTTTACTTCTCTCAGCAGTGTTTTGAGCTTTCATCCCAGATTTAAAATTCCTCCTTGCTTCATCAACCAAGAGCAGTCCTGTCTCAGATTCCCTGGTTCAACAAGCTCAACACAAAGTATTAATTCCTTCAAAGTAAGTATCATCACTCACCCAAAAATTCCTGCTGATTTCAAAGCAGTTTACCAAAAACACAGCACTGCACTGATAGCTTTCTCCTTATTCTACCTACGTATTTTAGCTTCCCTCTTGTACTGAGTTTAAAATCCATCTAATAAGCAACTGCCATTACAAAAGAATATTCATGATTACATACATGTTGTGCTGATGCATATGATCACTGCCTTGATCAAAGCTGCTTTGCTCCCGCAGCCCAGCAGGAAGCACACCTGCAGCAGAGAAGCAGCTGCACACCTGCATGCTGGGCTACTCCCAGCCAGCCCCCAACACATGGGCACTGTGACCACTGCGTGCTGCACCCTGACACTGGAAAAAATTAAGGCATCATACACTAAGTGTTATTCTGCTGTATGACAGCAGAACGAAGCTATGAATAATAGCAATTAGCCATATACTTCCAAGGAAGCAAGCAAAGGTGTCCAGCTGCTGTACAGATAAGATCCATGCAGAGATCATCACCACGGACCAGAAAGTGAATTTCTCAAGGTGCGGAGAGCAGTGCAATGGCTTCAAACTGAGTACGTATTCATAAGGCAATTAGATGTGCCAATATGAGGCACAAGAAAAATACACTATATCAGAACATGATCTACAGTTTACCAAATTACAAGGACATATCTTCAAGTCAAATTACACAAACACAATTACATAAATTACTCTCTAACCTTCAAAGGAAGAGTTCTTCGTATTCTATTAATAAATCCTAGGAAGACAAAGTTTGAATTGGTGCATATATTTCACTGGCTAGTTTAAAAACCTCTCTATTCAGTGATCTTTGTCTGTCATAACCTCCATATCTAATTTAAACAGAGTGCATTCACTTGCTATAGGTCTAATTTTCATTTAAGTTGCACAAAGAAACACGTCAGTTCAGCACAGATAATACACTCTTCTGTGCTGTAAAACACCAACAGTGGGCTGCTTATACACTCTAATATGAAGGCTGCTTTTTTTTTTTTTTTTTTAACCTTTTCTTACAAAAAAAGGCTGGATGGCAGCAAGCACCAGACAGCACTCCTGTGTAATGTGAAAGCTATCTGTGACTTGGCTCAAATATTGACTCCTTGCTTTACAAACCTGCAAAGACTGAGACCTGCAACCAGAAAGGATTAGGATGTCTGAAGGCTGCTCCTCCGCACCATCTCCTTATCCTCCTCATTCTGTTAGAAGTAAGCACATATAAAGTCTTTCTCTCTCTCTCACCCCCTCCAATTATGTCATTTGTCTTCTGCTAACTCTTCTGCACTTGGAAAAAAAAAAAAACAGCAAAGAAAAAATCCTTCTATCCAGTAATGTAACTGGAGGAGTTTTAAATAGATAATTTAACCTTGGGAGGATGTTCATTTTCACTAAGCATCTCTCTCCAGTCTCTGAAACTGACAAACCCTTTCACCTGAGTGTGCCGTTCTCTAATTGTGACAGCACTGTGAGATATTTCATTTCAAACAGTTGATCAACCCAGGGGGAGTATGAATGCCCAAATATTTAACAAGGATGCCTTTTAAAATGAGAACTCAAACTTGCCAAGTTGGTTGTTGCATGATCAATAACATACCAACGCCATCAACCAGAAAAAATTTGTTTTCTTCACCAAAAAGAACTGCTTTTTCAGACACTATTTGATGATAAGTGAATTTATCTTTTTTTTTTTTTAATCTCTTTACCACTGCACATTAGTTTATACCAGAGGCTGGCCTCACTTAGAGGAGAGCTATCTGATGAAAGGTGAATGGAGACTCTACTTCTGTTTGTCCTCTTTGAAGGCTACAAACGCTCCTCCAGCTCAGTATCGACACTGACTTCATGATTATGAAGTTCAAGAGCAAGCCAGACTTATCCTAAAGAGAACACAATGGAAGCTTGATGGGTACAGGGTCAGCAGTAGTGGCCTCTAAGTCAGAAAGACATGAAAATGGAGATAACCCTACAAAAAGGCTTATTTTTTGGAACTGCATGGTGGGTTGGTAAACAGGCATATCTAAAAAGCATTCAGGCTATTAAAGGAAAAAACAAGCCAGACTTCTCTGATGGCATAGCATCCGTTGCCATTTCACACCCACATGCAGCTGAGCCCAGCTAAATGCAGCACAGGAGATGCTGACTTCCTTTTTCACAACAGCAACTCATCCTTGATCACCTCTGCTGGGGCACGCAACACCCCACCCCAGTGCAGCAGCTCTTCAAAGCCCCATCAGTAAGCCTGCAAGCACCCTGCTGAGTCACTGCACGGGATAAAGCACAGCCACACCTCAGAGCTGCTAACCAGGGTGTACCAAAGCTCCCATGTTAACTAAACCCACAAGCCACGCTCACAATGATAGAAGAACACAACAAGGAATCTCACAATACACTTCTGACCAAAACAACAACTCTAAATGCAAGGGAACAACAGGATGCTTTCCTTGGAGTCTCCTTTCCCTGCAGTCTTTTAAGCATTGCACATAATGCAGAAATACAAGAAACCAGGAAAGACTATGCACTAGAGTACATTGTGATGAACATGGCCCAAACCATTCAGGTCTAATTAGCTTTAACTGCATCTTCATCAGGAATGACTTGGATCTAAGGAGAACAAAGGAGTTCAGTTTGCCAGTCACAGGTGCAATGTAAACACAGGACCCCGGCCTTCACCACGAGGAAGGCAGGGCATTGGGTTCAGCCTTTCTGTAGCTGTCGGCTCCAACTCCAGTAACAAAAGCAAGAGCAACTCAACCTGGCGCAACATCCTGGAAGTGATGAAAATGCAGACTGTCATCTGGAGAAGTGCTGGTTACACACAAGCCAACTTTAGAGAGTATTTTTAGTGTGTATGTCCAGCTTCGTCATTTCAAAAACAGCTACGGCCTTGTCCATTGGTGACCTTTGCAGGGATACTGGAACATCAGGAGACATCGGGGACTGCAGGGCCAACGCAGCCCACAGCTCTTAAATTCCTACATTTCTTCAGAATCAAGTTCAAACCAGGACACCAGAAAGCCCTAGGTCTGAAATCCTACAACATGCTGCCCCCCAAAATCAGCTGGGTTTTTTTTGCTTGCTTTTTTATTTATTTGTTTCGTTGTTGTCATTTTATCCTTCTTCAAAATTATCAACGGATTCCCTCAATTATTTTTTGTTTTATGCCTTTGGTAAATCACCTGTGATCTGCTATATCATACCATGCAATTACATTCTAACTGTCACTTGCACAATTCTCACATGTCGCACAGTGAAAATTCCAGGCTTCACAAATACTCCTGGCACAGAACTGAAAACAGCTGAAATGAAGAAGGAGTGGCAAAGAAAAATATAGCTGAAGTTTGTATTAAAATACATGAATACATACAGAATTAAATTGGTTTTCAGAACATCAGTGAGCACGTAGGTTGCTGTGAAAGTAACACTTCCTATTTATTTTCCTGGAAATCACAACAGATACAAAGAGCACAATAACACTACTTGATAAAGCAAATTCTCAGCTACAAAATGCTCTTTTCCAACATAGCCACCACCATTAGCTATGCATTTCTGCCAGAGATGAGCAAGAGCCTGCATGCCGCCCTCACAGAAATCTGAATGGCCATCTGGAACGTGGTTTGTCTTCCGCTGTCGTCACCAGTGCTGAAACGCACCGCCCACCGCCTCACTGTGCTCACATCCACTGCTTGGTCTCCGCAGACTTTCAGTGGCCATTGATGACTGCCAATGGGTGCCATTTTCTCTGCTTGGAGGAATTCAGCAACACCCCTTTGCTCCACATTTCCACATCAGATGCCATTTTGTCACACTGCCCCTCTGCTGCCAACTGTCCTACAGCAACAACATGCAACAGAATATGGTTGGGAAGGTTCAGCCTCTGCTGCCACACCACCAGCATCCATTTCTAATGTTGTGGGCCAACAGAATAAAATAGGCATTACTATCAGGCCATCCTCATATCGTACAAACTCTTTTGCCACAGCTTCTATTGCTTCAGTCTTTTTCTGAAAACACTAAAGAAAATGAATAGCTGGTAAAACAAAGCACAGTCAGGAAGGGGGAGCAATCTGACTGCAAAGGCGATTGCACAAATAGCTTGCTTCTTCACCGGTTTTAGTCACTGAAAAAAAAAAAAATGTCTATAGGTATTAGTGTTTGAAAACAAGCAATCTCCAGACATTTCCCCTCAATGACACAAACTGCCCAAACTGATGAAACAACACGTAAACAATAAAAAATCAGCACCACTGGAAGAAACTGCAATGAAATATCATTGTCCTTTATCAACATACCCTGTGGCAGATAGCCTTTTCTTCTCAACATTCCAATAAATCACTCACTAATCAGATTTCATCCGACGTTGCACCATCATGTTCAAGATAGGGGTCCACAGAGAAGGGAAGGCTTTGCAGACCAAAACCAACAGTCCTGTCTAAGTAATTACATGCTACTATACAACCTAGCCTTTCACCATACTGGTTGAACTCTTTGTGTAATCTCAACAGGTGCTGGCAACTAGGTATCAGTATAACTATCAGTTTCCTACTCTGCAAAGCAGCTTCATATGTTCTTTGAAGAAGACTGTTCTTCCAAAAAAATAAAGAAAAAAGAAATTAAAAACCACCTAATTTCATAATTTCATCTATAAGCATAATTCAGACACATTATGAGCTCCCAATTCAAAATCAGTTCTACTCTACTACAACATCTGCTTCATACTCCCTCTAATACACCCACTAACTACTTTAAAAGGAAGAAATCTATTCAGGTATACAACTCCTGAGCTTAATTATTATTATGTCAAGTTTTAAAAGCAGTATTATTCATACACAAATACATTAGAAAGAAATTCTTCACTCTAAGGATGACAAGACACTGGCACAGGCTGCCCAGCGAGCTGCAGAGGCATTCAAGGCCAAGTTGGGTGGAGGTTTATGCAATTTGATGTGGTCCTGAGCAGGGCTGCCTCCCACAGGGGTTGAAATCAGGTCCCTTCCAGCTCTAGACCTTCTATGATTCTCCAAAGCAGTACTTAGCAACTTGAATGCAAAACCTGTACCTAAGACCTGGACAGCAAACGCTGTATTAGCATAAGGGCCCAGCTACTCTAGAGAGGGATGGGGCAGAGAAAGGAGCCCCCAATCCCAATGGGAGCATTTGTGCAGATCAGAGGTAATTACCTACAGCAAGGACAACACAGCAGGAAAGGAGCACTTCAGTTCTTGCTGGATTTTGCTTTTGCAGCAAGGAAGATAGCTCAGGAACTCTCAAGGCAAAGACAATGAGAATAACCACAAAGAACTCTCAGTGGAAGACAGTAGAGATAAATGAGCAAAGGAACAGCAAAGCAGTGTTCTGAAGGTATTGTCAGTTCTAAATAACACCTAAATAACAGCCTAATCTCTTTCTGAGGAGAAACTGCAAGTATTAGAGACACTCAGCGTGCTACCTTTACAGTCCACGTGAAAGACTTCTGAAGCTTTTCTTCTGACATGCACAAAACCAAAATATTAAAAGTTTCATAACCAGCACGGCACTCCTGAAGCATCCTCCTGGAAGGTAGGACAACAAGAGTCAGGACACGCTATCAGGTGAGCAGGCCTTCATGCAGTACAGGTGAAATGACAGCAAGGCATTAAGCAGCAAAACAAATTCAGCTTTCTCCACTTCATTTGCAAGCATGAAAACTAGCAGAAGGGTCCAATTTTTGTTGATGCTGCTTGTATCAATCGCAGCAGAAGTCACTGAAAGGAACCAAGGGATGCAGTGAACAACTCATCACCTTCCTCCAGCAGACAGGAAGTGCTGTTATCTTGGGTCTTTTATTTTGCTCAGTACCGTATGGCCCAGGTGGTCAATGAGAACAGAAATAGTGTTCTCTAAAACAATGCATTTTATTTCCAGCTCATCAAGACCACTCTCAGTCAGGTCCACGAGCTTCAGTATTATTTTCAAGGACCGTAATCAAATGTAGCAGATTCCAGCACAGCCGCTGTTTCAAGAACAGAAGCAAAAAGGCAAATCGAAACACAATTCTTGTCACTCACGCTCAGTGTACATAGATTAAAAACATCCAGCTTCAAAAAGAAAGCGAGCACTGCCTTATTACAGTGGGTGCTCATAGTCTCTTCAGTTCAGCAGAAAGCACGACTGTCAGGTAAATTAAAAACCAAAGATCAGAACAGAATTATTCAGCAAGTGAACTTCTTACCAACAGAGTGCAAATGAGACAAGCCAGAGCTGTTACCCACTGACAGCACGCATCCTACAAGCCTCACCTGTGCCTGGCACTGCACACAGCCTGCACCCAAAGCGTCTGCTGATGGCTCTCAAGTACAGAAGCAAAGAGGGGAATGCAATCTCAGACTACAGAAATAAAGAGTCATTGATCAAGATAGCAATCAAAACAGTGAAGTGTGAAGGTATGATCAGAACTCCCATGAAAATATAAGGCTGCTCAGGCCCAGTGCAGGAAAAAAAAAAGCTCCTCTTCCTATGTTTCATCTTGAATACTAATTGTCAGAAGAGAAAAGATCACACTGCTTAATGACACAAAATGCTTGACGTGAGGTATTAATCACCTTTTGACAGAGACCTGTTTGTGCTGTTACATGTTATCCAAGTGACAAACTCCACCTTGGAATTCACTTTTAACAGGTGTCACTAGTGTGTGGACAATTCACTTCTATCTTGCATTCCTGGACCGCTGTGCACCAGGTCTGCTCCCATTTTTAAATACAGCTGGCTTCTTGGCACGTAAGTGTAAATTCCTGTGTGATTTTAAGTGATTAGTTAAATTAAAAAGAAATCATATGCTATTTTGAAATCATATTCAAACAGCTCATGCACATATCTCAAGCTGCTTTCAAGGGTGAGGGAAACATGCTCTTCATCAGTGTCATCTAGTTATTAATTACGTTTTGTTCCTACAAAACATTGCTTTAGCAGCAACTTAAAGGAATAGACTCTCACTTTGATTGCCAGGGTAACCAGATCTGCCTCTTCATGCCTTTTGTTTGCCCTCTCATTGATTCATTAACGTATCTCAATGAAAGGAAGTGGAAGCAAAGGAAAATGTGAGAGAAAACTGAACATGAGATTAAAGTAACAGGTAGACTCAGTACTCAGGAGCTTCAAAGAAGGAAGGTTAAACGAGACTAAGGCCCTCTGAAAGGTTCTGGCATATGGAATTAAGAATTTTAAGAATGCTTAAACTGTAAGTGCTCTATAAACATTGGCCCAACAATGCTACGTACCCATCTTCACATCAAGAGGTTGAGCAAACACCTTACCGGAAGCTTCCACATAAAATCATCTTCTCCATAGCAGCTGGTCTGCCCTTTCTGAGAACGCCTTTTCTTAAGACAAACTAATTCTTCCCACCAGATAGCAACAACAGCGTCAGCAAGCCTTGTCAGTGAAAGCTGAACTGCCCTCAGTGGCAGCTGATGGAGACCTTACACAGCAGCATGCTCATCTCTGTCCATTCAGGAACCCCATGCTGCAGGCTGAAGAGGACCGTTTTGTGCAGCCTGTGATCAACCTACCAGCACAGCAACACATCCTGTTCTGGACACCTCATCACAGCATTACCTTAGGACATTTACTCTAATTTTATGCTCTGGTTTACCATTGCTTTATCTGGGAAGTACCAACAGTGCTTCAGTCTCAATTCCATGCTGAATTTGACCCAGGTTAATTGTTATTGCTGGCAATCTGCTAGCTGTGTGGTAAAAGAGCCAGCTGACAACATGACAACAGCTTCTTACATGAATTAGTGAGATGCAGACACAACCAAGCCAAGGACTGAAGGCACAAAGATCCAGACTCCAGTTTTTCCACTGGAAGCCATCCCTGCGGAGTGCTGCCCAAGCACGCCAGGGGAAGCCTGTGCTGCCCTGCCAGTGCTGCTCTCCTGGGTCACAGCTACCCATTCAGCATAGCTTCCCAAGCATATGCTTCCTCTCCAGCTGGTTTTAAATTACTTCTAACTGCCAAATATTCTTTACTGCATTTACTTCCCAGCGATGATTTAAAATAAATGTTTATTTTTAAATCATATTTGACATTTTATTAGGTACACTGGAAAATAAACCCATTCCTACATATGCAAAAATTAGGAATTAATGAGGTCTGGCAATTATCTTGCTGGAATGAACCAAGTGACTTAGTTGCACATACAGAGTTTTACTAGAAAAAAAAGCCTGCTCCAGTAGTTTAAAAACAAATGAAATTGCTTCTTATTGATTTTAATTTAGGTTGAAACACTAGCTGTCTCTCCAACAAAGCCAGAAATGGAAACAACTATAAATGAGTACAAGATGCGATAAGATCGACAGATTCTCAGGCAATCTAGAATAGAGATGACCTCCAGCTTAGATGGTAGTTAAAATATGACAGCATATGTATGGATCAATAAATAAGTTTGCATTTGTCTCAGCACCAAATGCTGCAGAGATGCATGTCTTTTTCTCTTTGTTACTCTAAAACGTTGTCCAATTAGGCTCCACTGGTTTTTCTTACAGATCGTCTGGATTCTAATTTACAAATAAAATCAAGAGAAGCAATTAAATGTTAAGTACTATCAGCATGTTTCCCCAAGTGATGCACATGTGCAACAGAACAGAAGTAGTCCAATCTTGATACAGAAGGCCAGGTTACAAATTGAAATACATTTGTATTATCATTACTTGCAGGCTTCACGCTCTAGCAAGTAAGAACGCTGGGCACCACGCTCCCCTTCTGTGCACAGCAGAGGCTGACCAGGAGCTCACACAGTCTGCAGCAGATGCACGTAAATGTTATTTCTGCAAGCATGGATGCAGAGTAGGAGCAGCCCAGTGCTCATGGTAAAGGAGCAACCAGGTGCTAAAGGGTGCACAGAAAGAACGTGTACAGCACTGACTTATGCTGGAAGGGGCTTCTGATGATGGCCATCTAGTCCATCACTTCTAATGTCAGTGAAAGCCTTGCTGGCATGCTGCCCAGCAGCTCCTCCAGCTCCCAAGGCTGCACCCAAGGCCAGGGCCCAGCCCACCCTGCGCTCTACCCTCCTGAAGCAGGGAAGACATATCGGCTACAATCAAAAACAAGCAAGTTTATGAACCTTTCATCATCCCAGAACTTGATCTAATATTAGCTGATAGCAGTGGATCAGATCTTATCAGCAGATTTTGCTGAAGGCCCAAAGGTTGGAACACTGGACTCCCTGACTTAACTTGAGTCATAGATATCTCTCCCTTCACAGATGGGATCATATTAACAAGCGGAAAGTGATCTACCTTCCCCATCTGGTGCACGGTACAGCTTGCCCAAAACAATCATGGGGAAAAGCTGAAAGCATCCAAGGGAGGACAGCTTAATGGAAAGAGGGTCACAGCAACAGGGCGCATCTCCTAACCCTCACAATCAGCTCAATACCTGCTTCCCCCCTACCTACATCCACCAGAGGAAAATGAGGATATTAGAAGAAATGCTATTTTTACCAAAAACAGCAGGATGATTAACAGTAAGGGGGCAAGGGAATGGATGGGAAAAAAACATTCCTAAACAATCCATTGCCTCCTTGGGGTTACACCCAAATGGCCATCTGTGGAGTTCTGGCTGAGGCTCAGTGGGTATCTGCATCATTACAAGATGCACCAACATCTCCTCCCTTACAAACTGCTCAGAGGGGAGGGGGAAAAAAAAAAAAGAGCAAAAGACAAATTTAAGACATTAAGATCACGGAGTACTACTGTTAGAGTGGTCTGCCTTTGTAATGGGAAAGCTGCCTTTCTAGCTTTAGTGAAGTCACTTTAAAAAAATACAGAGATCTATTCAAAGAGTTTATTAAAATGAAGCTAAAAACTGTAAGAATTCGTGATCCGGGCCACATCCAGTGAACAGCAGACTGTTTTGTTCAGCACTGGCTCCGATAACCATCTAGAAGTCATGCTAGGCAAACAATCAACGTGAGCCTTCTTGCTGTGGCGGAAAAAAAGGCCGCTGGAAATCCTTGGACAAACAGAAAGGGCAGCAGCGTTGTGCATAAAAGATATGAGTAAGACCCATGCTTAGCTCTGGTGTGCACCTTTCTAAAAATAAGTTGCATAAAAACCTGGAGAAAATTTAAAAAAAAAAAAAAAAGCCTGTAAAAATTATTCAAAGGCTGGATAAAATCTGATAGCAAGAGGCTTGTGCAGCTTGGGTCACTGAGTTAATCAGAAGGACACTGTGATATGGATTGATTGCAATGTGTAAATGCCTTCATGGGAAGAAAATACCAGAGGGCTCTTTCAACTGGTAGAGAAAAGTGGAACAGGACAGTTATTAATACAGCTCTGTGCTTGCAGGCTGAGCTTTGCACCTAACATCCACTGAGTTACTGCGGAATGATAATCACAAAATATTTGCAATAACCACTTGTTTGGCTTCTTCATTTTTGGTGGCTGTTTTATTCAGTGGAAAGAAGTTGGGTCTGGTTTCAAAACAGGCGTAAAGCAAACAATCTCTATTAAAAAAAGGCATCTGTTGACAGCAAATCTCACACCTTCCTTTGCAACAGCCACAGCTTTGGTCAAAGAACAGAGTACAGCCCATCACAATGACTCCAAGGGCTGCCGTGCATGATGAGCATCCCTCCAGAAAGGCAGGATTTTAACAGAAGGACTACACATCTCTGCTTCTCACCTGAAGAATCACACAGACGCGGTTCTACATTTCATCACAGAGCAAAAGAAAGACTCCCCACGAAGTACAGAGACTGTACCAAAACCACACACCTTCGACAAAGGCAGCCCATGGAAATACTGTGAAGAACATGCACAGCCATTTTTAAGAACAATCACATGAGGGCTTTGGCACAAATCCTCACCTGACAAAAACTGCCACAGAAACAGTAGCAACAACGGTGCTATGACAATTTGCAAAAGCTGAGGACCTGCCATTAGGTTAAGATAAAACACCGTAAGCTTGCAACATTTTGCGCCCCAGGTTTACAAAGATAACAATGAATTAATTCACAGTAAACAAAAGAGAAGCATTTTACAATGCATAAACAAATTTGTAAGAAACCATTTAAAAAGTCACAGCTTCCAAGAGTGCTGTCACCCAGCCTGTGTTTTTAACACTTACTTAAATAGCTAAAACTGCACAAAGGTGTTGCGCTGGAACACAAACAGATCTACAGAAGCCATATAATCTGATGCAAAACCCTGGGGCAAAAGAAGAGAAGGAAAATAAACAACTAATTTTAGAACCTGAATCCTCCATTAGCAATTCTCGCCAATTAAAAGATGATGCAACTGCTGTCAACAGGCAAATTTTAGTTGTATGTTGTATTTAAATCTGTGTTTAAAATACAAAACACATAAGCTTCAGCACTGTAATAATATAACCTAATTACTTGTAGCACTGAGGCCAACAAGCAGAGAAGTTCCACCCTACCCCTCATTCCATCTACAAATGGATGCAATGTTGCAGAGACAGTTATGCCACGCAGACCTCATTTCCACTTTGACTGGAGTACAACCATACTACAGTCCCCAGGAGGCTGCAAGAACTGTAGGAATCTAAATACCAATGAAAGTCAATAGAAAAAATAATCGTTAAACTCACACGTGATAGTAATGTACATCTGTACTTAATTATTTGAAAGCTATTGCCCATCTTTGCTGTCTGGACTTGAAGTTTCCCACAGGAGTGAGGGAGATAGAAAAGATATCCAGCCGCAGAGAATGAAGATGCAAGAGGCTGGGGGGAGGGAGCAGCCTCACACTGAGGTTCACAAAGCTGAAGCTGATTTGGACACCCATCCACTGAAAACAAACAAACAACACACTAAACTTGCTCAAAGATGATGTGTCATTTAGTTACTTTAACATAGATTTAACAGGAGAGCATCTCTAAGCATATCGAACAGTGACTCAAAGACCAGTGGTCCTTGGTGCTGCAGGGGTTTCTGCATGGACATCTTTCTGTTTTGGAAATCAAATAAGGTCCAAAGAAACCAAGTATCAGGACAGAAGAGTTTCAGTGTAGTTTTTCAGTAGAAAAACGGCTTATTGAGTGTGCAGGGTACAATTGATTTTCCCTTCCTATCTTGCTTGCTTACTCACCACTGCTTGCAGCGAAGGCCTCTTCCACCCTGGGACAGCCAACCCTGCTTTCCTACCAGCCTGACAGAAACCAGCTGCTGAACTTCAGGTCTAAGACAGCAGGCTGCTAAAAAATAATCCAAATGGCAGATGCTTTTGTAGGAGCAAACAGCCAAGGCAGTGCTGTGACTAAAGCAGGTATTGGGTTATTTTCAGTGTTGCTCCCAAGCCTCATGCAAGGACAAAGGATGGAAGAAGTGAAGGAGGGAAAACTGAACAACCACCCACTTTGCTTGCGAGGGGTTATCAGATAGCTGCCCCTTAGCATCAGCAGAATAAACCAGCTCCAACAGAAGAACTCTGACAGACACATTTTATTTCTAAAAAGAGAACAAAACAGCTGCCACAAGACCAAATAACATCCCATGTTCCGCTTCAAAATACCAATGCAGCTCTTCAGAGCTCAAGGCCTCATTCATTACCTATCTGCAAGCTGAGAAAAGGATTTTTCAAAGCAGCTTTCCCCAGCTAAGCATCCAAGTCTCAAAACACCTAGATTTTCTTTAGAAAGGCCTCCATGCTATGAATGCAAAGTCCCTCGAAGCAGACACTGGCACAGGATAAACATATTCAGGCATCACTGCAGCGTTTATGCATAGAAAAACTGCAACACCCACGTCAATTGAGATTTTGTGTGTCAGTACTGCTGGCAGGTGCACGATGCGGTCAAGTTTCAGGTTCTAGAAAATGGTTCATCATTATTCAAATGACTTGATAATTAAGAACACTGGTACTTCAACTCCCAAGCAAGCTTAGAGATGCATAATAAAACCACATTAAAAACAACAAGGCCACGTACCAGCTGATTTTACTTCAACCATAGTTCTCTCAAAGACTAATTCAAATTGCCCAAAGGTGAGCCCATTCAGCGTAATAAAGACATATCTTACAGTGATTGCACCAATGTCTTTTCTTTTACTGCCACGTTCTCCCTCCTCCCTCAATCAGATGTGGAGATGATTCTCCTTCACTGCCTCCCAAGAGTACTGCAAAGAACCAGAGAAAAGGAAAACCAAAACAGCAATACCCACGGAAATATCTCAGTACCTTCACTGTTTTGCTCGCATTCTGTGCCCCCATTCATCTGTTTATTTTCTGGGTGGGAAGTGTCTCTGCTTAGGCTACCAACATATTATAGCTCAAGGCAAAACAATCTAGCAAACAAAAAAAAACAAACAGGAATCCATTGCACCCCAGCAGCTGTGCATAAACAAGCAGTGTACACAGAAAGGCAAGTACCTTGAGGCACAGCCAGCACAGCCCTGACTACCCAAGGATACACCTGTCCCCACTGCAGTGGGGTTAGGCTGCTCTGCAGAGCCACACTGTGTGAGAGCAGCGCTGGGAGGGAAGGATAGAAGGATGGAGCCATACTGACTTACCATGGGTCAGGTACAGCAGGAGTTGCTACATGGGTAACAAGCACCAGCATTACCACAAGCTACCAAGTAATGGGAAAGGTAAACGATGGGACAAGGGGGAATGGCTTTAAAATAAAAAAGAGGAGATTTAGGTCAGATATTAGGGAGAAATTCTGTACTCAGAGGGCAGTGGCACGGCTGCCCAGAGCTGTGGGTGCCCATCTCTGGAGGTGCTCAAGGCCATGGATGGGGCCCAAGGTAGCCTGAGCTAGCAGGGGCAGCCAGCCCATGGCACGGGGTTGGAGCTGGGTGGGCTCTGAGGTCCCCTCCAATCTAAGCCATTGTATTATAACTCTATGAAAGCAAACTATACCCAATGACAGCTTCTCTGGTTGTTTCCAGCTGTTTACTGATACAAGGTAAAAACCAGCCTCTTTCATACAGATTACTCCCTAGCTAGCTGTCTCCAGGTAGTCACAGTCTGAGCTTCTCATCGCACTATGACAGCATGTGCTAATTGCCATCCTCCTTCTCTGCTCTGCTTCCAAACACCCCACGTCTCCACCAAGCCAACACAGGCTGACTCCCCACAGCAGTCTATGGTGTCACATCCCTGCCAGCCCAGAGCAATACAACTTGGGTTTCACTTGGAAAAAATATCAACAGGAGGTTATCAGGTGAAGAAGGGAAACATCAGTAAAGGTACACAGGTAGTAAAGCAGTCCTCAGAAGAGATATGTAAAAGCACAAACTGACCCACATAGGGCACACCTGCACCCTCAGATGCCTGAATAACCTTCAAGAATTCTTGTTTTCAGGTGAGATTCCACTTCCTAAAATACTTCGAGCTTGATTCCAGCCAACAGTTTAAGTACCACAGCACATAAATGTAAATAATTACTGTTTGGTCAACGCAAAGCAGCAACTCTGATCTTTAAAAATGGAAGGACAGCAACTTGGGCAAACAGAAATAAGTATCATTTTTTCCATAATTTCACAGATTAATGTGATATATTAGCTAAAGAACAGTGCTATTACTGTACCCTTAGGCTTTAGATCACATCATGCCACATGTTCATTTGGCTGCTAAAGAGCAGCAACCAAATGATTAGCATTTTTTCCAAGGATAGTAGAGATTAATAGTCTGAAGTCATTTCTTTAACTTAACCATGAAGCCCAAACACTGAATCTAGAGCCAACTTTAATAAGCCACTATTTCAGAAAACCCCAAGTTAGTCCTTGAGCGCTGACCAAGAGGTGAACAGGGTCCTTGCTGCTAGCTGGATTTGCTGTATTTGGATACAAACCCCAACCAAACTCGAGCATCTCGATAAAGGCACAGCTTTAACTAAGGCCACACATATAACTAAAGACACCACTTCCTTCACTAAAGAAACAGAAGCTGTGAGCAAAGCTAACACCCTACTGAAATCAATAGGTGTTTTTCAGTGATTTCTATGGTCCCCAAGTCTCTCTATGCTTCCAGTTCTAGGTTTAGAGGGCGAGCAAAGAGCTTAACACTGGTTTCTTTTTTGAGCTGCACTAAAGCACTTTATTTCCCAACGCTCAGCTGTTCCAGCTCTCAGGCAGAGGAGCGGAGGTGACAGGGTAACCCTTTACAGAGATCAGCAGGCACCTTCTGCTCAGCAGAGGTTCCCAACACGATACAGGAGGGGCAGTGAGCTACAAGATTGCATCTCTGCACTACACCCACAGTAAGAGCCTCACTCCTCTGACCAGAATATACTTTTTTTTTTAGTTTCAAAATCCTTCCATCCCCATTTCCTAGTGAAAAAGGAGAGGAATTAGGGCATGAGAGAACAGCCAGAGATGCCTTAGCTCAGGCACGCAGGCATGAGCTTCCCTTCCTCTCCCAAGCACAGCAGCATTCCCAGCCTGAACACACACAAACCTGAATCTCTTCAGCGCCCAGATGTGACTAAATTCCAGTTACCCCTAACTTGCATTTACTTTTTAGAAGTGCCTCCGCTCCATGAGGCCTTCCTGCTCCCTCCCTAACTTCGGGGTCCTCTCACTCCCTGGCTGCCACTGCAGGCAGCTCCTCTGACTGCCTGAGGACTCCGGAAAGCCACGTCCTGGCTGTGTCAACCACAGCTCAGCTCCTGCAAACCTGCTCCTGCACGGACAGCCAAGCTCTCCCTGAGCTGCCCCCAGAAGCATGCCAGCTCGGCTCGCACAGCCTGGGAAGGCTCATTCAACATTCTTTATCTGCAAGGACTCCATTAGCGGCTTCCCGGAATGCAAAGTGTATTTTAAGAAGGCACTGAAAATAAGGGATAATTAAAATGTAAGAAGTGTCATCTTCATAAAAGCCACAGGACTAAATAAAGTCTTGGAGGGCCCTCTCCTGTACGTTCCGTATTTCTCTACGTGCACAACACACCATCCTCTGCAAAACCTTGAACAAACAAAGGCACTCCTCTCAGCACCTTGACAGAACAGCTAAAGTAGCGTTTGATTAGTTCATAAGAAAAGCTCTGAGGCTACTTTTTCCTCCAGGCAGAAAACAGTTATAGCAGGATTACCTCTCGACTCGGAAGTATGAAGACTCAAAAATCCAAAACCCATTTACAAACAAGCACCAGGACAGCGACAATTTCATTCATTAAGACAGAGCTAATCTAGGTTTATGCACCTTGTCAAAAGGAAACACCAACAATTATCACCCGGAGATGACAGGACTGTCACAGCAACAGCCACAGATGCACGAAGGTGCACTTTTTCCTTTACAAGGAAGTATTTCTCTCTCAGCAGAGCACTGAGAAACTACATAGAAGGGTATCACAGCAAGATTACTATTTACATCTTACTGATTTTTGGTACCGTAAATTTAGATTAATGAGCAAACAGACCCCATGGAAACAACCTCTTCTACCTTGTCTTGGTTTGATTTATTAAGTAATGCAATTACCAGTGACAAGCCCAGAGAGAAATGCACTGAACTTAACACTTCAGGAACAGCAAAACCTTACCTATCTGTGTGTGCAAGGATGCCTCCTTCCTCTGAGTGCAACCAAAGGGACAGCAACACACGCACCTACCTACACCATGAGCACTGACTGCAATCCTAATGAAAGAACACTGCAAAGGCTTGTTTGGAACACGGTTTGTTTATTTTTTTTTGAAGAAAAATTACCCTTTGTGCTTCTTCACAAAGTGAATTAGAAGGGAGAAAACAAACAGTGACCTCTTATATTTAAAGAGAGCTGGATACGAAGCAGAGGGGGGAAAGATGCTTGTTGCTTAGCACAGAAAATAACACACTCCTCAGATCCCCAGGAGGCAGTACAAAAGGAACTGAAACACTCGCAGGAGACACTAAATGGTTAATAACGGCAGGGATTCCCCGCCAACACAAGTTCCAATGATTTGCCATTGGATGTTGTCAGCACCAATGTCCTGTTCTAGTCCACTGAGATCCTCCCTGCAGCTTCCCTGCCTCGGGCATCTCCCATGCATGATCAGAGTCCAGAGCGCATCTACCCCTCTCACAGACACAGACACACACACACACACAAAGAGGCACCCCAGGAATTGCTGCTTTTCAGGAGAAGGCATGAAAGAGCAGCAGTCACTGTGGTCTGACGTGGTTTTCTCTGGACGAAGAATAAATGCAGTCTGCACAACAGTCTGCTTCCCAAGCAAACCCTTAGCGATGGACGGCCCTGAGACAGCCCCAAGTATTACACAGCTGTTTTACAGCTCTGGCATTGAAGAGCTCACCTACACACAGTGAACAGCCACAGACCTGCTACCCCCCGATACTCAAACCACAATGCAAACATTAGCAGGTTCAAACACCACTGATCTAAATCTGCAAGTCTCATAGTATTGTCACATTAAGCCTACATCGCAGCTTGTTTTCCTCAAGCGTGCCTAGAGCTTGCCTTCTAGATGTAATTACTGTGCAATATATATCAGAACCAGAGAGAAAGGCTTCACTCTGAGGGCTGGAATTGAGAAGAAATCAATACAAAGGAGATAAATGTTTCTTCAAGAGCTGCAGAGGTATTAACCCTCTCTCCAGCTTATTTTCTTTTTGCTTCCAATCATTTTACCATGTGAGAAGCTGCTGGAAAGACAGGGATATGGCAGCTCTACCTGCTCAGCTCCGCACTTGAGGTTAGAAAAAGAAATAAAAATGAAGTATATTTAAAAAAAGAGAAAAAAGTGGAAGTTGCTGCGACGCTTTGAGAACTGCAACCTCGCTCCCGCCGGCACACGCGGAGCAGCCCACAGCCGGTCAGCGGCAGCAGCACGCGGGAGGAGCCGCAGGGCCACGACCCACGCGTGGTCCCGTACCGAACACACAGTGGGGAGAGCACCCCACCGTGACCCCCACAGGAGGGTGGCGAAGCCGGGAAGAGAATAAAGAAACCACGTGGGGGAGCGAGGCTCGGGGTGGGGTTAAGGTGTTTTCAGGACGACCCTGAGGAGAGGGGGCAGCCCGGCATACGGGTTCGTGCTCAGCAGCCCGCGAGCGGGCGGCGCGGAGCCGAGGGGGCCCGGCGGCTCAGCCCGAAGCAGCGCGGCCCCGCGGGGGCAGCGGCGGCGACAGAGCGCCCCTGGTGGGGACCGGCGGCACCACGGCCCGAACCGCGAGCTCCCC